>CM060306.1:65620876-65633376 GCA_030674185.1 Monoplex corrugatus | reverse complement strand
TAAATTGATGTTGCGAGATAGAAGATCATGAGCCTACTGATCTATGGAAATAAAGAAGGAGAAGAAGAAGAACACAGCAACAACAAAAAAAGAGGGGGGGGGGGGGAGAGTGGGAGGTAGGAAAAAAGGAAGAAATCAGGCCGCTTGAATTTGTCTTGTACAAAATCCAAACCCCAGTCTGACTCATGGGGTTTGCACAGGTGCGAATCTTGCCTGCGAAAACGTGCATGCGTCCTCCAGTTCACGACGCTGTGAATGAGTGCATGATCCTGTTCAGGGTTTTGGGGGAAGGTTAAGCAGCGAGGGAGAGGAGATGGGCACCACGTCATAATGCTAGGCCCAGAGACAAGATAAGGTCTGTACTTCCTCACTCCTCTACAATCTCAAGTTTATGGGCCAGTCTTAATCGTGTGTGTGTGTGTGTGTGTGTGTGTGTGTGTTCGGTGTGTGTGTGTGTGTGTGTGTGTGTGTGTGTGTGTGTGTGTGTGTGTGTGTGTGTGTGTGTGTGTGTGTGTGTGTTGGTCATTAGTTTAATGTCTATTTACTGAAGTGATTTTAGACAGAAAAAAAGTGGGGGGAGGAGGTGGCGAAAGTGTAGGTGGAGAGAAAGGCAATTGGAGGAGGCGAGGGAAAATTAGTCCAACAAGTTATCATAACCAGCAATCCAAACAACAAACTTGCTAAATGTAGCAACAAACATCAATTAGAACAAATTATGAATATTTTTGCTATTTGAATATTTGACAGGCTGACAAAAAATTAATGGTGTAATTACGCTGATTCATGTGTATCGGAAACAGTGTTCCTAGAAAATATAGGAATGTATTGTTTTATCCAAATGCAATGTGCGTGTGTGTTATTTTGTGTGTGTGTGTGTGTGTGTGTGTGTGTGTGTGTGTGTGTGTGTGTGTGTGTGTGTGTGTGTGTGTGTATGTGTGTGTGTGTGTTTATTTGTGTTTTTGTGTGTATTCGTGTGTGTTTGTGTGTATTCGTGTGCGTTTGTGTGTATTCGTGTATGTGTGTGTATCAGCGTGTTTGTGTGCGCGTGTGAATGTGTGTGTGTGTGTGTGTTTGTGTGTTCTTACTTCTTTTAGGTTGGTGAGCCAGTCTGATATTAATCTAATTGTAACACAACAAATGATAAAGATATGGTACGAATAATGTTAAGGTGCGACATGCCCACGAGGCTGTGAATAAGACAGCTCGCCGACACAACTGTAGGATCACCTGAGTGAATCCAAAGTATATAAAACAGAGAGATTGGCAACCACACGATTTCTTTGTTGATTATTACACAGTCTGACTTGATCGACGCCAACGGTCGACCTGTGTGCGCGTATTACATCTCGGAGTTAACCCTTTGACTCCCGCATCCTGTCCACCAGCATCCTGCATTGCCTAACATACTCTCAAAGCAAAAACTTAACACTTGATTCCCTTACTCTATCCACCAGTTTCCTGCAGGAAGCTGGTGGATAGGGTTAGGGAATCAAATGATTAAGTTTTTGCAGTGCAGGAAGCTGTGGATAGGGTGAGGGAATCAAAGGGTCAAGTTTTTGCAGTTGGTGGCTCAAGTGCGGGAGTCGAAGGGTTAAAACGGTTTTCCCACGACTCTGAGGTTAGTGGAGTGAGATGATCGAGACCTCAACTTTTCACCGGACCAGCATTATGAGGGTGTTGCCTGTCTCTTCTCCCTGGCCGCTTAACCTTCCCTAACTCTGAACAGGGTCGTTGCTGGGTGTTCTGAATGTTAGAGATTTCAGACGACATTTTTTCATAGCTCAGAGGGAGGGAGGGGATCCGGAAACAATGAACGCCCCCGCCTCCACCCCCACCCCTACCCCCTTCCAATCCTTCCCTGCACAGAGTTACTGTACAAAATCTGTAGATTGTGTAAGCTATATCGCCTGCCGCAGACTATGTTACCTATCTGTCTTTTCATGTCTCTGATGGCACCTGAGAAAAGCTGAGAATGCGGAGCCTCTAGTCACGATCAATATGTGGAGTGAGTAAGAGATACGTAAAAACCCGTTTCATTAGTAGCTTTGGTCACGATCGGTTAAACGAAACGTGTGCAGATTGTTTCGTTAATTACGCCCCTACAGCAATAGTGTGTGTGTGTGTGTGTGTGTGTGTGTGTGTGTGTGTGTGTGTGTGTGTGTGTGTGTGTGTGTGTGTATGTGTGTGTGTGTGTGTGTGTGTGTGTTTGTGTGTGTGTGTGTGTGTGTGTGTGTGTGTGTGTGTGTGTCTGTATGTGTGTGGGTATATATACATGTATGTGTGTGTTCTCGGCGTTTGCGTTCGGAGTTTGTGTGTGTGTGTGTGTGTGTGTGTGTGTGTGTGTCTGTGTGTCTGTGTGTGTCTGTGTGTGTGTGTGTGATAGAGACAGAGAGAAACGCAGCTGGTTTTGAGTTTAAATTGTTTTATCAGATTCAAATAATCATACATCCTTTTCCTCGTGCTCTCGATCTCTACTATAGTCAAACACACACATACACACACACACAGACACACAGACACACACACACACACACACACACACACACACACACACACACACACACACACACACACACACACACACACACACCGAAGAAAGAAAGAAATTACAGTGTCTTTGTGTACGTATTTCTGACTGCCCGTATGTCTATCTCTATCTGTCTGCCTGCCTGTCGTCTGTCTCTCTGTTCTCTGGTCTCTCTTCTCTCTCTCGTTCTCTGTCTTTTGTCTCTCTCTCTTCTTGTCTTGTCTGTCTCTGTCCCCTTCTCCGCCAAACACTGTGGCAAAGAGCTTCTTAAAGCGTCTTATCAGTGATGTCAGGGATTTAACTTAAGATTGCCGTTTTAAGATAAATCGCTGTTGTGTTTGATCCTAACCTAACATCTCTTACCTCATCATGGAGTGCGTATGGCGTCGATTTCGCTCCAAATTTTCATTTAATCGGTGAGTTTGACTTAAGTCGGCTTTATTCTGTTTGCCAACTTAATGAGGGTAGTTTGTGAACAGAGAATATGTACACACATGATGCATGCACACGCGGTTGTGTTCACACACGATACAGTACAGCAAAGCACAAGACAGTACAGTACGAAACGGCACGGCACGACACAACACTGCGTAGTACAACACGACACAACACAGCACGGCACAACACTGCAGTACAACACGACACAGCACGGCACAACACTGTGTAGTACAACACGACACAACACAGCACAACACAACACTGTGTAGTACAACACGACACAACACAGCACGGCACAACACTGTGTAGTACAACACAACACAACACAACACAACACGGTGTAGTACAACACGACACAACACAGCACAAACACAACACTGTGTAGTACAACACGACACAACACAGCACAACACAACACTGTGTAGTACAACACGACACAACACACACACAACACTGTAGTACAACACGACACAACACAGCACAACACAACACTGTGTAGTACAACACGACACAACACAGCACAACACAACACTGTGTAGTACAACACGACACAACACAGCACAACACAACACTGTGTAGTACAACACGACACAACACTGTGTAGTACAACACGACACAACACAGCACAACACAACACTGTGTAGTACAACACGACACAACACAGCACAACACAACACTGTGTAGTACAACACGACACAACACAGCACAACACAACACTGTGTAGTACAACATGAAACAACACAGCACAACACAACACTGTGTAGTACACCATGACACAACACAGCACAACACTGTGTAGTACAACACGACACAACACAGCACAACACAACACTGTGTAGTACAACATGACACAACACAGCACAACACAACACTGTGTAGTACAACACGACACAACACAGCACAACACAACACTGTGTAGTACAACACGACACAACACAGCACAACACAACACTGTGTAGTACAACACGACCACAACACACACACTGTGTAGTACAACACGACACAACACAGCACGACACAACACTGTGTAGTATAACACGACACAACACAACACTGTGTAGTACACCACGACAACAACACAGCACGACACAACACTGTGTAGTACAACATTACACAACACAAACACTGTGTAGTACAACACGACACAACACAGCACAACACAACACTGTGTAGTACAACACGAGCAACAGCACACAACACTGTGTGGTACAACACGACACAACACAACACTGTGTAGTACAACATGACACACACACACAACACAACACTGTGTAGTAAAACACGACACAACACAACACAACACTGTGTGGTACAACACGACACAACACAGCACTACACAACACTGTGTAGTACAACACACACACAACACACAACACACAACACAGTGTAGTAACAACATGACACACACACACAACACAACACTGTGTAGTACAACATGACACAACACAGCACCACACAACACTGTGTAATACAACACGACACAACACAGCACAACACAACACTGTGTAGTAAACATGACACAACACAGCACAACACCGTGTAGTAACAACACGACACAACCCAGCACAACACAACACTGTGTAGTACAACACAACACAGCACACACAAGCACAACACAACACTGTGTAGTACAACATGACACATCACAACAAAACACTGTGTAGTACACACGACACACAACACAACACAACACTGTGTGGTACAACACGACACAACACAGCACAACACAACACTGTGTAGTACAACATGACACAACACAACACAACACAACACAACACTGTGTAGTACAACACGACACAACACAGCACAACACAACACTGTGTAGTACAACACGACACAACACAGCACAACACAACACTGTGTAGTACAACACGACACAACACAGCACAACACAACACTGTGTAGTACAACACGACACAACATAGCACAACACAACACTGTGTAGTACAACATGACACAACACAGCACAACACAACACTGTGTAGTACAACACGACACAACACAGCACAACACAACACTGTGTAGTACAACACAAACACAGCACACAAGACAACAACAACACAAACACTGTGTAGTACAACATGACAACACAACAACCACACATACACACAACATCACTGTGTAGTACAACACGACACAACACAGCACAACACAACACTGTGTAGTACAACACGACACAACACAGCACACACTGTGTAGTACAACACGACACAACACAGCACCACACAACACTGTGTAGTACAACACGACACAACACAGCACAACACAACACTGTGTAGTACAACACGACACAACACAGCACAACACAACACTGTGTAGTACAACATGACACAACACGACACAACACATCACTGTGTAGTACAACATGACACAACACAGCACAACACAACACTGTGTAGTACAACATGACACAACACGACACAACACAACACTGTGTAGTACAACACGACACAACACAGCACAACACAACACTGTGTAGTACAACACGACACAACACGACACAACACAACACTGTGTAGTACAACACGATACAACACAACACAACACTGTGTAGTACAACACGACACAACACGACACAACACAACACTGTGTAGTACAACACGATTCAACACAACACAACACTGTGTAGTACAACACGACACAACACAGCACAACACAACACTGTGTAGTACAACACACGATACAACACACAACACAAACACCTGTGTAGTACAACACGACACAACACTGAGCAACAACACAACACATGTGTAGTACAACACGACACAACACAGCACAACACAACACTGTGTAGTACAACACAGCACAACACAACATTATGTAGTACAACACGACACAACACAGCACAACACAACACTGTATAGTACAACACGACAAACACAGCACGGCACTGTGTAGTACAACACGACACAACACAGCATGACACAACACAGCACAACACAACACTGTGTAGTACAACATGACACAACACAGTACAACACAACACTGTAGTACAACACGACACACACAACACAGCACAACACTGTACACAACACAGCACAACACAACACTGTGTAGTACAACGTGACACAACACAGCACGGCACAACACTATGTAGTAGAACACGACACAACACAGCACGACGTAACACTGCACAAAATATCTCGGTCCAACCAAGCACAACTCAACGTGACACAGCTCAACACTGCACAAAACAACATAACCCGACACAACACAGCACGACACGACACAACACAACACAGCACAACACAGCTCAACACGGCTCAACACAATATAACAGCACAACACAACACAACACAACACAAACACAACAGAGCATAGCAGAGCACAGTACAACACAGCAAAACATGGCTAAGCACAACACAACACAACACAACTCAACAGAGCATAGCAGACCACAGCACAACACAGCAAAACACGGCTCAGCACAACACAACACAACACAACACAACAGCGTACAGCAAAAGGACATATCAGTGTACATTACAGCAGACAGTACTCACACAATCATCATAAACCATTTATTGTCAGGTTAACATAGAATGTGTACTGACATATCAGAATATGCATACTTCTTTGTGGGGAAAAATTAAAACAAGAACATTATGAAGAAAGCTCGAGAAACGTGTTTAAACTTGTTAAACGAAAAAGTTGAAACATATTTCAAAACGATTAGAAGCCTTAACAACAATAGTTTAAAACGTGAACAGAACTTTAATATGAATATAACAAACTGAGGAACGCGCGTATATATATATATATAGTGTGTGTGTGTGTGTGTGTGTGTGTGTGAGAGAGAGAGAGAGAGAGAGAGAGAGAGAGAGAGAGAGAGAGAGAGAGAGAGGGGAGAGAGAGAGAGAGAGAGACCGACACTTTCTTGGGTCTCATCAGTTCAGTTGATAAAGAAGTGTCAGATTCGCATGCAAGTGGTAGTGATTTTAACTGTGGGTTGTTCGACATGAAAACTGGCCTTCTTACTGCCCATGTCAGCAGAGGATTCGATAAAATTCCCTTTCCCCGTTTCACTGGGTAGGTTATTCTTGTCGGTCAACTCACATGGGTGTTGACGTAAATCTAAATCAAACACACACACACACACACACACACACACACACACACACACACACACACACACACACACACACACACACACACACACACACGAATGCACGCACACATACACACACACACACGAATGCACACGCGCGTGCGCGCGCGCGCGCACACACACACACACACACCACACACACACACACACACACACACACACACACACACACACACAACATGAAGAATAGACTGACGGAGGGCAAACAAATCAAGATACGACAATGTCAGGAATGAAGCATGTTAAAAACTCATGAGGTCGGTTCCAACATAGTTTTAAAAATGATTTTAAAAGGTTGGTCAAGCCATTTTAACAATCTGTTTTTCACTGGAATTTTCTAAAATGAAAAACCCTGTTTTAACAACTTTTCCAGAAGAATAACCACATAAAACAAAATGAAATGAAATGAAATAAATGAATAACTAAATAAAAAGTTGTCCCATAATCCTGAGGTGTAGGGAAGTGAGATGGTAGAGACCTCAACTTTCTGGGCCAGCATTATGAGGATGTGATACCCATTTTCCTCTCCATCGTACCAGTTTACAGCTGGGTGTTTATAAACAATAGAATGAATGCCACGGGCCGACTGCCGAGTAAAGTAAATGTACATGTATGTGGGTGTATACTGTCATAGCCTTAATATAAGAGAGGGAGTTAAGATTTGTTTCTGTTTCGTTCTCTAGCTTAGACCAGCCAGTTTATTTTGTTGAATGACATGCCTGTTTTGTTGGCTTGTTTTTGTCTTTCTGTCTGTTCATACTATTGAAAGGAAGACAACCATTGTTTCCTTCTCATACAGCTGGGTGGACTGGAGGTCGCACGTAGCCGCTAACACTCTTGCCGGTTGTCCTAATCCTTTGACTCTCCTACCTATCCACCAATTGCAAAAACTTAGCCCTGATATGGCTCTACGCAGTCGGCTGGGCTTTAAACAACAATGATAATAACAATAAAAAAACTGCAAAAAAATAACCCTTTGACTCCCTTACCCTCTCCACCAGCTTCCTGCATGAAGATGATTGATAGGATGAGGGAGCCAAAGGGTTACGATTTTGCTGTGCTAGCGGGTTGACAATGCAGGACGCTGGTGGACAGGGTGCGGGGGTCAAATGGTCAGCCCGTGCAGTCAGACTGGAAGGTGGCTGTCATTTTTGTGTATCCGTCTGCTGTCGGTGTGAAACCTGTTGGCATAGAGGTAATGCTCTCTCTCACCACTCAGTCTGACTGCACAGTTTCGAATCTGGCTCGATGGGGGTGGGGGGAGGGGGTGGGGGTGAATAGTGCTTGCATCTTCCAGTTCACCCAACTGTAATTACATAACTTTCAGTTTCAGTTTTCTCAAAACAGCATTTATTGTTTCCGCGCTCGATATAAATTCCATGTGTACCCATGCCATAGAAAAAGATGTGAAAAGATTCTAAATACAGAAAGAAAGAAAGACACTTATATAACTATTCATAAATAAATTAATGAATAAATGATTGAAAATATATAGGTAACCAACCAACTAACAAACCAAAACTAACTAACTAAAGCATCGTTTTACATGTAAGCAGCTTGGCCAACTGGGTATCTCAAAATGTTCGCCCCAATGTGTAGGCCTACATTTTCATTTTCACTGCCTTGGCGTCAAGAAAGAGCGGAGCAATTAGCAGTTTCAAGGACTGCATGGGGAGAGTTTCTGTGCGAATGAATGAACAGGTAGCAACAAAAAAATGAGATCTTAGAGAGAAAAAAATAAAAAGGATGAAGAAAGAAAAAAAGAAGAAGGGGAGGGAGAGAGAGAGAGGGAGGGAGGGAGAGAGAGAGAGTATAGGAAAAGCTGTTCGTAGCATACCACGTCCAGAAAACAGGGCTGCTATTAATAACACAAAATATAAATATTCATAGCAAACCAACCGACCAACAAGATAGGCGGAGACAGGAAAAGCAGTACAGCATTAAGAAAAGAGGATATTCGTGGAGGAACCCCCCCCCCCCCTCCAAAATAGGTTTTATGTAAACAGAGGGAGAAAAAACAACCGACAGTAACAAGGTGAATGGGTTGTGCGGTAAAAAGAAATTCAGTTTAAAAAGAAGGAAAAAAAAACGTTTTCGCGCTCGGAATAAATTCCATGTGCACGGACGCCACAGATGCCATAGTAATTACTATAACATGATTGTACTTAAGGACAGCGGCACATACCTCGCATGTTAAAGGTCTGGTGACAGCGGTGACGGGACAAGGTTGTTATCTGTCTAAATCTCTTACCTGTGTCGAGACGGTACGATGATTGGCACCATAGAGCGTTGAAAGATTTACGCTCTATGGTTGGCACCCCACCGACTATGAAATAGGCGCAACTGAAGTCCTGTCTATTTTGGGTGGTTCTGTCCTTCATGCTCCCTGACCGGGTGAATACTATTCCACTACACTTTTTGATGGTATCTGTTTTTGCCTCTGTGTACTTCGTCTTCTTTTTCTGGATCCTCTCACCGAAGTGAATTGAATTAGAGTTTGTTACAGAGGAAATCGTCAGGCTCGGACAGTTCCATATGTACTCCATCTATATCTGACTGTGATCGTTTTGCAGATTCCTTGAGCCTACACAAAACCAAACCCTATGCGCTAGCTAAATCTTGAAATGAAAGTATGGAGGGGTGGGGATGGAGGAAGGGACCTATGAAAGATTACACCGACACCACTGACACCAGTTTTGTGTTGCAAGCTGGGATTGAACTGGAGACGTCTGAACTTCCCAGTCCACGGCTCTATCAACCTGTTTTGAAAACTAGATAAACAACAACAACACAAATCTATGGCCTGCTTGATCGCCACGTCGCTGGAATAACTGAGCCAACATGGCCACTTTATCAGCAACAACAGATAAACGAACAAAAACAACGACGACTGGTGAATTAACGATGTGTCTACTGTCTGTAGCCCTCACAGTTAGTTGTGAATGGCCACCTTACCCGTTCAGGGTTAGGAAAGAAAAAACAGCGAAGGAGAGAAGCCGAGTCCGCCTTTTTGATGGTGGCCTAAAGATAAGTTGCGGTCTCTACCACGTCATTCCCCTAAGGTCTCAGTGTTACGGGACAGTAATTTACTTTTAACGTGTTTGTCCATCATGTTGCAGCTCTGAAGTTATTTTTGTGGTAGGCTGTGATGTAATCACCAAGATTAAATTCTTTGTACTGTGCATTGAAGATTAAAGATTACAAAGGCTCGTTGGGTTTGCTTTGCAGACTTTCATGTTGGTTATTCTGGTCCTTGGATAGAGCGGTGCCAGGATATTTTACAGACTCAGGCTAAATCTCGAGGGACTCGGAGGAGGTCTGGCCTCCAGACGTGCGGCACGCAGGCCCACCGGCGTGTGGATATGCCCTGGTGCCCACGAACCAAACCCCCAGCTATGGGTAAATAGCTCCACTGCCTTGTGGACATCTCGGAAGAGAATATGGCTAAGGGAGGTAACCCTAATAGAAAAAATCACCCTACTGCCTTGTAGGTTGTCGTGGGAACGACAAAGGCTAGCGGAGAGACCGGAAAAAAAAAAAAACACCAATGGAAGGCAACGGGAAACCACTATCGTATTCTCCCTAGAAAATTATGGACAAAAAATAAAAATGAAGATAACGACGTAAATATGTGCTCCGATGGAGCACCTTCGTCTGGTAGGGACCGTCATGCGGCGCAGGTGACACCAGACCGTCAGCAAGCTACTGCGACCAAACTCAAACTCAAAAATACTTAAATAGCAACATGGAACATCTGAACTTTGTTCCGAAAAGGCAAATTAGACAATGTCAAAATGGAGATGGAAAGGCTTAACATTAGTATTTTAGGACTAGGGGAAGTGAGATGGAATGGGGCAGGCATGATTACATCAGGAGATTATACAGTGATATACTTTGGTGGAAACTCACATGAAAGAGGAGTAGGCATCGTAATGGACAGGGACAAATCAAAAGCAGTTAAGGGATACTGTGTCCGACAGAGTCTTACTGGTCAAATTGGGAGGCAGACCATTTGATATCAACATCATTCGGGTGTATGCACCAACATCCACAAGTACTCAGGAAGACATCGACAACTTCTACGAAGTATTAGAGATGGCCAAGGCCCAATGTAAATCACAAGACGTTACAGTAATAATGTGAGATTTTAATGCTAAAGTGGGACAGGATAGGTTGGAGGATATAGTTGGACCTCATGGCCTTGGTACGCAAAATGAAAGGGGTGAGAAACTTGTAGAATGGACACAGATGAATGAGTTCATAGTAGGAAACACCTGGTTTGAGCAGCCTAATAGAAGAAAATGGACTTGGATGAGTCCAGGAGATAATACCAAAAATCAGATTGACTACATCCTGATTAATAAAAGATTTAGAAATTCTTTACTGTCAGTAAAAACACTACCAGGTGCAGACTGCAACAGTAACTGCAGTCCTGTAGTGGGAAGATTTAGGCTGAAATTAAGGAAAAGGAAACAGACCAAAAACAACATCAAACTAAATCTTGGACTCTTAAAGACAGATGAAGTGATACGTAAAAGAATTAATGTACATGTTCAAAACAAATTCAGTGCTCTGGAAGACGTTTGTGACAGTGAGGAACAATGGACAAAGTTGAGAAATTCGATAAATGAAGCTTGTAAAGAAATCCCTGTAGTAGATAGAAAAGCAAAAAAGAACTGGTTCGCAAAAGAAAGTTTAAGTTTGATGGAGGAACGGAGGAAGGCAAAGAGAAAGGAGTTAATATACAGGAAAATAGACAAAGAAATCAGGAATAGGTGCAATGAAGCTAAGGAAGCTTGGCTGAAAACAAAATGCCAAGAAATAGAAGATCAACACAAAACGGATCTTCAGGGTATTTACAGACGAATTGAAGAAATTGTCCACAGGAAAAATCCATGTACATCAACTAGTTGCTTAAAATCGAAAAATGGTACGCTTCTCATGGAAAAAGACAAAACATTAGACAGATGGGGAGAGTACATTAAAGACGTTTTTGAGGATGACAGAAATGAAGAACACATTATAAGAAAGAACTTTGTAGGACCACCCATAATGAAAGATAAAGTTAGAGCAGCATTGAAAAAGATGAAACCAGGAAAAGCCCCAGGACTAGACAGCATTACTACAGAGATGATTGAAGCCCTGGAGGAATTTGGTATGTCAAAATCAAATTTCATTGCGCTTCCAAAGAAGACAGGGGCTACAGAATGCGAACTCCATCGCACAATGAATTTGATTAGTCATGTAACCAAGATCCTATTAAGAATAATCACGATGAGGACAAGGAATAGAGTCAAAGGAGAAATAGCAGATGAACAATTGGATTTGTGGAAGGGAAAGGAACTATTAATGCCATATACATCCTAAGAACTATCATAGAGAGGTCAATCGAGATGAACAAGGATTTATATATATGCTTTGTTGATT
>CM060306.1:65613376-65615876 GCA_030674185.1 Monoplex corrugatus | reverse complement strand
GACTGTAAATACTGTTTAATCGGTGCCGAGAAATCGTTTTGATCAGACATTAATTATCATATGATTAGATGTCCTGTTAAATCACAATCTGGTAGCCTGTACAATAAGGTTGTAAAGACTTGAACCACAGATGGTCAGGTACACACACGCACACACACACACACACACACACACACACACACACACACACACACACACACACACACACACACATATATATATATATATATATATATATATATATAATACATATGTGCATATATAATTATATATATGTACATATGTAAACATATATATATATATGTATATATATATACATATGTATGTATATGACCAAAAGCCTCTTAAAGATCAACCAGTGTAACCAGACCACAAAATCCCTTAAAGATCAACCAGTGTAACCAGACCACAAAGACACTGTTAAACCATACATAATAAAGATAGACTGTGAATAGCATTAGGTGTAAAATTAGGAAATCAGACAAGACAGGCTGAGACCTATAGGCTGTAAGACGCCGTTAAACTGGTATTGTTAGCTATACAAAGATCGTTATAATTAGACTTGAGGCAAATCTGTACAAAATTATAGGTTCAGGCTATCATGTCAGAGACTGTTAGAACAGACAGCCACCATTAGAACAGATCACCATCTCGTCATCTTATCACCCGATCATCCATCATTCCCCTTCTTTCTCTTCTTCTTCCATTTGCCATGTACATGGTCAGGCCTCATTTGGTAATGAATGTCGCCGGTACTTTTTCCCAGTTCCTGCCAACTACCATGGAGCGTAGAGATCAGGGGAGTTATGGTTGGTATGTCTCTTACCCATTTGATCTTACCCATCTTTCTGGGATGATTATCTCCGTCGGCCATATTACCTGAAGTGGACTCTGACGAAAAACCTGAAACAAACGTAAACAGACCGAGAGGTCGTAATTAGGATGTAAAGCGTTGCCGTTAAATCGTACTGTTCTGGTAAGGTGACAAAGAATGTCCACTTAAATTTCACATTCAAAATTATAGGATCTGGCTGAAGATGGCGTTAAATTATAGAGTGTTGTACGACCTCACCGTAGAGGCACCATTAACCCATTGACTCCCGCACCCTGTTCACCAGCATCCTGCATTGTCAACCACGCTAACAAAGCAAAAAGGCAGGAAGCCAGTGGATAGGGTGAGGGAGTCAAAGGGTTAAGTTTTTGCAGTTGGTGGATAAGATGCGGGAGTCAAAAAGTTAAAACTCACAGAGACCGTTTTATTATCAGAAGGCACACTGTTGAACTTTACAAACATCGTAAATATACTGAGTGACCGTAAAGACACCACTATTCCTTTCACTTCCTCACCATGTCCACTTGTTTCCAGCAGTTGGTGGATAGGGTTTAGAAGTGAAAGTTTACATTTCACAGAGATCGTTAAGCCCTATATGACCAGACCGTAAATTCGCAGAAAGCGTTGCGGCAACTGACTCAGACTTACAGAAGGTGTTTACCTCTACAAAAACATATACAGATTGTTATGAGCTGTTTGGAGTTTGATCAAGAGGGATTTATGGCATTAAGACAATTTCGTATGCGCATCTCTCACAGTAACTATCTGACGGACACCTTTAGCTTATGTAAAATCTTGTGCATTTGGCAAAGTCTTGATTTAAATGGGGAGGAGGCATGGAACCTAGGAAACAGTAAGCTGGCACCACTAGAATGATTGGAGCATCAATGACGGGCAGCAAACAGCCAGTTTTTTTTTTATCTTACAGGCTGGGATTGAAGTCGAGACGTGAGATCGTGAGTCCACGGCACTGCCAACTAGTGATTTCAGGCGGACAGGCGAAACAGAAAAAGAAAAGCTCTACATGCAGCGGTGAGTTTAGGCCTACCGGCTTGCTGTACATATGGCAACCAAGCAGCAAACATAAGTAAAGCAGAGGATGGCAGAGTACTGAGTTAAAAGCAAGCCACAAGCGAGGCAAGCAAGAATCGATCAGAAAGAAGTAGAGATACACAACCGGAAAAATCGTCAGCAGCAAGGCTGGCTGATGAATCGTGTTGCCCACATTGACTTTTTGTCATAGCTAATATCTCCACTCTACAACTGCGCGCGTGGTGAGGAGAGAACCTGTATGTCAGAGCGTGTATGGATTATCTGTTTTCATTCCGATGCCATGGAAAACCAGTAACGAGACAATGGTGGAATCTCTGGGCGAAGCAGAGCGATGAAAGTTCAGCACAAGATTCAAACAGTCTTTTTCCAATTCAGCACAAGATTCAAACAGTCTTTTTCCAATTCAGCACAAGATTCAAACAGTCTTTTTTCAATTCAGCACAACAAACATGGAGAATTCTCATAATTCGGCGTAAGATTCAAACAATCTTTCTCGGAAAGTAGTTTCGCCTAGTCTGCACATGTCGCAGATTGAGTTTCGCTTCGTGAGTTCATTTAAAGCTGATCCTGGCAGCATAGGCAGGCAACTTAAAGCCATGAAGTTTGACTGGAGTG
>CM060306.1:65598376-65600876 GCA_030674185.1 Monoplex corrugatus | reverse complement strand
TAGCTGGGGTCTTCGACTCCAAACCTACTAATTTATTTATTTACGTTTTCTTACCGGCAGTCTTCCGCTCATTTTTAATGCCATTGCTCCCACTTCTAACCCCCCCCCCCCCCCCACACACACACACACACCCCTCCCACGTTGATCCATTGGGCTGTCCAGCACACATCACCTCCAAAATACGTTCTTTCAGTCCAAGTCGCAGTGCCAAGAAGCAAGTGATATCAAGTCGCTGTTCGGCCACCCACGATAGGAAACCTTGCACTGCTGCTGGGTCACTCCGGTGGAGCTCAGTAATGCTTGCTCTGATCCAGCTTCTTTTGGATTCTACTTATCAAGCTGTCTGTTACTGACAGTAATAGCTCATTTGCGCACATACTGTGTGATGCATACACAAGCGAGCCTCTGTGTATGTATATGTGTGTGCGTGTGTGTTTGTGTGTGTGCATACACGTGTGTGCGTGTGTGTGTGTTTGCGCGCGCGCGCACGCACGCGTGTTTTGAGAGAGAGAGAGAGAAACAAAAATTATGGTACATTAGAATGGTCAAGAGAATGCTACGTTCTTGCTTAACAGTTCAAGCTTTACGTATGTATGAATATGTGTGTTTGTATATATGTACAGTATATAATAATGTATCATCATCATCATCATCAATCCCGTAGTCTGGTTGACCGTTGGGGCACCACTGAAGATTTTGCAACCAACTTCCTCCACTCCTCACGGTCCTCAGCTTTCCGCAGAATGATATTCCATTCAAGGCCAGTCCACTCTCTGATATTGTCTTCCCATCTTTTTCTCTGTCCCCTCTTCGTCTCCCTCCCTGAACTGTTCCCTGCAAGACGGTCTTGGCCAGTCCAGATGATCGTGTGACGTGCCCGTACCACCTCAGTTTGCGTCTTTTCACTGAAGTCAGGAGGTCTTCATACGGCCCGATGGCGTTTTCGATTCGGGTTTTCACTTCCTTATTGGTTATATGATCTTTGTACGAGATACCAAGGAGTTTGCGGAAGTATCTCATCTCCATTGCCTGTATCCTTCTTTCAATGTCTGCTGTTATGGTCCATGTTTCGCATGCATACAAAAATATTGACATGACCAGGGAACGCATCAGTCTGATCTTGGAGCCGATTGCGATATTCTTGTCGTTTCAGATGACTTTTAGCTTGGTCATTGCAGCTGTGGTCTGGGCAATCCTGGAAAGTACTTCGGGCTTTGATCCTTCATCTGATACTATAGCTCCCAGATATTTAAATCTATGGACGGTCTCAAGTTTCTTGTTGTCTATGGTAATGTCAGTGCTGATGCCATTGGTATTATTTGTCATCAACTGGGTTTTCTCTGCACTGATCTGCATGCCATATGCTGTGGAGGCCTCATCAAGATGTTTTATCAAGCTGACTAGCTCTTGCTCTTGCCCAGCTAGTCGACATTGATAATAATGTATACATACGTAGGAATATATGTATGTATTTCAGTCATGTATGTATACATGTATGATGTATGTATGTATGTATGTATGTATGTATGTATGTACGTACGTACGTACGTACATATGTATGTACGTATGTATGTATGTATGTAGGTATGCATGCATGTATATATATGTATGTATGTATGTATGTATGTATGTATGTATGCATGTATGTATATTGTATGTATGTATGTAGGTAGGTAGGTAGGTAAGTAGGTAGGTAGGTAGGTAGTATTATGTGTGTATAACTGAAAGTTACACGTCTCGCAAAATAAGCTCTCAAACATTGTCCTGTATAGGAACTGATCTGTACAAGATCAGATTGTTTGTCTTAAACTTTTTGTTCCTTTATTTGAAACAAGATCAAATGCAAATGCCATGATCATAGTAGAATTATAATTCCAAGACACCGGATTCAGCATCCACTCTTTTCTTTTTCTTTTAACTTTCAAAATAGCTTCTTTTTTTTTTAATCAGGGCGTACGCGTATGTGCAAAAGCGAAAATAATTACCAACAAAATCTAGAGTTCATTTCTTTCCTTTCCTTTCGATCTCATACACGGCCGCAACTACAAACACACGCATATCTCTCTCTCTCTCTCTCTCTCTCTCTCTCTCTCTCTCTCTCTCTCTCTCTCTATCTATCTATCTATCTATCTCTCTCTCTCTGTCGCTGTCTGTCTGTCAGTCTGTCTGTCGGTCTGTGTAACACACACACACACACACACACACACACACACGCACACACACCACACACACGCACGCACGCACGCACGCACGCACGCACGCACGCACACACCACACACACACACACACACACATACTCTCAATAAAGATGATCACTAAAAAGCTGCTAGGCCTGCAGCCAATTACGGCAAAGGAGCGTTACGTATTACTTCGTCACAAAATTACTGTTACTGTTGTTTGCATTGAACCGAGATAGCACGCTGTGGTGCCTTTGTCAGTCATCGGTAGGCGTTATTGGAACTTTGGAACTCATTAGATTTTTCATTTATCAATTCATTTG
>CM060306.1:65503376-65593376 GCA_030674185.1 Monoplex corrugatus | reverse complement strand
GCGTAGGTGCGTTCATGCGTGTGCCTGCTGAAGAAAAAAAAAAGATAATGTGTATGAAAATGAAACTTAATTTTTTATTGGTATGAACACGACTACAAGGATGTTGGCAGCATACATCTTTACTGTTCCTACTATACGGCAAGATAGTATCCTCTTGAAAATAGGCTATCACACAGACGGAAACATAAAAATCAAACAAAGACGAACAGGAAGAGTCAAGCAAAAGAAAAATAAAGGAAATAGAACGAAAACATACACAAAACAATTTATTGTGAACAAACAACACCCAGATAAAACACGTATGTTGTGTCTGCCCAGAGAGACAGAGACACAGAGAGAGAGACAGAGAGAGAGAGAGAGAGAGGTATGTGGGTGCATGTGCGCGCGTGTTCATGTATATATATGTGTGTGTGTGCGTGTGTGTCCGCACATGTGCACGTGTGTGTGTGTATGTGTGTGTGTGTGTGTGTGTGTGTGTGTGTGTGTGTGTGTGTGTTATATATATGTGTGTGTGTGTGTGTGTATATATATATATGTGTGTGTGTGTGTGTGTGTGTGTGTGTGTATGTGTGTATGTGCAGCCGTACAATTATGATAAATTGTAAATTGTTAAGCGCTTTGTGCGTGGTGAAAGGTGCTATATATTTAGATATATATACATATACATATGTATATATATGTATATACATATATATGTATATATATATATATATATATATATATATATATATATATATATATATATATAATATATATACAGGGGGTGCAAAAGTAGGTATACAGTTATGAAAAAAGAAAACACGTACGATACTCATTGCATTTATTATACAAACAAATGAATATTGCATATACATGTAATAACAAGCACAGACTTAATCCCTCAGACACTCAGATTGCTTGCCGTCGGTATTCACACACTCCTCTAATCGACTCATGCACACTCTAGCACAAAGATCTTTATCAGCATCAATTTCTTGACAAGCCTGCAAGATGAACTGAATCATGTCATTAACAGTGAGCGGCTTGCGTGCGAAAACCCTTTCCTTTACATATCCCCCCGAAAAGAAGTCCATCTGTCTTCCAGTTTTGTTTTAAAATCCATTCGCGCTCCTCGTCTGTCAAATTACCAGCCATGGTTAAATTAAAGTGCCGCTAAGATCTAAATCAAATTGCCGCTTTACCTGCAAAAAATAAAAAAAATTGAAAGTTAGGATAAAAGTACATGCATATTATTAGTTACGATAAAATATGATTAATGACACTGAAAATATCGAAAATAAGGCCGGCTAAGTTAATGTGCTAATAATTTTAATGAATTAAGCTTTATGATAATGATGTGATACTTACTGTGTACCTACTTTTGCACCCCCCTGTATATATACATACATACACGTATATATGTATATATGTATGTATGTATGTACGTGTGTATGTTTGTATATATGTATGTATGTATGTGTGTATGTATGTATGTATATTTATGTATATATGTGTCCAGTTATTGTTATGATTTATTGTGATAGACTGTCAATACTGTGTCTGATTTCAGTATCAGAAGCCGCCCCCTCCAAAGAACCGAGCCAGAGCGAGCCGGGCGCCGCGCACGTTGAGATCTCAAGAGTCCATTCCTAGCGTGGACATTTTTCAGGTACAGTGCACAATGAGTATAAATCTATAATTGCTTTGACTTTTCTTTTGGGGTGGATTAACTTCGGTTTTAGGTGTCTTCACAAATTGTATGTGCAGGACGCGAATGATTTAGTGTGTGTATGTATACATGCACATCAACTGGTTGCTTAAAATCAAAAGATGGCACGCTTATCATGGAAAAAAGACAAAATACTGGACAGATGGGGAGAGTACATTAAAGACCTTTTTGAGGATGACAGAAACGAAGAACACATTATAAAAAAGAACTTTGAAGGACCACCCATAATGAAAGATGAAGTTAGAGCAGCACTGAAAAAGATGAAAACAGGAAAAGCCCCAGAACCAGACAACATTACTACAGAGATGATTGAAGCCCTGGAGGAATTTGGCATAGAAAAAATAACAGTCCTCCTAAATGAGATTTATGACACTGGAAAAATCCCCAAAGATATGTCAAAATCAATTTTCATTGCACTTCCAAAGAAGACAGGGGCTATAGAATGCGAACTCCATCGCACAATCAGTTTGATGAGTCATGTAACAAAAATCCTGTTAAGAATAATCATGATGAGGACAAGGAATAGAATCAAAAGAGAAATAGCAGAAGAACAGTGTGGATTTGTGGAGGGGAAAGGAACTATTAATGCCATATACATCCTAAGAACTATCATAGAGAGATCAATTGAGATGAATAAGGATTTGTATTTATGCTTTGTTGACTATACCACGGCCTTCGATCGGGTATGACATGAAGAATTGATCAAACAACTGGAGAGACTCAATGTCGATGGAAAAGATCTACGAATAATCAGGAATATACTGGGAACAAACAGCTGCAATGAGAATAGAAAACAATATAAGCTCTTTTCAAAACATCAAAAGAGAAGTCAGACAGGGTTGTGTTTTGTCACCAGATCTGTTTTCACTATATAGCGAAAACATCATGAGAAACCTAGAAGGAGACCCTGGATTAAAGGTTGGAGGGAAAATGATAAACAACATTCGGTACGCAGATGACACCGTGCTAATTGCAGAAAATGAAAGGGACCTACAAAACCTTGTGAATATACTAGAAATAGAAAGCAAAGGTAAGGGGTTGGAACTAAACAGCAGGAAGACTGAAGTCATGGTGATCAGTAAAAAACAAAATCCCCTCATGCAAAAAAATAACAGCAAATGGCACAACCTTGACACAGGTTAATAAGTTCAAATACCTGGGAACGGTCATTTCATCAGACGGCAGATGCACATCGGAAATAGCTGGCAGAATCGGCCAAGCCAAAACAGCATTCAAGAAGATGACAAGCATTCTTACCAACAAATGCCTATCAATTAACATCAGAAAGAGAGTCCTTGAATGTTATATAGAACCAATACTGTTGTATGGATGCAAGGCGTGGACAGTCAGCAAGCAAAGCCAGAGCAGGATCAAGGCAGCCGAGATGTGGTTTCCCAGAAGAACGTTGAGAGTTCCATGGACAGCAAAGAAAACAAACGAGACAGTCTTGATGGAGGCAGACACAAGTAGATCACTCATAAGGAAGATTAGGAAAAGACAAGCAACATTTATAGGCCATTTTATGAGGAAGGGGGTTTTGGAGCACCTGGTCACAACGGGGAAGCTGGAGGGAAAGAGAGCACCAGGTAGACCCAGGGAGAAAATGCTGGACGGACTTGCAGAGTGGCTGGGGATGAGGAGGGTGGGGGAGATGCTGGGGGCAACAAGAGATAGAGATGGTTGGAAGTCCATGGTCGCCAACGCCATGCGGCAGGGCACCTGATGATGATGATGATGTATGTGTACTTGTTCTTTTAGATCTTTCTGCTGCATTTGACACTACTGACTGTACTATTCTCCCCTCTGGATTGGAGCACACATTTGGAATCGGAGATAGTGCTCTTTCTTGATTTTTGTCATGCCTGTCTGACAGTTTTCAGTCAGTCATAGTAATTGAGTCTAATTCCGAACCGGTTAAACTTGCATATGGGATCCCCCAAGGCTCTGTACTTGGGCCAGTCCTCTTCACACTCTACGCCTCACCACTTGCCACAGTCATCAGTCAGCGCAACATCAAATATCATTTTTATGTTGATGACTCCGAGCTCTACCACAGTGCATATCCTGAAAATCTTTCAACTCTTCTTTCCGACGCTGCTGACTGTTATGTTGAGATCCAGAACCGAATGACACAATACAAGCTACTGTTGAATGGGGATAAGACTGAAACAATGTTTAGTGGTGCCAAGCAAAAGCTTTCTATTGTAAAAGTTTGTTCAATCCAACCAGTGGACAACGCTATAGTACTGTTTAGAATCAGTCAAGAACCACGGCATTGTTCTTGATCCTCAGCCACACGTGCATTGTTTGTGTGTATAAATACTTGAATTCATTTGTGTTATTTGGCCTTTTTGCTTTTATGTTTTATTCATGTCAAGTGCAACGAGCGTGCCTTTGAAATGAACTGTGTGCACTATATAAATGACTTTGTAATTATTGTTGTAATGATAATGATGATGATGATGATGATGATGATGATGATGATGATGATGATGATGATGATGATTGTTGTTGTTGTTAGTAGTAGTAGTAGTAGTAGTAGTAGTAGTAGTAGTAGTAGTAGTAGTAGTAGTAGTGTTATTATTAATGGCCTAAGTAAAAAAACAACAACTATTACAACAGAATGATAAGGTGCATTCACGCATACATGCGCTCAACTGCGTAAGCGTGCGCGCACACACACACACACACACACACACACACACACACACACACACACACACACACACACACACACACACACATTCACACACACACACACACACACACACACACACACACACACACACACACACACACACACACACACACGACCATTATGCCACATTTTTAGCAAAATAGTAAACATCGTGTACTATGACAGGGTGGTTTTGTTTGCAGTCTTCCTCGTCATAGCAGTAGTACATGGCATATGCATTTTGGAATAATCAAAATAAAGCCAGCTGATATTTCCCAGTAATCTGCGAATTGAGGACAGGTCATCCGACCATTGTATTTAGCACAGTTTATGCTTAACTTATCAGTCATGAAATTGTCGTGTGTGTGTTTCTGTTTCTGTTTCTGTCTCTGTTTCTGTCTCTGTCTCTGTCTCTCTCTGTTTCTGTCTGTCTGTCTGTCTTTCTGTCTGTCTGCCTGTCTGTCTGTCTGTCTGTTTGCCTGTCTGTCTGTCTCTCCTTGTTTTCATTCTCTCCCCACTCCCCTCTCTCTCCCACCGCTGTCTAGAATTATGTTTTTATAACCCACGTAGCCAACAGCGTTCTCTTATTCATTACTCTCCTCGACTTTCTGTCTACCCCATAACTTCATGTTTAACCTTTTCACTCTCTGTTCCTATCTGGCATAAAACTGGTGGATAAGCTGAAAGAATGATAGGGTTAATTAAACTTGTCCATCTCCATTTCCATTTCTCAACCCGTTTTACTGACCTAGTCTCCCCCTCCTTCACCCTTCCGCAAACTCTCCTGTTTAAACAGCTCGTTTTTTCTTCGACTGTTCTCAGCCTCTCCCCTCCCCCTCCCTTCTTTACTGTCCCTGCTTCCTTCCCCAGCACTTGAGTGGTGTGTGTGTGTGTGTGTGTGTGTGTGTGTGTGTGTGTGTGTGTGTGTGTGTGTGTGTGTGTATGTGTGTGTGTGTGTGTATGTGTGTGTGTGTGTATGTGTGTGTGTGTGTGTGTGTGTGTGTGTGTATGTGTGTGTGTGTGTGTGTTTTCTCTCTCGATGCTCCATCATTTCTTTCTCAAAGCTGCAGCAGTCCCCTTTCCGTCTCCTTCCGCCCAAGTGTTCCATTGTTTCTGCCCGAGTGTGTGTTTTGTATGTGCGTGATGCATTGTATTGCTCAAATCCGTGCCTGTTGTGTTTGTTCGACTGTGCTGGTGCTTGCACGTTCAACGTAGAAGGCAAATTGATAGCAATTAGCCTGATTTTAAGAACATTTTAATGTCGGTTGAACGGAGGTGTGTGTGTGTTTGTGTGCGTGCGTGCGTGCAAGCGCACATGTGTGCGTGTATGTGTGTGTGAGTGTGTGTGTGTGTGTGTGCGCGCGAGCGTGTGTGTGTGTGTGTGTGTGTGTGTGTGTGTGTGTCTATGGGCGTGTGTATATGTGCGTGTGTGTGTGTGACAATCATGTTTGAACAAGATTTTCTCCTGTCGTTATGGGTGGATCTTTACCACTGTTTAGTCACAGCTGTAGACTGTTGAGGAGTTACAAAATCTTAAGTTTGGAAGGTAAACCTTCAAGGTCCAGGCCACATGGACCAAAGAAAAAAGTACCTTTTTGAACAAGATGTGTAAACAACATTTTCTCAGGAATTTGCGGTGATATTCAAAATCTTTCCTTTTTTCTCCACTGTTATGACAGTCTACCATTGTCCTCATGTACGTCAGGTTTTATTTCAGATTGAGTTTCTTTTCGAGAAGCACAAAATCTGAATTGTCTGTAATACATTTTGTTTGACAAGGGAAATTGTGAAATGGTTTGACATCTTGGGTTTCATTTGTCTGGTTGGTTTGGTTTGGTTCGCTGGTTAGTTGTTGTTGTTTTCGAAAAACAGAATGCTTTCCCTTGTCTTTTCGACAAATACAAACTCTTTCGGCTTTCAACTTAAAACACACAGTACAGTTTTTTCCAGCAGTGATTTTCCGCCCTTCATCCCAGTCCTCTTTCCTGTACTCCCTGTTCCAGTATGAACGTACTGTCTCTGTATCCCTGACGTTTTTTTGTTGTTGCTTTTGTTGTCGTTGGTGGTGGTGGTAGTGGTGGTGGCGGCGGTGGTTGTGGTGATGATGGTTGATTTTGGTTTATTTGTTTGTTTGTTTGTTTGTTTTTTACTTTGAATGAGGGCTAGTCTCGAACCTGAGCAATCAGATTGTTAGGCGGGAGGTCTGTTTATACATAAGCCAGGTCTCTGACAGACAGAAGCCCCATAAAATGGCGCTGTTCTCTTCGGCCATACTAGAGAAATCCCTGGCCAGAAGCCTATATGAACAGCACACAGGAAAACATGGACGCATAAACAACCACCTATCTGTCATATTCTGACGTGGCCGAGGTTTGTCCTTTTCTTTTTAAAAAAAAAGAAGAAGAAGGAATGGGGTTAGGGAGAGTTTAATCCCTTTATCAGACACTGCCTGCTGGGATTATTGCGTTCACAACGGTGGTGTCACTGTGTGTGTGTGTGTGTGTGTGTGTGTGTGTGTGTGTGTGTGTGTGTGTGTGTGTGTGTGTGTGTGTGTGTGTGTGTTTGTAAAAAAAAGTATTGAGACTGGTTTGTATGTGTTTGTGTTGGGGGGGGGGGGTCTGTCTGTCATTAGTTGTTTATTTACACAAGTTGGAATTAATCTGGTCCGCCCGTTTACGTTTTTATAAAAAAAAATTCATTTGTTTGTTTGTTTGTGTCGTTGTAAGTTTCATTCTTATGTGCGTGCGTATTACACGTTCAGTATGTGAGGGGCAACCTTTATTGAAATTGAAAAAATATTTGAGGGAATATTTTTCAAACAGTAGTTTTACAGAAAGTATTCTTTCAGATGATAAATACCTTTGGGTGAGGTTGAAATAAAGATTTTGTCCTTGATATAAATAGTCTGCAAACTTCGTGGACATTAGCGAATGGGTACTTGTTTATAAAAACTGACGACTTTTGTCCTTTACTTGTTTATTGGAATCCACAAAATGAATAGTCACTTTCAGTGTCCTCTTAACACAGAGAAATCAGAGGACGTTTTCTTCCTACTGGGGATGGATATCTTTTGTTTCCTTTTCTTTGCTTTTTTTAACACGTTTATTTCTGTTTGTTTGTTTTCTATATATTACATTTACAGTGCTGTATCATCATTGTCGTCGCCTTTCGTTGTAATTCTTCTGTTTTGTTCCTCAGGAGGTCGAAGAGGGTACAACAGCAATACTGGAAAATGTCCCCAAAGTGAACCCAAAGCTGGATGGCAACAGTGCGTCTACATCTCAACCGATTTCTGATACAGATAATACAACTGTGCCTTCTGATTCATCTCCACCCGAGGCCTTGACAAATTTGTCCAAGGAAAGTATCCACCAAAACAAAAGATGTCACTGATGAAGCGACAGAAGATGTTACCAGCGAAACTGCAGAAGAAGCCAGTGGTGAGGTGAAAGAAACTTCTGGTGAAACTAAGAAAGAAGCTGCAGGAGAAACTGCAGAAGATGCTAGTGATAAAACTACAAAAGAAGTTACAAGTGAATCAACACAAGATGCTGCTGGTGATTCAGTAATAGAAGTGAATGTTAAAGCTGAAGACTCCACCCTTGATAATGATGAAGAGACTAAAGATTCCTCAAACAATGCTGTTGTCGAAGAAATTCAGGAAAAACTGTCAAATGTTGATGATAAAGAAGAAGAAGAAGAAGAAGAAAGGGCACCTACGTCTCCGGTCCAAGAAGAACGCTCAGAAGAGTCTGCTGAGGAATCAATGCAGCCAATCAGCCAAGAATCAGAGGGAGGCCATGACGTCATTGACAGATCACCGAAAACTCCACAAACTAAAGACGCAGCATCAGAATCCATGGATGCTGATAATGGCTCCTCTCCAGCTCCTGAACTTGTGAACAAAGACACGGAGCAGACCAAAGACAATACATCCTTCAGTAGTAGTAGTGATGATGATGGTGACGATAGTGGAAGTAGTGATGATGACGTTGGTGGTGGTGGGGACGATAGTGGGGATGAAGGAGAGGGTGTGTCTTCAAAGGAGAAGGTGAAGGAGGTTCCTGAGCTACATGTAGACACCAGTGCCATTTTGGACTCCGATGTCAATACTGCTTCAGCTGATGATCACAGCAAAAAGATCAGCGGGAGATCAGGTACAGTAATTCATGTCATTTAACTAAACACTGATAGACAACCAGAAAGTTCAGCGGGAGATCAGGCACAGTAATTCATGTCATCTAACACTGATAGACACATGGAAAGTTCTTTGCAAGGAATGATACATGTAGAGTAAAGAACAACTACGAGATCCTTATTTGTTGAGAACCGACAGACCTGTAGAGACATGGACAGAGAGAGGGATGAGAGGACGGGATGAACACCATCCTATTTAAACATACTGTCGGACGAGCGGACATACATGCAAACAGAAATACGTATATAGACATAATACATGCACACATACATACATAAACATACATACATACAAGCATGCATACAAACATATATACATACAAATATACATACGTACGTACGTACGTACATACATATTTACATACATATATACTTACATAAATAATGTATGTATGTAAGCAAACAGACAAACACATTGAAAAACTAACAGACACGGACTCACAGATAGATGGAAGGGTTGTGCATGGATGAATGTACAGACTGGACAGGTGGACGGGTGGATGGATGGATCACACACATTGAAGAAAAACAGAAGAAGAAAAAATTTAGTATGACTTTGTCACTTGCACAAGAAACTGTGGTGGTGCGGCTTGGCGTTTTGCGACAAAAAATTAGTTGCATAACGACAGTGAAAGTACATACATAAACAATACACAAGTTGTACAAACAAAAGGAATAAAACAAAAAGAAAAGAAATCAAATGACAAAAAGTCAGAAACATAGTCACTGTTGAGTATACTTGAAACAGTGTTCTCTCTCTCTCTCTCTCTCTCTCTCTCTCTCTCCTCTCTCTCTCTCTCTCTCTCTCTCTCTCTCTCCCCTCTCTCTCCCTCTCTCTTTCTCTCTCCCCCTTTCTCTCCCTCTCTCTCTCTCTCTCTCTCCCCGCCTCTCTCTTTCTTCGCCTGTCATACTTCTTGCTCTTCTGTCGTTGGTGAGAAAGACCGCAAATTGTTTTTAATTTACTATAAAATAATGGGGCACTTAATCAGATTAATGAATCGTGCATCTGAATAATTCGATTTCTTGAAATCATTTAAGATTCTTTGAAGTTTATTTTTTTTAATAACCACAGTTAAGTGCATAACGACAGTAAAAGTGCGTACATAAACAATACCGTTTAGTAAGTAGGTCAGACTCACGGAAAGAGTTTAGTAAGTAGGTCAGACTCACGGAAAGAGTTTAGTAAGTAGGTCAGACTCACGGAAAGAGTCATTGAATGAATAAACATGAATGGTAATCTTAATAATAATAATAATAGTGCATTTATAGAGCGCTTTCCGAAACCTCAAAGCGCTTTACATCAGTAAACCATACATATATAAACCAAATAACAGGCTACAATACAAACAAACTTATCAAAAACTATCCACAGGAAATCAACAACCACACAGACACACCAAACAATCTCTCTCCCTCTCACCCCCTCCCCGCCCACCCCTCTCCCCCCATTTTCAAACACACACACACAACACCCACACACACACAGCCACACATCACACACCACACACACACACACACACACACACACACACACACACACACACACACACACACACACACACACACACACACACACACTGGCATACACCCCATTGTGCACAATTTCATCCAGAATGTCAAGCAGGATCAACCCACTAGCCAAAATCAGGAAAAACACTGTTTAAAGAAGTAAGTTTTTAAACTTGTTTTGAAAGATGGTAGAGTTTTAGAGTGGCGGACGGACTGAGGCAACAAGTTCCATGTCTGAACAGCAAAAACTGCAAAGGCTCTACCACCGTGAGTTTCTCTGTTATATTTTGGCACACGAAACTTCTTGTCATCCACAGAAGAGCGGAGTGATCGAGAAGGTACGTAGACAGTCAAGAGTTCAGAGAGATAGTCAGGAGCAGTTCCAGAAATGATGTGATAACAAAGGCAGCAAATCTTGTATTTTATTCTTTGTTCAACCGGGAGCCAGTGCAGTGTCTGAAACAGGGGTGTGCAGTGCTGTGACCTACGTGCCTTGAAGATGAGTTTAGCTGCAGAGTTCTGAACTTGTTGCAAATGTTTGAGATGTTTCTGAGGGCAACCCGCAAGGAGTGAATTGCAATAATCTAACCTAGACAGAATGCATGCAGTAACTAACGTCTTGGTTGCGTCTAATGTAAGGTAGTGTCTAATAGAATTAATGCGTCTAAGTTCGATGTATGCAGCCTGACATGTTTTGATGATGTGCTGGTGCATGGAGAGATTATGGTCAAAGACAAAACCGAGGTCACGAACGCAATCAGAAAAAGCAATAGCGGTATTACCGACAGTAATAGTGGAAGGCAGAGAAGAAAGATCTGCAGGCAATGGAGAAACACGAAGGGCTTCAGTCTTGTCATCATTCAACTTAAGTCGATTTTCATACATCCAGGATTTTACTTCAGAAACGCAGTTCTGAAGAGACTGAACTAGATGATCGTAGTTAGAAGGAGAATCAGTATGATTGAGCTGGGTATCGTCCGCATACATTTCATGACGGATGGAATGTGAGTCAATAAGGTGGGTCAGAGGAGAAGTATACAATATGAAAAGCACATTCTTAAGGTAAGCTTCAAAGTGAAAAGCAAACATGCAAACAAAACTAAACCAGCAGAGAAACGTAAACACACACACACACACACACACACACACACACACACACACACACACACACACACACACACACACACACACACACACACACACACACACACACACATTAACTTTTTATTACTGTAGATATGTTTTAATGAGGAAGGAACCAGCAATTGCAGCAAGTGGATCTAGCTAGTGAATACGACTGTTTGAATATACATTGTATGTGGCTTAATGGCAGAACAGGACATGTATCAGTACCGTTTACAACCCCCCGCTGATGGACACACACAATATTCTTTGAAAAGAGGTGAACTCTAATGTGGTTTCATTATCTTGTTTAATGGTGATAGTGCTCATGTTCATGCAATTCACGAGGTGTGCATTTCCTTTTGGAATGATTACTTCTCTGTGATTCAGTCTGTATATATGTCCTAGTTATCTGATGGAAAAGGGGTGGATTTTGTCTTAGAATTCTTCATAGACCAAATAATTGTGCTCTGAGGGTTAATCAATGTGTTGGTAGTTAATCACTACTGCGCAGAATAACATTTTGTGGGCTGTGATCTACTGCTGCTACTCCAGCCTGTTACTACTACTTCAGTAACAACTACTACTGCTACAATTTCTACATTTCAATCACTACTAGTATTCTTTGTATAATTCCATACGCATTGTTGTCATGGGGGTGGGGGTGGGGGGCTGATTGGACTCACTACAACTGCACTACTACTACTACTACCAAATACTACTACTACTACTACACTACTACTACTACTACTACTACTACTACTACTACTACTACTACTACTACTACTACTACTAGTTGCTACCACTGTTACAGTGGTGGTCGCGATTCGGCTGCTTTTACTGTTGCCGCTGGTGCTATTACTATTACACTACTACTACTACTGAGTGATGCTATTATTCCTGCTACTTCTTCTATAACGACTACTACTATTACTACTACTATCACCGTCACCATCACCACTACTGCCAATATCAGTGATGTTAAATGTAGTTGATTCTAATTATTATGTGTTCCTTGCTGATAAGAAAAAAATACAAACTTTTATTTCAGTTTCATTGGGTTCCTATCCATCGGCGTCACCCAGGCCTACAACGGACAAAGAGAAACGTTTCCCGTGAGTGTCACAAATCAGTTTGTACGTCATGGCGGAATATAGTGCCAAGCCTCACTTTATGAGGACACTCATAAGGCTTTCATGTCTCATTCCGTCTAGTCTGGCTCCATGATTGAGCAATAACTGTTAGCTGTTTATTAGTATCGTTGTTATTCTTCTTATTGTTGTTGTTATTATTGTTATCATTATTATTAGCACTTCCCCTCAGGGGATGCTGGGGGGTTCTTTCAGTACAAACAGCATCTCCACCTTATGAAATTTTTTTGCTAGAAATTTCCTGTTTTCTGTCAGTCTTTCTTTCTGCCTTGTTCCTTTGCTTTGTGTCATCTCTTCCTATCATTTTCTGTCTTACTGGTCCATTCACCAGTATGTGTTCGATAAAGTCTTACGTACTTTCTCTTAGGATTGATAATTGGGTACATGTATTAAGTGCATGTTTGGCTCTAGGGAAATGAGATATGCAGAAGCAGGTTTAGGTAAATTTAGACTTGTTTTTATATGTTTTTGTGTCCTCAGTTATGTTTAAATTTGTATTTAGGTGTGTCTCTTAAATTTTCTGTGTGACAAATTGGACGGAGTGGTCGACGCCAGAGGCATCTCCTTAGATTATGTGCGCGAATGCATTGATATGTGTACTTACTTTTCTTTTCCTTTCTTTCCTGTTGAAGCAGTGTATATGTTTTGAAACGGATATAGCCCTGATATGGCCCTACAAAGTCGGCCGGGCTTTTAACGGAAATAAGATGAGACATTATTACTATTTTTGTGGGGGATTAGTACTCATTAATCTAAATAAGTTAGCTCAAAATAGGCACTTTTGAACTCCACCGATGTGGCCCAGCCACAAAGATCTTATTATTTCTTTGTGTGTATGAAAAGTGAGGTTATGTATAACTTTTCTTTGTGTGTATGAAAAGTGAGGTTATACAGGTACCTAGCAGCGGCGCAGAGAATTCCTCTGAGGATTAACGTCGCTGGTTGACTTCCTGGCATTGGTACTTCGACTTAGTAGTCTCTTTGACGGAACGAACTTGGGAGTCGTGGTGTGTTGAGGAACCGAAATGAGTTGCATGGGCTAAAGTGACCAACGCCACTGTAAACAGCCCACAAATTGGGGCAGACTAAAAGACGTAAAATGGAAACTGGGAAAATTTTCGTAAGATTTACTGACCGTTTTATTTAAGATTATATGAAATCATATTATCACATGTCATTTGGAATGGGAATTTATTTAAGGATTTTGTCGCACTCGGAACAGTTTTTATGTTCTCCATCTAAGGTATGCTGGCAGTTATCTTGCAGATATTTGAACCTGCCTGAAATCCTATGAGCAGGTAAGGTCTTGATAGATCGAAAGGGAATGGGGAGGGATCTATGGAATACTAAGCTGAGATCACCAGCGTGCTTGGAGCTGTAAGACAGATGTTTCGTTCGTTTCGTTATGTTTAAAGACCCACCACTGTCAGAGTATATGAGGACTAGCTATAAGAAATTTCGTCAAAGAAGCTTTAAAAGATTTTGGTTGCACTGTGAGATACCGATGCTATTGTTCCGAATATTGTCAACATCCTGTTTCAGACTGAAGTACAGGTATGGGCCTGTTTCTACCTAAGGGGTTTCTGTGATATTGTTGTAGGATCCTCTCTGATACGCGCGCCGACCTTATCGCACTGACCACGACAATACTACAGAAAGATGGGCGGCGAAGAAGTCTGATTTTACACTCGGTATTGTGGACTGGGATTGAAGGGGAGTTCTCTAATCTTGTGTCCACAGCATTAACAACTCCGTCAGCCAGCCTGTCAAAGTAATTGGTTAGGCCTGCTCAAATGTATTCGTTGGTTTCTGTTGCAGAATACCTTCTGTACACGGTGAAAGGATGGATCAACTGTTGACAAGTAAGATGAGCCACTGCAGTCACTGCTGTTTGTTGCGAGTCTTAAATTTGTTGGAGAGGGTTTCAGACTGCACTTGGACAATTCGATACGCGCTCCATCCAGTGTAAAACTATGCGCTGCAGGGTCTAAAACTTTTTTGTTTGTTTGTTTGTTTGTTTGTTTGTTTGTTGTTTTGTTTGTTTTGAGGGAGGAAGGCGGTAACGTATAGAATGTGTATCCTATGAAACACTAAGTCGACATCACCAGAATGATCGGAGCATTAATATTTTGACTCCCTCACCCAATCCACCCTATCTTCCTGCAAGGAAGCTGGTGGATAGGGTGAGGGAGTCGAAGGGTTAAAGTGTTTACGGTTGGTACATAAGATGCGGGAGTGAAAGGGTTCAGTTTTTGCAGTTGGTGGACAGGGGGAGGGAGTCAGAGGGTTAAGTTTTTGAAGTTGGTGGATAGAGTGTGGGAGTTAAAGGGTTAAGGAAGGCTTGGAGCATTAAGAAGGGCAGTAAGCAGGGCAGGTTTTGTGCTGCTGGCTGGGATTGAACTCGAGACATCATTTCTTGAGTTCCCGGTGCCGATGGACACACGTCAGTCTTTGGTATGTGCTATATACATGTACTGTTCTTGACAATATGGCACTACAATTCAGTTTGTTGATGTTTTCATGGTGCAGATGGATAGATATCGGTTTGGTTTTCGTCGAGTGAAATGGTGGTGGTGGTGGTGGTGGTGGTGGAGGTCGTGGTCTTCGTCGTGGTGTGTGTGTATGTGTGTATGAATGTGTGTGTGTGTGTGTATGTGTGTGTGTGTGTGTGTGTGTGTGTGTGTGTGTGTGTGTGTGTGTGTGTGTGTTGGTGATCAAGCTTAATGCTAACTTGATAATAAATTGTTTATGCCGGTGATGGTGATAGTGTTTAGGCATGCACGTGCGTGTGCGCGTGTGGTGTGTTTGTGTGTGTATGCGTGTGTGTGCGTGCGTGCATGTGTGTGTGTGGTGTGTGTGTGTGTGTGATCAAGAGAGAAAGAGTCGTACTGATTTGCTTTAAGTTTGTTTAAAGATATGAGCAAGGTATACTATCATTGCAAAGATCAAGAGTTACTGTGATTTGCTTGAGGTTTGTTTAATGTAAAATGTGGCCAAGATATACTGTTCCGCTCCAACAGAATAGCCTCTCAAGATTCTGCCAATGCATATGGCTCGTATGTAGATTTAAAGTTTATGTTACGATCATTTTGGATCTTCTCCATTGCATAGCAGGGTAGTGTCTGTTTATGGAATTTATTTCAAGCGCCGAGACGGTGTCTCGAGAAACTGAAACTGTTGATGAAAGTTGAAATTGTTGAAATGACATTGAAAAACATTGTGTTTGTGCTGGCCATTTTCAGCTCTACAGACTCGTTTGAAAGAAGACGGGATTTCTACTAGTCCGGATGACAAGCCTTCGGACGAGGTAAAACGATATGACAACATGTGTTTGGCAGAACAAACCTTTTAACATCATGTTCAACCCTCCATAAAGAATGTATGATGCATGAAGTGTCTTATATTAGCTGCATTCTAGCATCGTGTTGCTTGTGCATTGTCGGAACAGCCCTTTTACATTTGATTTTGACTTACTGCTTAGAACTGAGATGCAGCGTGTGCGTGTCGTGTGCATGTGTGTGTGTGTCTGTGTGTGTGTGTATGTGTGTGTGTGTGTGTGTGTGTGTGTGAGTGAGTGTGTGTGTGTGTTTGTGTGTGTGTGTGTGTGTGTATGTGTGTGTGTGTGTCTGTGTGTGTGTGTTGAACACGCGCGTGCTTGCGCGTCAGTATGTGTTCGTACACATTTTGCAAGCTGTATGGATGGACACCTGCATATGCATACTTAGGTATGTGTTTAGAAATATGTGTACGTTTTTCGTATCACACACACACGCACACCACCGCGCACGCGTACATACAAATACACACACGCGCGCGCACATGCGCACGCACACAAATACACACACGCGCGCGCACACGCGCAAACACACACACACAAACACACACACGCAATACAACACGCACACATAAACACACATATGCACGCGCGCACACACACACACACGCGCACACACACATAAACGCACACACACAACACAACACAACATAACACTAACACACACACACACACTCACACACACACACATGCACACCACACATACACACACCACACACACACAAACACACACAAACAAACACACACACACTCACACACACACTCACACACACACACACACACACACACCACAACACACACATAAACACACACACTCACACACACACACATACACACACACCACAACACACACATAAACACACAGACACACACACAGAGTCTTCGTCCGGAACAAAGAGGACCCGTCACAGATTGGTGATAAATAACACACCTGTCAAGGGGGATTATCTCCGCCAGATTCTACCTGTACACAGAAGACAGAACAGTATACTACTATCATCCACTATGGCTTTGTTTTCTTTATTTACCCATGCATACAGACTGCCTTTGAATCTATACAGTAATTTCTGATTTGGTGTTATTAGCTGTTGTTCTTAACGATCTGACTCCCGTTATACTGCATTAAACCCATGTACTAAGCTGGTTTATATTGCAGTATTAAATGTGTATATCCAGTTATGGACACGGGAAAAAACCCACCCATTCCGCCTGTTTCAAATCTGTTTGTTACAGTATAAAGTGCAACGAGAATGCTTTGATAGGGACCGTTATTATCGTTATTTCCGAGAAAGCTAAAAGTAGTTCTTGTGCTCGACAGTTATCGTTCTTAAATCGCTTTGCAATCAGACATTATTGCGTAAAACACTGAATCATGATTGATACTTTAACCCTTTGGCTCCCTCATCCTACCCACTAGTATCCTGCTTTGTCAGTGTCAACCATGACGGCAGAGCAAAAAATTAACCCTTTGACTCCCTCACCCTACCCACTAGTATCCTGCTTTGTCAATGTCAACCATGACGGCAGAGCAAAAAATTTAACCCTTTGACTTCCTCACCCTACCCACTAGTATCCTGTTTTGTCAATGTCAACCATGACGGCAGAGCAAATAATTTAACCCTTTGACTTCCTCACCCTACCCACTAGTATCCTGCTTTGTCAATGTCAACTATGACGGCAGAGCAAATAATTTAACCCTTTGACTTCCTCACCCTACCCACTAGTATCCTGCTTTGTCAATGTCAACCATGACGGCAGAGCAAAAAATTTAACCCCTTGACTTCCTCACCTACCCACTAGTATCCTGCTTTGTCAATGTCAACCATGACGGCAGAGCAAAAAATTTAACCCTTTGACTTCCTCACCCTATTCACCAGCTTCCTGAGAGAGTCAAAAGGTTAAATTTTTGTTGGTGATGAATAGGGTGCGGGAGTCATAGGGTTAATTAACAGAAAAACCTGAGAAAACTGAACGAAAGGAAACTGTATTTACTGTGGCGCATTCCTGTCTGAATACAGAAAGAAACAACAAGATCAGAGCATTCACCAAAGGAAACAGGCTGTTCTCATTCCGATTCTACCCAGCAACAAGACAAGAAGGAGGAAAGTTTACAACAAGCAACAGATGGCCAGGATTAGTCACCGAAAGTGCCTTCGTTTTCAGGAATTCATGCGACTGATCAAACAATATATGATGCCAAAGAGCGGGGGATTTCATTTGATAATTAAATCGAAAATTTCACTTGCATTGTTATTTTTGTTTAAATGCCTAGTTGAAGAATTTAAAAAAATTATGTAAGTTTTTAGATAAAGGGTTTGACTTTATTATTGAATAAATATTAACTCTTAGAGATGAGGTCGGACGATGTATTACTATTTCAAGAAAATGCTCTGAGAGGACTTTAGTACATCAACTGATATTGCATAATTTTTTGTTTCGTATTTGTACATTTTACTTGTGTATCATGCTTCATTTCAGTTTGTTATGGCAGTAGAATTTAATTCCACAATTGTCACGCGTTCTTTATCATGAAGAGACATAACAGTTTGGGCATTTGCAATTTCTTTTTTTTTTTTTTTTATCATGAAAAGACATAACAGTTTGGGCATTTACAAACTATGAAAGAAATAGCCAGGGTAAAAATCAATGATAGCAAAATTCATATGCCTACTGGGTAGGCATTCTGTTTTAGGAACTCTGATTCAAATCATCAGTGGAGGCCTTTTGTATTAGGCACTCTGATGCAAACCAGCAGCAGAGATATGGACAGAGAGCGAGATAACTTACTCTGTAAAAATATATCTGGAAAATGTCTGTATCCTTGTCATGGCCCAGAGCACATCAAACAGAGCGTTGCAGAGGGCTCAGAACACAGGTTGTGTTCAAACCACACGTTGTATAGGTCTGAGGCATACTCATGCAGACTGACGGTGGCGTCAATCAGGCGACACTGCGGTTAGCAGAGGGAGACACAGAACTAAAATGACAATGGTATCTTGTCAGTAATGCTCTTGAAGACAAGTTTGTAAAAAAAAAAACACACACACACACATTTGAAAAAAAAAGCAGCCAAAGCCGAAAAGAAAATTAGCTAGAGCTGAATAACTCCAGCTTTCTATATTTGGACTAATGCAACTACACAATATTATGTGTACAGGATCATGTTTATTTTCCAGTTCAGATTCCCAAACAAATTTCAGCCGGACTAACTGGGACACCAGTTTCAATCTCCTGACATTTATCATCATTTGTTAATTAATCTATGTCAGAAGGGTGACAGCTATGCAAATTCTGCACATAATTGTTAAATTACAAAAATCATAACTGCCTTATTTAGGGTATTTGAATTAGTGGATGTATTGTGAATGCATACATATTGTATGTATTGTATGTGTATTTGTGGTGTGTGTGTGTGTGTGTGTGTCTGTGTGTGTGTGTGTTCGGCATCAGTATTTGTTACTGACTAAACTTATAAGCTTCTCATGTTGCCTTAAAATCTTTTTATGAATATCTCGTCATATCAAGATAATACTGATATAATTCAAGCCAAATTAGAAAGATGCACGTGCTTCACTGTCATATTCTTGTTTGTATATAACTACTATTACAAAATATCAAAAGAATGTCACTGAACTTACTGTAAATATTCAAAGTTGTGGATTCAAGCTCTCATGTCTTGTGTTCCTTTCTTTTCCACAACATAGAAATTGGTTTGTTTGTTGCCCATCTTAATACTTCAATCATTCTGGTGGTGTCTGTGTTTTATAAGTTCTGTTCCCCTCCTGATTTCTAGCCTTAGTGCCACGTAAGTACAAATAAAGGAGTTTACCTGTGTTTTATAAGTTCTGTTCCCCTCCTGATTTCAAGCCTTAGTGCCACGTAAGTACAAATAAAGGAGTTTACCAGATAACGCTGGCAGATTTGGATGAAGTGCACATGGAGATGTCTGAGTGCTTTGAATTCCTCTTGAACTCATCTACTGTCAAAATATCTTTCTTTCAGTAATCTTGAATTAATGAATTATGTTATAATTTGATCTACTCTGGCGTGTCTTGCTCACTCAGTTACAAGCCAGTTTTAATTGCCCTCAGACTCAACATAAAACCTTTAACTAAAAAGATGATTGTTTCCTTGTATGATTAAGTGCTTTTCTGCACACATTTTTTTTTCTACAGTTGTTTTTATTTCTGTTTGATTCTGCTCGTGACAGTACTTTTTAATTTTAAAGGGAAAATGTTCAATAAACAATCAATTTCCCATCTATTATTGTCTGCTTTGTTTTATTTTCTTGTAGCAATTTATTTGTTCATTTGTGCCATCACGCACACCAGCCCCCCCCCCCCCACACACACACACACATGCTCAATCTGATGTACACTCATAAAAAAAGAATGATAAAACAAATTACCAATTGTCAAACTTTTATTAATTAATAAGCAAATACAAATTCGTGAAAATTGTATTACATCAGGTTGGATGATTTTTTTTTTTTTTTTTTTTTTTTTTCAGTGCCATAAATGACAAGAAGCCTCATTTCAAAGTTCAAGTGAATATGAAAACCATATAAAAATAACTTTTTTTTCATTCAAAAGCAACTGGCAAGTATGAACATACGCTCTTCTCTTAGCCCTTTCACTCCATCTACCAGCTTCCTTCAGGTAACAAATTTCACAAACATATTGAATGTGACCCATCTGCACAATATCAATTCTAACTTGATTCAGAGGTGTCCTAAGACATATGCATTTTTAAGTGTCTTACAACATATGCATTTTTCAAATTTACAATGTGTTCAGGTCATTTAGCTATATAATTCAATGTCATAGGGTGTAAAGTGTGCAGCCTGTAGCTGTTTGAAATGACCCCCATCCCTCCTGGACGGTGGTTTTGAAAAAACAGTCTCTAGAAATTCCACATACTCTGACACCACGCTTTCCTAAACAACCCCAACTACACTTAGTTGTAAGGCCGATTTTTGATGAATCACAACACGGAAAAGCCAAGACAAATACCTTTCCCTTGATGTGCAACAGCAGGGTTCTGCTAGGGTTACACTGCATGTTTATTCAGACAAAAGTATGTTAACTGATCAAATCAAAGACCAAATTGTGACTGTAAAGACTGAACAAAAGCCTGATTTTGAACAATTTAATGACATTCGCACAATGTAACAACACTAATCAGTTGAATTTCTACACCATTCAAAAGTTCAATGTCTAACACTAATCAGTTGAATTTCTACATCATTCAAAAGTTCAATGTCTAAAGATTGCCTTTCTAGTAAAAACAAAATACACTCATACTGATCCTTAAGCCTATTTTGGTCTTTACTGCTGTTCCACCTCTGCAAGTTAGTGCTTGTCTCATGCATACGGGTCACATGAAAAACTTTTTGTTTTTTATACCCTCAGCAACAATGACAAAAGTTCTGACACAATGTCTACTGTAAAAGACCAAAAGATCATTAGAAGTTGCACAACAAGTCATATATTACCCACAGAGAATAAATATATGAGCAAATATGTGTTTGTGTACCAGGTACTTAATGCACTATAAATAATGACTTCCAACTTTTATACATTCACATCTAACGTACGTGTGTTTGTGTGTATGTGTGTGTTTGTATGCATGAGCTCACACATCTCAGCATGCGAAGGGAAGCATACATGCTTGTGTGTGTGTGAGTGTGTTGTGTGTGTGTGTGTGTGTGTGTGTGTGTGTGTGTGTGTGTACTGAGTGCACGTGCATCAGCATGCATACAAACATGCCTTCACTTTGCGTGTTGTGTATGTGAGAGTACATACATATGTGTGTGTGTGTGTTTGTGTGCGTGTGTGTACACACTTGTGTGTGTACAAGTATGTCTCTGCGTGTGTGTTTATGAGAAAGAGAGCCTGTGTGTGTGTATTTGCTTGTTTGTGTGCAAACATGTCAGAACTTGTTTCTGTTTGTGTGTGTACATGTATGTGTGTGCACATGTGTGCGTGTGCGCACGCCTACGTGTGTGCATGTGTGACTGTGTGTGATAACATGTATGTGTGTACGTCATAACAATCTGACAACAAAAGTAGTGTTCCACTGTGATTATCTGTATATTGCACATGGTCTGGCAGCACTGGAAATTCTTATTTCAGGGAAAGAACAGGGAAACATTCTTTGATGTGAGCGCAAAACGCTGTAATGACTGTTTACTTGATCAAAATCACGTACACCAATGTAGAGCCTAATTCTTCCTGCAACCAAACTGAAAATCCTGCAATGACAACAAAGGACTTTACATTTTCTGACAGTGTTCAAGCAAAACCTCAAGAAACGTCAACATGCTGTCTTTGTTTTTTGTTAACCCTTTGACTCCCACACCCTATCTACCAACCGCAAAAACTTAACCCTTTGATTCCCTCACCTTTTCCACCAGCTTCCTGCAGGAAAGTGAGGAAATCAAAGGGTTAAGTTTCTGTTTTGCTAGCATGATTGGCAATGCAGGATGCTGGTGGGTAGGGTATGGGAGTCAAAGGGTTAAGAAATTGTTACAATCAAGCATTGCCGTTCAAATGTGTGTGTGTGTATGTGTGTGTGTGTGTGAGAGTTGTGTGGTGTGTGTGTGTGTGTGTGTGGTGTGTGTGTGTGTTATGTGTGTGTTCTTTTCTTTTCCTTTTTCCAAAATTTACTTATATCAGTTCAGATACAAATAAGGCAAAAGACTGATTTACAGTTTGTGCATCATGCGTAGATATTTTCCCTAATGTTATCCATTTGATTTATATCAAGATTTTGCGCTATATAAATATTGTAATTATTATTATTATTATAACATTATGATCTGCTAAAATATACACAACTTCGACATGTTCAAACTGTTTGTTACTAAGATCAACTGCTCATTCAAGTTTAATTTCAATTTCTTCTCAGAGTACCTGACATAACGCATTATCACCAACAGATATTCTTCACAAGCTCAGTTTTAGACAGATTTCCAGAAAATGACTTGACATAATGTACATACAATTCCATCACCCACACTCAAAGACAAATACTTTTTATTACAATAACTAAAAAGGCATAAATGAAGTAGACATATAACAAGGATGGTCAGGAAGTATCACAAGTGTCTGAGGTAGAACGATAGTGGACGATGTGCAGCATCGCAGCATGCCACCATAACATGGATGCCACTACCATCACATGCCAACACTGATGACTGGATCCCACGTAGTCAAACACACCTGTGACACACGCAGCATCATCACAAACTATTTACTGTCAGGTTTACATAAAAGTTGTACTGACTACACAGAACTCAACTTGTAAATAATTAAATCAAACACAAGAAATAAAGACAAATTTGTTAAAATGCAAAGACCTAATCAGAAATTGCAAAATTATTCAAAGAGTTTAACAACAGTTGTTGTTTAAAACTTCCAACTAAAATTTAATAGAATCATCTCAGTAATGCATGTGCGCACACACACAGGCACCCACACTCACACACAAACACACTAAAGTAACAGAACTTATTTTCTGAAGCAAAGAATAATATCATTTATTACTACTGTCTGAACACGACTACACATCTATCCTTGCAGCAAAGCTTTTATCAGTTTTGAAGAATTCACTTTCATAATGGCATGAAGAAAACAATAATTCTGAAGAGAACAATAATTCTATGATAGAAAGACAAGCCCAAATGCAATGTAGATTTACAGCAATAACAAGTCATCATCAAGCTATGATACAGATTTTAACAAAAAAGTGTTCCACTTTAGATTAATTGTGTGCATGCACCCAAACCCAATTTAAATCACTTGCGCATACACACATACAGAGACACACACACACATTGTGCTTGCATGCACACATCTGCAGGAACAACTAGTTCTTCCAGATTAAAATAAATACATAAAAAAATCTGTTTTTCATAAATGATAAATAACCCATTCACAAAACTGCATAGCTGAGAAATTCTTGTCATCACATTTTTTCAGGGGGAGAAAAAGGAGGGGGGAGCACAGGTAATCCCATGACTCTAAACTGTATGGGTACACTGACATTGACACTGTTTTAACCGTGAAGGCCATTGACCCAAACATAATGTCAATGCATTCATAATACATGCCTTTTACTTATGTACATACATGGGTTGTATGGGGAGTGAGGTAAATAACTAATACAGACTTTACTACCTCAAATCACCATCTAGAAGGCAGGTCTCACAATACACTCTTACTGCTTAACCCTAATGAGGATCAGGTGCCCAGTCACAGCTGGGTGGATCAGTGTTTCTGAACAACAAAAATGGGAAATTAAAAAATAAAAGAATAAAAAGAAAAAACACAGCTCCCCAAAGAAACCTGTACCAAGAAATAAATATTCCATTATTTCCCTTTATCTGCGATGGCACTGTTCTTCTACACACACACACACACACACACACACACACACATGCACGCACGCATGCATGCATGCATACATGCACACACACACACACACACACGCACACACACACTCTCTCTCTCTCTCTCTCACTCATGCTAACAAATAATGGGTTGTGTAAAAACAGCTGCACAACCTAACCTGGAAACATTCTCTCTGGAAACTTGGAGATATAGACAGCAAACGCCAGCATTCCCATCATGTACATTGTAGTAAGCTTAGGCACATACAGCTGAAAGCAGAAAGACATGTTTTCAGTTTTCACAGTTAATTCCTTGGGTTTAAACATCAAAAGGGAATGATAAACTTATTGGCCGTGGTTGCCTGTCAGAAAGAACAAGTGATTCACTAACTGTTGAAGACAAGTATGCAGACTGTGCAGCAACATAACACCTATGCAGTGTAGGCCAGAACAACTAGAACTACATGTTTACACATAATGCAGAATGGAAAAATCATGTTAATGCTTACAGGGCGTATATGTAAACTTTGGGCATGTTTTGTCATTCTGGTTTAGGATGTATTGGTATGAATTCTGTATTATAGCAGAGTGGCTGTTAACACATAGATTTTTATTATTGTTGCATAGATGTGACCTTACATTTCTCGTTGACCTATCACTGTATCAGGCTGGAATTTTCTTCAAAATGTCATCAGTTTCAGACTTTCAGTTGCTGGGGATTGTTTTATGTAGGCAAAGTGCATGTAGTATCAGGACATTGGCTTACTGTCTCATTTGAAAAACTAGCAATCAGAACACCACAGATGGTCTGATGGAGCGAGGGAAAGTAAAGTCCCAGACCAACCAGGGATTGAAAACGGGACCTGTTGCACCTGAGGTAGGTGCTGTAATTCTTTTACCACTGAGCCACCCACCGCCATTAGTTTCAGTTTCAATTTTTCAAGATGACGTCTCTGCACTCACGTCACAGGTGCCATGTGATGGAGAAGATCCAGAACGATCATGACACATGCCTTAAGCCTGCACATAAACCTACGAGCTGGCCAGGTCCTCAGGTCCTACCTAGATAATTCCATAACCCTAGGTTCGTACAGGAGTGAGTTGGCAGAGTCCTCAACTTTTCCCAGGGCCAGCACCACGAGGGCGGTGTCCATCACCTTTCACTCAATTCAAATTCATATTTATATTCATTTTTTTTTATACCACAACTTCAGAAAGGAAAGAAGGCTAATCAGTCTTCAAGGTGTGGGACTTGGGAAACCAACCTATCTCTTCAATGTTTCATACCAAGACAGCCAGGCAATGTCCCGCTCTTCACGATTTTCAACTGCTGTGGGATCCTTAGAGCGCGCACAGGTCCAACTCGTTTTTCGTCCCCTTCCGAAGGACAAGACGTTCAGTTTGATTTTCTGGTCAAACTGAGAAGAAAAGTCGAGACCTCTATGGGGAGCGAACCCTAAACCTCGAGTTTAGTTATTGGCAGGTGAACGTCTGAACCATTCTGCCACTCTTCTCCCCCCTCATGAAAACGATCTAAAAATCCCCCAGTTTCTCACCTGGACGACAGGACTGGCAAAGCCCCCATTGAGGTAGACCCAGTGAAGGGATGGAATGATTCCATAGGCAATGAGACCTACGTAGATTGCAACTCGAGTGTAGAACCAATGGGAGGAGAAGAAACGGGGATGAAGTTGAAGCCACAATGTACATACTGTCAATATGGTGACCACAATCATGTATATGTTTCTCCATACCTGAAACAGATGATTGTTCAATTTTTGACAGCTGGAATTATCATAGATAAATCAGCAACAAACTTTAAAACAAACTGGACAGTACTTCAGTACTCAAGGATTGTAGCATTAGGTCCCATTGGACCTGTCTAACAACTTGTCCTTTCTATTCTACAATATAAGCATACATATATTAAATAACAGATTAACCATAACACATAGTGCGAGATAAGTTATAAAAGTAAATATGAATAAAATATTGACTTTAATCAATATGAAAAATATACTGACTTTCATCCATCAATAGGTCAAACATATGATACAAATTAAAATAAATGTGTATTACCAAGATAAAAACAGTAATGGTGTAGTTTAGCTCTCTCAAGTATTTTACACAGGGACTATGATGTTATCAGCCCTAATCCTAACACTAGCTCAACCCCCAACATAAGAACTGGTTTTCTCCATGAGCAGATTGTCAGCCCAAAGGGTAAGGGTCAGGGGTAGGACTACAGTTAGTGTTGGGGTTAAATGTTGACAAAAGTAGTGAAGTCCAGCCAAGTACCTATGTGTAAAATCAGCTAGAGCAAGAGAGATCCAAGCTGCACCATTAAAAAAGGTAACTTCATTGTGAACGCTATAAACCTGCATGAGAATGATCAGTCAAATCACAAGATCAGCATAGGTGTGTGTATACAGTGCTGTACACGTACATATCTTATGATGATGATACATGTATATATACATATATATATACATTCCCCATCTCTCCCACATATCTTATGATGATGATACATGTACATATACATTCCCCATCTCTCCCACATATCTTATGATGATGATACATGTATATACATATATACATTCCTCATCTCTCCCAGATGTACATCAAGAGACAAAAATGTAAACACACATACCTGCACATGTACACATACACCTAAACATACACAAACACAAGTACAAGAAAGAGCAGTTTGTATACCTGTAACAGAGAGAGAGAGGCAGACAGATATTCCAAAAGACAGGGTAACAACAAAATAAAATAACATGAAGATACCCGCACAACACAAACACTAGTTACAGACAGCATGACAACTTACAGTGGTGCAATAGAAAGCATAATATACAGCTGGAATGTAACATCCAATAATGCCTATGGAGATTCCAGTCATGTCCACCTGTAACCACCGACGACTGGCTCGTTCAGAGTGACAGCAGAAGACGTGGAACCCAGTGGAGCAGGCCAGACAAAACTGGGGCACACAGAAAGCATATAACCTGTTGACTTCTTTTTTTTCACATGTTTTATAGTTGTAGCAATTTGAAAGATGTATGAAATTTTCTGGAAAGTGAGACAGTAAGAGAGAGTGTGTTTGAATCTGTCTGTCTGTTCATAAACATACAATAATGGGTGTCTGTATGCTTGTGTTCAGATGTGTGTATGTGTGCGAGTATAGGAGGGTGATGCTGGGGAGGGGTTGGGGTTGGGTATAGAGGTGTATGCATGTGTGTAAAAATATAGAGATTATCTAATTTCTTTCTTATGGCCATGTGTGGGGTGGGGACCTGATGATGGTGATGTGTATGTATACATCTGTGTTTATAATAAGAAAGAAAGAAATTATTTCATCCTTTATCATTTTAACACAAATTCAAATATCCTGTGCAGCTTTTCTTCACACAACTGCCACCACCATCCTACAGACTCATCCACAAACTCCCAACACAAAAGAAAAAAAAAAAGAAAGAAAGAAAAAGGAAAGAAGAATATCAAATAAAAACAAAACGTTCTTCATTACAAAGAAAATATGAATCGCATTCATAGTGTGATGTAAAAGATTATCTGGTTTAGATAATCAAATTAATGCAAAAAACCACCTATTCATAATTACCTGATAACAAATCAAACAGAGCGACACAACAACATGGTCTGCAACTTCTCCATTCAGCCTGGGGACAGCAATCAGATTGTCATACAGCATCAGCATCAGAAACAGCAAAAAGCCCAGCAAATGTGACCAGATATTCAGTGTTTCATTGTTCCACATCAGCAAACTGAAAAATAACAACCAACTGTGCCAACTGTGTCAGAAAAATGAAAACATAAATGACCATCATCACAAACTGTTTCAATGATTCACTGTCGTGCCAACTGTGTCAGAAAAATGAAAACATAAATGACCATCATCACAAACTGTTTCAATGATTCACTGTCGTGCCAACTGTGTCAGAAAAATGAAAACATAAATGACCATCATCACAAACTGTTTCAATGATTCACTGTCGTGCCAACTGTGTCAGAAAAATGAAAACATAAATGACCATCATCACAAACTGTTTCAATGATTCACTGTCGTACCAACTGTGTCAGAAAAATGAAAACATAAATGACCATCATCACAAACTGTTTCAATGATTCACTGTTGTGCCAACTGTGTCAGAAAAATGAAAACATAAATGACCATCATCATGATGTGCAAACTATTTCAATGACTTACACTTACAGTCAACGTAACATTTGTTAACTGTTCACAAATTCAACACACAGCTGTTCACAACATGCAATACAAAATCCGAGGATGTTTTTACCTGTCCAATTATATTATTAGAATAGCTCCATGACAACAAAAAATGGAACTGGTGTTAGAGTTAACAAGTGTACATATTACGAGGCATTGCTGGCATAGCAGAGCTTCTGCCTTTCACTCTGACAACTTGATAAAAACTATCTGCATGCAGTCTTGAGTCCACCTGAATGTGAGCAAGTAACAGACTATTTAGGGTTGGGAAAGACAAAGCAGCAAAAGAAGAGTAGGACCCAACCTCAAAATGTTGATCCAAAAGCACTGAGCTGTCTACAATCTAATTCCCTGATGTTAACTATTAGAAGTCTATGGATAATCACTCATCTACGATGTGAAAAACACAGGTTTGAGTCCTGGCTGGAAAAGGATTTTCCTCTAGTAGTGATCTGGGTGTTAATCTTTGGGCTCAGACCATGACATAGAATAAATTGAGGTCCCATGTGCAGCATGTATCTAGCACATATAAAAGATCCCATAGCAACAAAAGCGCTGTCTCTGGAAAAATTCTGTAGTAAAATCCAATGCCATATATAGATCTATATATATATACATTCTTAGGCAAACTGAAAATGTGCATATAAAACAGGGGAAAAAAGGGGGAAGAGGTAGGGGAAATGGTATACTATGGCAACATACTTTCCCCTACGACAGTAGCCAGCATTTCACACATAAATATTAAAAATAATACTAATAATAATTACAGATATATGGCACCAAATCTTGACAATTCAAATCAAAGTGCACGTGTAACACCAGGCATACACATACAATCAACAAAACCACCCTACAATATTTAATACACAGACTGAAGGAAAGAAGCAGTTGTAGAATTCATTGTTATGAAAAAAGGTGTGTTTTTAAATTAGATTTAAAAGCAGAAAGAGTAGGTCTTAGGCCAAGGCAGAGTGGAAGTCTATTCCAGGCTGACGGTCCTGAGACAGCAAAATTGTGACTAGGAAAAAAAAAGGAATCCAATCCAAGAATCCAAACCTTTTCATGCATTGTCCAAATGGCAGAAAAGCCCTGTAGCCTTGGATCACCCATGGGTTGCCTTTTAAAAACTCTGGAATCTCACTGTAGTGAAAGAGTCTGATCTCATCATGATAAGGTTCACACAGTCCTGTGTGACACACTGCCACCCCTTGCTCATCAATCTCCAGATCAAGTATGTGGAACGTTCCAGAGCCTGCTTCATACTGCTGGTAATTGCTAGGAGTCAAAACTTGGTTGGTTTTAACAGTGCTGAATTTTCCTATACTCATTTTGTTCTGTACACAGGTTTCCAAATATTACAAAGAAATTGTTTATTGGTGCCAGTCATCTTTCATTCCTTGACAGTTAATAATAAGTTCACAACTTCTTTGTCACATATTTTACAGACATTATATATATAGATCTAGATGCATCAGTGCTGAGAAATTACATCTTTCTTTTTATCAGTGAGTAATAAAACAGATTTGCATTTCATGAACTTTCTTAACAAAAAGATGCACATACAATAATTTCTCATTCTTGCCAACCTCAACAAAATACAGTTCCCCTTTTTTTTTTAATTGAACAAACATTGTAAATCTAATCACAGCACAAAAGCCATGCTTTAGCAGTCATGGAAGAGCTTGGTCAGTTGGTGCCTCCAACATTAAAATACCTGTAACATATTTGTCACATTTAATGATTTATGATCATCATGATCACGATGATGGCCATCATCATGAAACAGGCAATTTGAACTTCTTGAACCAAACTGAATGTTTGACTTGTTTCACGAGTTCTGGGACAGCGTGTGGTTATGCCTGGTACAACTACACATGTTTCCGGTTTTCACGGCCTTGTTGAATTGCCTTTAGAACGCACATGTTGACAACGGAAACAATCGGGTCGTGTTTATCTGTCAACCACAGCAAACGCCTTTTTCCTCTTCACCTTGGCCCTTCTATTTATCGTAAAACTTTGTACAAGACAACGATACTGACATACTCAGATAGGGATCTAATGATGCTCGTTGGGAGCGATTACCCGATTTAACTGTCACATCCTCAATCTTCGGGTTAATGCAATCAATCCATCGAAAACTAATCAGAAATAGTACAAATACACGGAATCACACAGCCACGCTGCATAGAAAGTTCTTGTGGCCTTGGCGAGACGGAGGGATTTAAGGGAGAGTAATCTTTCTAACAAAATACTTATTATCTGTCCTCGATTACACGGTTTTGCTTAGGCCTATGTAAGTATGTACTGTGAATTATCTACTACAAAGTTTTAGTTTTCATTTGAAATGGGATCTAAACACTTAGCCGTCATTCCACATTCACACTTTTCCCCGTTCTGAAAGTCTCTACAAAATAAGGAGAGAGAGTGAGCAGGTCTATTCAGATAGCTCAGCTCCTGAAGCTTAGGTTTTTTAGCTATAGTATATAGTCTGGATCTGGATCTGGATAATTACGCTGCAGGAGCCTTTTCAGGCTATCGTCGCAGCGGGTGGTAGGAGCGCATGGCTTGATTTGAATAAGTAGTCCTCATTTATTTTTATGTTATTTTTTTTTTACTATAATAATTTAATTTTTCTTATTTATTTATTTATGAGTGAAAATAACTAATTTAAAGTGGTGTTTCAACTACAGTTTCTCTTGAGTTTTTAGAACATGACGTTTAGTTTCTTTGCTGTGTCCGACTGGGTGGGGTGGGTATAGGGGGGGGGGGAACTACTGCCCCAACGGACACCCCGAGTTCAGCTCAAAGATGTCCTGTTGCGGCGCTGAATCTCCCTAGTCGAATGGGGGGATGGGGGAGGGGAGGGGGTGGGGCTGGAGGGGGGCTGGAGAGGGGGGGGGGCTGATTTATTTATGGGAGGCAGCTGAGGCCGCTCTGCGCAGTGCTGCAGAAAATGCGGCGACGGAGCGTGATTGCACTACCTCCTCCTCCAGCTTGTTCCAGTCTTCAACAGTCCTTGTGAAGAAAGAGCATCCATACGCTCTGTCCTTGTCTGGGGGACTTTGTAGCCACGGCTGTTGTTACATGCGTGTTTTGGCGATGATGTTTGTTGCCACGTGGTCTGCATAGGTCTTCATTTTGATTTTCCTTTTGGTCTTATCCACTGGGGTCAGGTATTTTTCTGGTGGTAGGGCTGGAACCTGACCTTCTGTTATTTTATATAGTGTTACCAGCCTTTGGTGTGTCCTTCGCTGCTGCAGAGAGGGCAGACCAAGCTCTTGGAGCATCCTGGTGACGCACCCTGGTTTTTGGGACTTGTAGTCTTGTTTTATGAAGCGTGCTGCCCTTCTCTGTACTCTCTCCAGTCTATCCTGATCTTTTGCCAAGTACGGGTCCCATACAGTGGCTCCGTACTCCAGAGCAGACCGCACTAGAGAGATGTAGGCTGTACGGCGGCACTCTTGGGGACAGCTGCCCAAGTTACGACGGAGGAATCCTAGTGTAGTGTTTGCCCTCTTGCAGATGCTTGTTATGTGCGTGGACCACTTTAAATCTGCCGATATTTGTACTCCCAGGTATGGATTTTGTTCTACATGTTGGAGGATCTCCTCATCAAGCTTGTAGTAGAAGAATGAGCGGTTTTTGGTTGGTAGGACGTAACATTTTTTGGCATTAAACCGCATTCCCCATTTTTTCGCCCATTCCTCCAGCTTGGTGAGGTCTCCTTGGAGCAAGGTATGGTCCTGGAACTGGCATATCTCCCGGTACAGTAAGCAGTCATCTGCGAACAGCCGTACTTTTGATGTACTGCTCACGACCTCAGGCAAGTCATTGATGTAGCACAAGAAGAGCAAGGGACCAAGAACTGTGCCTTGGGGTACACCAGACATAACGGCTGTTTCTTCTGAGGTTTCCCCTTCTAGGACCACTCTCATCGTTCTTTGTGTCAGGAACTTTTCAATCCACCTGTGGACTGGGCCTGCTATCCCGTAGTGTTGCAGTTTGTGGAGGAGCTTTTTATGAGGTACAGTATCAAAGGCCTTACTGAAGTCCAAGATCACAACATCTGTTTGCGTTCCTTCGTCATTTGACTTTAGTAGGTCGTGCATAGTTGTGAGCAGCTGCGTTTCACAGGAAAATCCTTTCCTGAAGCCGTGATTTTTATCGGTAAGGATTTGATGCTTGTCCAGGTGTTCTCGGATATGGTGGCTGATGACATGTTCTAAGATCTTACACGCCACAGATGTAAGGGACACTGGGCGATAATTTTCAGGTCTGTTTTGGTCTCCTTTTTTGAATATGCAACTTATGTTTGCAGTCAACCAGTCTTCAGGAAGCTGACCAGTGTCCATTGAGTGGTTGTAAATGCAGGTCAGGGGTGCTGCTAGGATGTCAGCGCACTTGTTTTAAGACTCTGCTGGGGACTTTATCTGGACCACTAGCTTTAGATGGGTTTAGGTTTCGCAACAGTTTTGCTACACCTTCCTCTCTGATCGTGAGTTTGTTTATTTGTGGCTGTTTGGGGCCATCCATTTGTGGTGGTGAGGAGCCATCATCTGTGGTGAAGACAGAGCGGAACTGATTTAGTAGGATGTTTGCCTTGGTTTCGCTGTCACTGACCAGGTTTGTTCCTTCCTTTAGTGGGGCCACGCCGATATTATCCTGTCTTCTAGATTTGATGTATTTCCAGAAGGGTTTACTATTGTTTTCCTTCAGTCCATTCTCAATGATGTTGTTTATGTAGTTTTGTTCTGCTTTCCTCGTGGCTCCTCTACATTCTTTTTGGCAGAATTTATAATTGGTCCAGTTGTTGCTTTTCTTTGCCGTCTTATGGAGTCTATCTTACGCCTCAGTAGTTTCTTTATGTCTCTGGACATCCAAGGGAGATCATCATTGTTTCGTCTTAGAATGGACGGGACATGCTTCTCTACAGCAGAAAGAATAGCCTCCTTGAATGCTACCCACAGGCTGTTCATGTGCAGACTTAGACTAAGGCTTATGCCAAGATTATCTTGGATCTTCTGCATCATATCGAACGTGTGGCATCAATGCATATGGAATTCATTCCGAGCGCGGAGACGTTATCCTCTTGAGAAATTGAAACTGAATGTCATGACTCAGTCAGCCGTCATCATCGACGGTAATCATTTGTAGCATAGAATCATTAGCAGTAGCCTACGTTATTTACAACGATCTACTAGGCCTATCTGGCGTTGGTCTTCCGCACATCAGCACATTAAGGAGAAAATATCCTGTGCTACTGACTCATGGTTAGACCTTCACTGGCTTTCGGAAACTGCAGTGAGGAGAATGTCCGAGAAAGACTGGATGACATTGGGAAAGACCAAACATACTCGCTGCTGGGACTGGCTCCAAGCAAAGAGGATAGTAGTAACTACGGTACAGTCTGGCTTACTCTCTTTGCTCCAAGTCCCCACCGTCAGCTGATAGTATATTACACTTAGTGTTTCAGAGGTAGGCTACTGTTCTTTCTCCGCATTCTCCATTTCAAGCTCATCCCAACGTAAAAGATTTTGCGTATGCTCAAGGAATCTGCCAAATCAAAAAGTAGCAGATATGGCGGGCAGAGCGCATGTGAAATTGTCCGAGTGCGATGAATCCATTTGTATAAACAGCACACTTTCAGAAATAAAAACATCACTGTTTAACCAAGCCAAACTCAGCACGCTTTCAGAAATAAAAACGTCACTCTTTAACCCTTTGACTCCGGCACCCTATCTACCAACTACAAAAACTTAATCCTTTGATTCCCTCACCCTATCCACCAGCTTCCTGCAGGAAGCTGGTGGATAGGGTGAGGGAATCAAAGGGTTAAGTTTTTGCTTTGCTAACATGGTTGGCAATGCAGGATGCTGGTGACAGGAGTGCGGGAGTCAAAGGGTTAATCAAGCCAAAGTGAAGTTTCCTTATTCCTGTTTGCAAGCTCAAGGGAAACTTACGTTTCTGTTGTGTCACTGTGTGTGTGTATACATATGCATATATACATATACATATATACATATACACATATAATATATATATACATGTACATATATACATTTATATGTATAATATATACATATATATATATATAGAGAGAGGGGGGGGATGTCTGTGTGTGTGTGTGTGAAACTCAGGACACATTTATTTGACCAAATAAGTAAATAAACAAAAACAAGATAGGGTTATAAGACACAGACTTGTTGTACTTAGTTAACATAACAGTCTGTGTGTGTGTGTGTGTGTGTGTGTGTGTGTGTGTGTGTGTGTGTGTGTGTGTGTGTGGTGTGTGTGTGTGTGTGTGTGTGTGTGTGTGTGTGTTGTGTGTGTGTGTGTGTGTGTGTGTGTGTGTGTGTGGTAGTCTTCGATTTAATGTCTATTCACTAAAGTGATTTTAGACAAACAAACAAAAAAGGGGGGGATACAGGAGGAGTGAAGAGGGTATTTGAAAATTGTCAATTTTGATCGTAAAAAAAAAAAAAGATCCAGAAAACAATTATTTTTGAGGAGGGGAAGGTAAAGCTTACAAATAATGTTATCACAATTAAATTTTTAAACAATCAATCTAATAAACAAAATTAATAAACATCTAGAATAAATGAATAAAAGTGAAAACTAAGAATCGACTAACCACAACAGTGAACAAGTGAAATAACATGTTAAAGGTAATTCGCTATAGGACTTTTTGACAGGCTAACAAAAAATTCATATATTAATGATGGTGAGGCAAATATATCAGAAATTGTCTTTGTAGAGAGTATAGGAATATGTCGTGTTACCCGAACACATGAAAGTATATGACTATGCGTTATCTTCTTTCCACACAAACACACTATATTCCTGGTGTATTTTGTTTTGAATGCATCAAGGTTCCACCTATACATAAGGGATTGTATAATTCTGCTGGCAGGAAACGGCTTAGGTGATTTGCTAATTTCAAAGTTCATGTAACATTTTTTTATACTTTTTCTGTTTATCTTGGAACTGCTTCCATACGTAGGTGTCCACTAAGGTATAACACTAATGCAATGAGAGAGAAAGCTGTATATTATTTGAATCTGGTGAGCTCTTTGCCCCCCGTTTGGCAGCCCTATCAACCATATCATTATAATGAAAAGAACTATGAGATAGTATCCAGCAGAAAGTAATATCAGTGCCTCTTAAGGATAAAATATGAATCAAGTGACTAATTTCCAATATCATTTCAGATCTTGTTTGTAATTTTGATGATTCAAGAGCTTGAAGTACAGATTTTGAATCAACGCAAAAAAGTATCTGAAGAATTGTCCTAGGAAGACTTAGCATATAATTCGAAGCCATTAATATTGCAAAGAGTTCAGCGGTAAAGACAGATTTATTGAGCCCAATATAGAAAGATTTCTCAATTTTGAGAGCAGGTATTGAAAACGTTGAGCCTGCTTGCCTTTCAATTATTGATCCATCAGTGTAAATTTTCAAGTGATCAGAATAACAGTCTTCTATACGACATTTAACTTGACTTGCCAGTAAGTTGATATTATCTTCTTTTTTCAAATCTGTGTGGTATATGTCAAATCGGGCTCTTTGGAGTTCCCAACTGGGTACTGGTGAAAAGGAAGGTCTTATAGATACAGGATCCGCTTTTAGATCAATTCCAGAGCCTTTAATAACGTCAGATGTATATGTTGCAAGAGTGACCTGTGAAGATATTGATTTAGCTCTTTTTGGAAAGTCGGTGTCTGATCTTAGTTTTGATTCTTTTTCTATTATGTTTTCTGTAGTGGTGATTCTTAACAAAAATTTAGTAGAAGCGACTTTCCTTTGTTCATCAAGTGGCAACAATTTGATTGCATCGTATGTGCGAAGACAAGAAGCATGCATTGGAAGACCCAGCGCAAGTTTGAAACCTTTACAATCTAAGCTCTGCAGTTTTGTTAGTAAATGTTTCGGTGCACTGAAGAAGATTTCTTGGGCATAGGTTAATTTAAATCTTTTTTGAGCTTTTGTTGATAAGTATTCAATATGCTGATTCCAAGATAATTTCGCGGTAAGGAAAACTCCTAAGAATTTAATCGACTCGTTATACTGAAGAAGAGTATCTCCCAGTTTGAAAGTGGGAATATTTGATGGGTTAGCTCCACTGTTAAACAAAACTATCTTTGTTTTTTTCCACGGATAGATGCAGTCCATTTTCTACCATGTATCGTGCTATTTTATCAAGCTCTAATTGATAACATTTACGCGTATAATTAATACAGCACAAAGGAGTTTTTCTTCTCATGTTAACCGGCATCCACATGCATAAATCGTCAGCATATTGAGCTAAAACTACATGTTTAGAAATTTTACCGGATAAGTCATGCAATAATATCATGAAGAGAAAGGGAGCAATAACTGATCCCTGAGGGATACCAATTTGAAGAATTCGTTTTGCGGAATATACATTTTCAATTCTTGTTTGAAATACTCGGTTTTCTAAGAAACTTTTGACATAGTCAAAAATGTGACCTGTCAGCCCAATATTTTTCAATTTGAGTAATAATCGGGAGTGCCATACTTGGTCATATGCTTTAGTTATATCAAAAAATGTAGCTAAAACACATTGACGTCTGGCAAATTGTTGTTTTATATTTGTGGTTAACTTTGTTAGGAGTTCGACTGGTGACCTGCCTTTTCTAAATCCTGCCTGATTCACTGGTAATATTTTATTCTTTTCACAATAATGCTTCAATCTCTTTAAAATTATTTCTCTATCAGTTTACACACGTGCGATGTTATTGCAATTGGCCTATAGTTTTTCAAGTCAGTATTACATTTACCTGTTTTTAGAACAGGAACCACTATTGTTTGTTTCCAATGGTTAGGAAGTTTGCCGCTGTTCCAGCATTTTTTAAACATATTGTGTAGCAAGATTAAAAAATTTTCTGGTAAATTTTTCAGCATCTCATTTGAAATTCCATCGAATCCTACTGATGTCTTTTTATTTGGAATTGATTTAATGGCATCTTTTAATTCTTGGAGTGTGATTGGTGCATTTACGTGGTGCGTAGGATCCTTATATACGTCAGTTTTTTCTTCCTGTACCCTATAATTTCGGCTAGAGGCAGGAAGTCCGTCTTCTCGACAGACCTCAGCAAACATGTCTGCGAAAGCTTCTGCTTTTTCTTGTGAGCTAGGTAAAGGGTTATTTTTTAGCTTTACTGGAATTGATGGCAACTTGATCCCATTTTTCATTGTTTTCAGTTTTCCCAAATCTTTTGCATATCTTTGTGATCACTTACTTCACATGTACAAAAAGATGTCCAATATTGTTCTTTAGCTTGTTAAATGATTCTGTTACAGTTTATATTGGCATTTTTCATCGCTGCATGATTTTCAGGTGACCTGTTTGCTAGATATTTTTTGTATTTTTCTTTCTTTTCGTTGACCGCCTTTTCACACTCTTTATTCCACCAGACGTTTCCATAATGTTTTCCTGTTTTTGACACTTTAAGCTCTGGAATTGAAATTTTTGCAGCCCTTATGAGTGAGTTACAGAAATCTGCATACATGTCGTTTAAGGTCATTGTTTCAGATAGATCTGTTCTTGTCTTTTGTAGGATAGCTTTAAAACTGGCCCAGTCTGCGTATCTATAATCAAACTTGGGTAAACTATCCTGTGGCATTGCGTCTATTTCAGTAGTAAGCTTTAGGGTAAGAAGTATGGGGATATGATCTGATCCTAACAAGTCATCCTCTGTTTGCCATATGGCATTTGGTGCTAGCGATGGAGATATTAAAGTGAGGTCGATAGCTGTGGGTCTGTGAGTTGGTATATCAGGGACACGGGTAACGTGTCCGTTGTTAAGTATAAATTGGAATCTACAACATTGTCAATTAGCTGCTGGTTATAATTTTACAATTCTTGTTCCAAAATGGGGCATGTGCATTGAAATCACCACCAATAATCCACTTGTCTCTTTCATCTTGAAACTGTTTCAGCCATTCGGTATTCACAGAATCGGGACCTCTTGGTAGATAAATAGAGGCCATATTCAGAACTAGCGATGAGGAAAATTTTATGGTGATTGCACATGATGAAATAGATGCGGACGACTTTGGTACTGGCGATGTTCTTTCGCAGTAATTTAATCCTACACGAACATACATAGCTGTTTGTATCCGGCCACCGTCATTGTTATAGAGTCATATATACTGGTGGATAATAAAACCCCGATATTTTAGGTGTGTGTGTGTGTGTGTGTGTGTGTGTGTGTGTGTGTGTGTGTGTGTGTGTGTGTGTGTGTGTGTGTGTGTGTGTGTGTGTTTGTGTGTGTGTGTGTGTGTGTGTGTGTGTGTGTGCGTGTGTGTGTACCCGTGCGCTCAACCCCGTGACTTAAACAAAAGAGAGAAAGAGAGGGTGACGGATTGAGATAGAAAGAGGCCAGCAGAAGTGGAGGAAGAAAAACAAACGTCTTCCACAACTTTTTTCATCTATCCCAACGAATGATTTCAAACGAGAGGTTAAAGATGCCCAGGATATGGACCACAAAACCTGTAACAATTTTTCGTGTCAGTGTGTCAATGACCAAAATCGTGTATGGTTGCCGCTTGGTTTCAACTCATGGGAGCTGCTCGCTTTACAATCAAACACACACACACACACACACACACACACACACACACACACACATGCACATACACACACACACACACACACACACACACACACACACACAACACACATACACACACATAGGTCTACATGCACACACGCGAGCGCACGCACGCGCATACACACACACACACACACACACACAAACTCTCACACACACACACACCACACACACACACACACACACACACACACACACACACACACACACACACACACACACACACACACACACACACACACACACGAAAGACCGAGAGAAACGAGAGACAGACAGACAGACTGACAGACAGAGAGAGACGGAGACAGAGACATGTTTTATTTTCAAAGGTCATGGCCTCACAAACGGGAGATCACATAACATGAAAATCGCACATTCGTACAGTAATAATGTTGTTGTAACAACGCTCTGTAACTAAAACGACTTGTTCAGATGAGAGACAAACAGACAGACAGATAAAGAGAAAGACAGAGACAGAGAGACAGAGAAGAGAAAGAGACAGTACGACAGACAGGTAGAGATGAGAGAGAGAGAGAGAGAGAGAGAGAGAGAGAGAGAGAGAGAGAGAGAGAGAGAGAGTGAAATGGTAGAGAGAGAGACAGACAGACAGAAAGACAGACAGAGAGACACAGAGAGACACAGATAGAGGCAAACAGACAGACAGTCAGAGACAAAGACGGAGAAGAGAGATCCAATTATCATGTCGGAAAAATACGGCTGAAAAATAAAGAATGAGATGGGGTCTTTTGCACAATGGCTTTCTACACTTTCACTCAGCATTGTCAGCATTCTGCAGAAATGAACCCACCGTTTATTCTTCCCTTCGGAGCAATAGAACGCACCACAAATGAAATGGGTCTTGATATCTGCTCCACTGTTCATTTCATTTTCTGGTATGAATGTTTCCTGTATTTTCCCAAAGCGGCTCTGCTCTGATATATATACATATATATTGCCACAGAATGAAACCTACAACAGAAGTTTGGGGAGAAAGTAGCAAAAAATGAATAAATAAATAAGTAAATAATGATAATAACTATAACAATAGATAACAAATGAATAAGTAGCCAAACAGTGATACGTGAACCATGGAAGATGCAGCTGAAAATGGTTTGGTCTTGTCTGTGTTTATTAACTCACCTAGAGAAAAGCTAAATGTTGAAATGCGCAATCTTTTGTTTCCTCCTTCTAAGGGATGTAAGTGAACAACGTTGTATAACTAACTAAAAAATGATTTGGTGTAACGGAAGGTACCAGCGAAGAAAGCAAATTAAAAAAATGAAGACGTTTCGGGTCATTAACTCTTCTTCACTTTGTTTGTTGTTTTTAATTGTTGGTTTGTTTGTTGGGGGTGGAGGTGGGAACACGGTTAATGTAAAGGCAAAAAGTAAACATCACGTTAATAAACAACGATAACAACAACTAATGATAACAATAATGCTGCTGCTGCTGACACTCATCATCATCATGTGCTCTGCCGCATGGCGTTGGCGATCATGGCCCTCCATACGAATCTATCCCTTGTCTCTGCAAGTACATCTCCCACCCTCTCTGTCCTCAGCTACTCTGCAAGTTCGTCCAATATTTTCTCCCTGGGTCCACTTGGTACTCTTTCCTTCCAGCTTCCCTATTGTGACCAGGTTCTCTAATTTCTCATAATATGTCCTATAAATGTTGCTTGTCTTTTCCTAATCTTTATTAATGATCTGCTTGCGTCTGCATCCTTCAAGACTGTCTCGTTTGTTTTCTTTGCTGTCCATGGAACTCTCAACAATCTTGGGAACCACATTTCAGTTGCTTCTATTTTGTTCTGACTTTGCGTGTTAACTGTCCACGCCTCACAACCGTACAACTATCGGTTTTATTAACACTCAAGAACTCTCTTCCTGGTGTTAACTGATAGGCATTTGTTGGTAAGAATGCTTTTCATGTTCTTGAATGCTGTTTTGGGTTGGCCGATTCTGCTGGCTGTTTCTGATGTACATCTGCCGTCTGGTGAGATGACCGTTCCCACATATTTAAACTTATCAACCTGTCTCAAAGCTGTGCGGCTGCTACTACATTACAATAATGTTTTGATTAAGGAAGAACGATATACTATTACTTGACAACGAGTAAGTCACAGCTTGTTATTCAGTCTGGGACATTTCTTTGCTAAAGTTCGTTGGCCTGTGCTTTCATCGATTACAACAGAGCAACATTAAGTGAGTAATTGCTGTGTACATATTGTGACGACTGGCATAGCGACTTGATAGTAGACCTCGCAGAGAATTCTTGAATAACGACTGGGCCATTTTCTCCTCACATTAGCACCCGATCAGTGTCAACATTTACCCAGGGACAGCTTTGGCAGGTTATTTTATACCTATTTGGCAATTGTTGTTTTCATGTTTATGTTTAAAGAAAGAAACGACAGTTTTAGCACAAACTAACCATATTTTGGATCTGATCTGTCTGTATTGTAGAAATGCTGACGTAGAAAAGAAATGGCACTATAAATTCTTCGTCTTTTGATTTACATATACACGCCGCTAGTAGACCTGAAGAACAAGCAGGGTATGTTTTGTTAGTCTCTTCATGTTTGGGTATATTCTTGGTGGTATTGTTGAATACAAACAATAAACCTCAGGATGATACCTCTGAAGAATGTATTTTCCTTAACATATTCATGGCAATGGCATGAATCATTGTTTCTTGAAATCAGTCCTGTGTTCATGTCGACCCGTGTGTGTGAATGCACATTGTTCTGGCTCATTGTGCTTGCAATATTTGATGCTGCGCAGTCTGCATACTCCCTCCTCAGTACGTGGATTACTGTTCGTCGGAACTCTAACCTTTGACCTATTAGCATCGTTCTTCGAGTCATAGAGAAACAAATTTCATACACCTTCGACCCCAACCAACGTCAGGTTTGTGATCGATGGGGGTTAGATCTATATAATAGAAATGATCCCATCCATTACCTTGAACGGTAACAGGAAACCACTGTCTTCCGTCTGAGATTAGACACTGCCGCCTTCTCCAACAAATGTGCCGAATGGGTTTGTCCTACATGGATGGAAGTCCATGCTAGACAGGAACACAGTTTCCAAGGCATATTCTACAGTTTTGTCCACTTCACTTTCGGGAACAGGGACAACAGAGAGGACTTAATGAAAACCACATTATTCATCCGACCACCAAAGCTAATCACGATAAAACGTTTATCCGTAACGCTGGATCCACTAACAACTAAGGCTTTCTACATTCATGTAGTTCTTGTCAGTAGAAATTGAAAATGTAATCGCTTTGGAAATGGCAAGTTAAAAAAAAAAGAGTTAGAAAACCGATATGCTCTTTTAGTATAAACATAAGGGCAAAGAAAAGTCAAACCATACTAGTAGTCTTCTTCTTACATCATGTAGGTGATGCCAACAAAAATACAGACGACCTTGAAAATGACCTAAGGACAATTAGACGTTAAGTTTTATGAGAAGTTGTCATTGGTCAGTATGACCCAGATGTAATTACACTCGGTTTATAAAGTTCTGAATGATGTCGAGTTACGTATGTTTTACAGTTGTCTTTGGAAATGTGGCGAGTTCATCCGAACTTCGGTATTTGGGTGAAATCTGAATTTTGTTTTTTCGAGAATAATGGTATGGATTTGAAATATTAGCTGCTCAGAAGAAAATCCAGATTTCCGACTTCTCAAGGTCTCTGTGACCTTGATAAATGTTTTGTACAAATATAACTTTAGGAATTGCGAGGAAAATAGTACATGTAGACTCAGTTGTGGAAACAATGTAAATATGTTAAAAAGTTCTGAGAAAATCCTGTTCGCATCCCCCCCCCCCCCCAAAAAAAGGAACTTGTTGATACTATTTTTTGGGGGGGAGGGGGGGGAGGGGGGAGGGGTCAGTATGATCTTGATCTTTTCCTCTTCCTTTCCAATTTATGCATTTGCGACTCTCTAACAATCCACATCTTTGACCAAATTTAGTAAAGATCCACCCAACCAGAAATAACTAAGAAAAGCTTGCGAGCACATTTGTAAATAAGACACATACACGCTTGCGCGCGCGCACGCACACACACACACACACACACACACACACACACACACACACACACACACACACACACACACCACACACACACACACACACATCCTGTCGGCATGTAACAATCTCTATTTTTATTAAAATCGTTGCAAGAGGAGTGATCTAATGTCTCTTATCACAATGAATTATGTATCTATCCCTGTACAAATGGGGTTGTGGTTGTTGTATGCTGATGGTAATAGTGTGGACGTAGTGGTGGTGGTGGTGGTAGTGTGTGTCAGTATGTGTCGTGTATGTGTGTGTGTGTGTGTGTGTGTGTGTGTGTGTCTGTCTTTCTGTGTGTCTCTGTGTGTCTGTGTGTCTTTGTGTCTGTGTTTGTGTGTCTGTCTGTCAGTCTGTCAATATTTTGTGTTTGCGTGCGTACGTGCGTGCGTGCGTGCGTGTTTGCGTGCGTACGTGTGTGTGTGTGTGTGTGTGTGTGTGTGTGTGTTGTGTGTGTGTGTGTGTGTGTGTGTGTGTGTGTGTGCCTTCGTGCGCGTGTGTCGGAATATGTATGTGAGAGAAGGAAAAATTTCGCGCTAGTATTTCTGTGTCGACAGTTTCGGTGGATTTATTGGTGTCTTGGAGAGCCGAAAGAAGCGGTGTGGGGAATAGTGACACAGGAGTGGTGAGGAAAATAGGGCAGAAAGATATAATAGATGATTAATAGATAAATAAACAAATACATAAATAAACCAATTGGTTAATGAACGGGGAAAAAACTTCTTCCCGTTTCCTGCTGGTGGACGGGATGAGGGAGTGAAGGGGTTAAATATAATCGATACTATACTACCCTCGTACTGGAAATTGCGACATTGTATAGTACACGATGTCACTTTTAATTCGTACTGAACTTTACGGCAGAACAGGGACAATTCTGTGTATGTTGTAACCTCTATACATTATGTCCCTCACCATAGACAATCAATGGTCGGTAGTCTGATTTTACTATAGAATACCACAAGGTGGCCAGGCACTGCGCTATTTATTATGTACAAGCATTCTCTCTCTCTCTCTCTCTCTCTCTCTCTCTCTCTCTCTCTCTCTCTCTCTCTCTCTCTCTCCTCTGTGTGTGTGTGTGTGTGTGTGTGTGTGTGTGTGTGTGTGTGTGTGTGTGTGTGTGTGTGTGTGTGTCTGTCTCTGTCTGTCTGTCTCTCTCTCGTTCTCTCGCTCTCTCTCTCTCTCTCTCTCTCTCCCTCTTCTCTGTCTGTCTGTCTGTCTGTCTGTCTGTCTCTCTCTCTGTCTCTCTCTCTCTGTCTCTCTCTCTCTAAGCCATGTTTGATGTGAGCGTTAATCATTACCGCGTGTGTTAGTTCTGGTTAACAGACTGTGCCGACTAATTATCCTGCTCGCCGTTCATCGCCATCATTCGTCATTTTGAAAGGACCAGTTATCTGACCGTACAGTGTGTGTGTGTGTGTGTGTGTGTGTGTGTGTTGTGTGTGTGTGTGTGTGTGTGTGTGTGTGTGTGTGTGTGTGTGTGTGTGTGTGTGTGTGTGTGTGTGTGTGTGTGTGTGTGTGTTGACTCTGCTTCAGTGTATGATGTTACCACAGTATCAGTCAACTCAACGTTTTCAGAGGAAGCACGTCTGTCTGTATATGTGTGATGACAGTAAGACCCTCCCCTCCTTATAGTTCGACTACGGTTATGTCTTACTGACAGGTTTTCAGTTCGAAGCATGGTTAGCTGATCATTCTCTTTGAAACACTAGGGCCATCTTACTACTGATGGAGCTCCTGCTTTGTAGTCCGACTGCACAAATTCGAGTCTGGCTTGGGAAAAACTATGTGCGTGGTCGACTCCAGTCCATGACTCGCCCAGCTGAAAAAGGTATCTGAACCTGTTTAGGGTTGGAGAAGGTATATCATCTAGGAAGAGTAGAAAGGCACCGCCTTCATAATGCTGGCCATGAGAAAACTTGAGGTGTCTACCACTTCTTTCCTCTAACGACCTCACCCTTTCAGTTTTATTTTTTCTTTTCGTTTCGTTTCTTTTTTCGTTCCCATTTTTTTTTCAGCGGCACGAATGCAGGTTGTTTTGCCCACTCTTTGCAGGCGGTGTGTTGCTGCATAGTCTGTATACACCATCTTTGCTGGGTGTGTATGCTGGGTGTTTTCATGTTTCTATGAGCTATCGGACACAAGCGTACCTTACATATCTTTAATGTACATACTTTATGCTCTGCGTGCGTCTACACATGGAAAAAATGTTCACCCTTTACCCACCAGGTGGGAGGTACCCATGCAGGATCGAACCCTAGGCCGTCCTATTGACAGTCTTATACCTTACCCACTTGAGTATCATGCCTGTCACCTTTTCAGTCTCAATCAGCTGATCTGCAGGCCCACGTCACTACGTGGCAGTTGCACATCAACAGCTTCATTGGTGCAGTTGTGGGTAGACAGCTGAGACACTCGCTCATCGAATCGCACATTTTGAGTTCGGTGTTTGTGTGGCGGGAAAAGCTTATTGATGCTGAACAGCAGCTGTTACTGTACAGCATACATGAACTCCTGAACACTGGCTGTCACATAGTCTACTGATGAAGCATGGATAAAAAGCGAGCGCTTCCTTTCATACCGCCATTGTGATGCAAATATCACGACGCTGTTGTCACTGGTCTACAAATGTACCATTGGTATTTCTGCAGTGAGTTTATGACGGTGTAGTATTTCTGGCGCCAAATGTTAACCAGTTATGAGTACACCTATTAACATTTCATTGAAATAGGGAACAGATCAATAACAGAAGGTGACGTTGATAGCTATTGTTGTAAAGGACCACAAGTGAACGAATTAAAATTTCATGCGCTGAACCAGACATGGCCGTTTTATCTTTAATCCAACAAGTGGCAAGGCTGTTTTACCATTTGACAGTAGGACTGACAGTTCTGCTGCTCAAAGCTGGGCTGTACCTTTTCACTTCCGCGGCCACTGTATTCGTTCTAGTCGCTTTTGTTGTGTTTGTAGCCTGGAAAACCTACACCCACACTCAGCATGTGGGATGGACGCTCGGTGCCAGTGTGGTGGCTGTGATCAGTTGTGCGGTAGTCGTCATCGTTCTCCATGCCCTGGCCAGAAATGTGCTGGGACTGACCACTCTGTCACTGGGAGAGCTGATGATGCTCTTGTTTGGAGCCAAGGTAAAAGGAACGGCTGGCAAGGGACATAACCATAACCAAGGGCAAGAAGCGGCGAACAGAGATCGAGGCAACGTTGTATTGCAGGGAAGAAAAGATGAGAAACTGTCCTAGGTATGTTTATTTATTTATCTACTTTTTTGTGACGTACTTGTCGTTGGGGGTTGGGAGCTGAGTGAGTGAGGATTGTCAGGGACATGAAAGAGACACGGGAGCTTTACTTAAGTTCGTTGACAGAAGAAAGTTCCCTGAAGAGGGCAGAAATGGGACAAGATGCCTTGATGTGGTAATGCTTTGATTCTTATCTCTGTGTGTGCATGTGTGTGTGTGTATGTGCGCACGTGCGCGTATGTGAGTATGTGTGCATGTGTGTGCGTATGTGTGTTTACGATTGTCTGTGTTCTTTGTGATGCTGCTATTGTTATGTATTTGTTTTCCTCTCTCTCTCTCTCATATTCGCCATCTTGGGTTTTTGAAAAGACGCACGCGTTTGTTCTCCTGGCGGAACCTTTTATTGTTTTCCCCACTTTCCATCAATCCACTTTGAACAGCTGATATGAAATAATCTCCCCTTCCACACTCTGAAATGAGAGGTTCGATCATGTAGGTCCGTGCAGTGTGTAGCCTATATCTTTTGTTCCGTCTGTTAAGTATGTTTGTCTGTACGGAAAGAACTATGACAAAAAAAGCAACAGGCTGATTTGCGTCCTATACGATTTGAACACGAACAGCAAGCCATTGAGCGAGTACGTCAGATCAAAGATGTACAGTCGGCACGTAGAGCCAAGGCAAACAGGTCACGCAATAGCCAATCTTGGTCGAAGTTCAAGGCTGAACCAATATGAACATGCTCCTTTTTATGAAGGGCAAGACGGGACGCAGACTTCTGAATACACTGGAGGCATGCGATAGAAGATACAGGCAAGTCAGATAGATAGCAGAGAGTTACAATAATCGTTACAGGATAAGGTAAGAGAAGTACCGAGTTCAGATGCTGCTGAAGTTGAAAGATAACGACGAACAGAACTGAAACGTCGCAGTTGACAATAACACGATCGACAGGTTTGGGTAATTGATTTCTGCATAGTGAGTTGAGACTCAAAAAACAACGCCAAGGTTTTTGACTGAATGAGGAAAGTACAATACCAGGTAGTGTTGTATCGCACCTCTACATGCAAAACTTCTTTCAAGATTCATAATTCGAGTGCTTCATGTACTATGCCATTCACCCCTTAGTCCTACATAAAGGCTGAAAATGTAGGCATGCAGGTATTAATGTGTATCTCAGTTCACTTGACAACTCTGCGTGACAGCGATATCGCATGGCAACAAGCTCCTGTTACTTTGAGACCTGTTGTGTTTTAACAGTGATTCTGCACCTTTCAGGGTTATATGTTATCATTGTTATCATCGCACTGACGAGCGCAGTAGTCAATTCGGTAAAGTGTTGGACTTTTAATCGGATAGTCAGGGTTCAATCCTGCTTGGATATTTGCCGCAAGGTGGTAAAAAGGTGAAAACATTTTTTTCCGATCTCCTAGAGGTGGACAGAGTACTTCTCCGAATTATACACACACACAACAACAGGGGATCCCAAGGCGCTAGACGTTCCTCCACCAACCAATAACGACAGCTACCCCATCGTGCGAGAAGAAGTTGAAGCTGCAGTAAAATCATTGAAGAAAGGCAAGTCGGCAGGAGTGGACAACATTCCCTCAGAACTGGTCCAGGCAGGAGGAGAGGCCATGATAGATATGTTACTCATCATCTGCAATAAGATCTGGCGGACAGGCGAATGGCCATCACCTTGGACCCAGTCCCTGATCATCACTCTCCCTAAGAAAGGCAACCTACAACTATGCCAAAACTACCGTACCATCAGCCTGATCAGCCATCCAAGTAAAGTCATGCTAAAAATCCTTCTGAGTAGACTGAAGCCACAAGCTGAGGAGATAATAAAAGAAGAGCAGGCAGGTTTCAGACCAGGAAGAAATACCACAGAGCAAATTTTCAACCTCAGATTGCTCTGTGAGAAATAACTGCAACACCAGCAAGGCCTTTACCATGTCTTCGTGGACTTCAAGAAGGCATTCGACAGAGTTTGGCACGCAGCCTTGTGGGCAACCATGAGGCTGTACAACATCAATGCCAACCTGATCAGAACCATAGAATGCCTCTACGAAAAGGCGACCAGTGCAGTCTACCATGACAACAACATAGGAGAATGGTTCCAAACCACAGTTGGAGTACGCCAAGGATGCCTGCTCTCCCCCACTCTCTTTAACATCTTCTTAGAGAGAATAATGGCTGACGCACTTGAAGACCACGAGGGAACAGTCAGCATCGGAGGTAGAACAATTACAAACTTGCGTTTTGCTGACGACATTGACGGACTAGCTGGGCAAAAGCAAGAGCTGGTCAGCTTGATAAAACATCTTGATGAGGCCTCCACAGCATATGGCATGCAGATCAGCGCAGAGAAAACCCAGTTGATGACAAATAATATCAATGGATCAGCACTGACATTACCATAGACAACAAGAAACTTGAGACCGTCCATAGCTTTAAATATCTGGGAGCTATAGTATCAGATGAAGGATCAAAGCCCGAAGTACTTTCCAGGATTGCCCAGACCACAGCTGCAATGACCAAGCTAAAAGTCTTCTGGAACGACAAGAATATTGCTATCGGCTCCAAGATCAGACTGATGCGTTCCCTGGTCATGTCAATATTTTTGTATGCATGTGAAACATGGACCATAACAGCAGACATTGAAAGAAGGATACAGGCAATGGAGATGAGATGCTTCCGCAAACTCCTTGGTATCTCGTACAAAGATCATACAACCAATAAGGAAGTGAAAACCAGAATTGTAAACGCCATCGGGCCGTATGATGACCTCCTCACTTCAGTGAAAAGACGCAAACTGAGGTGGTACGGGCACATCATACGATTATCTGGACTGGCCAAGACCGTCTTACAGGGAACAGTACAGGGAGGGAGATGAAGAGGCAGACAGAGAAAAAGATGGGAAGACAACATCAGAGAGAGTGGACTGGCCTTGAATGGAACATCATTCTGCGGAAAGTTGAGGACCGTGAGGAGTGGAGGAAGTTGGTTGCAAAATCTTCAGTGGTGCCCCAACGGTCAACCAGACTACGGGACTGATGATGATGATGATGAGATCAACATGTTTGCTGACCTGTTAGTGCCCAAGCTCCCTTTGCATATATACGCATGCAGAACATCAACTACGCACGCTAAAGATCATTAAAGTCATACCAGTGTCTGGTGGCTTGTGTAAGCAAGACGAAAACACCCAGCGTGCACGCCTAACGACGACGGAATGTGTAGACTGTTCAGCAAAATACCGCTTGCATGGCATGGGCAAAATAGCGTGCATTCACACATTTAGGAAATTATAGCTTTTCCATTGTTTTTGTTCATTACAATTGTTGTTGCAGCTGTTACCGTTGCAAGTCAGCCACCTGAATGTTTCCTGTTAAACTGTAGATGTAGCCTACCCACTATTCTCTCGGGGAAATTTTTTTGTCACAATCACTGGAGAAGTGAAGATATTTCAACTGTTTCGATCAACTTGTGGCAAAGTATCCAAACCGGAGAAAGAGAAACACAGAGACATTACGTAGCTTGTTGAACAACAAGTAGTGCACATAGCCAATGGCAGGTTGATCATTGTTCAGTTGGCATAGTACATATTTTGTCAGTGTTTGTTCAATTGCTATAGTGCTTATTTTGTCAGTGTTTGCTAAGTTTCTTGTGAAGCCATGGAAATTATCGACACAAGGAACGGCGGGTATTTCTGCTGCCCTGTGTGTGTGTGTGTGTGTGTGTGTGTGTGTGTGTGTGTGTGTGTGTGTGTGTGTGTGTGTGTGTGTGTACAATATAATGAAAAATAGAAAAAGGACGGAGGTGAGGTGAGGAGACACCACGAGTGCAGATGTTTTGGGGTAGTTTTAATTAAGTAAACTTAATAAGCACAATTAGCATTTGACAGGGAATGCCCAGTCTGGAGGTTACTCTGGTAAGAAACATGAATGATTTTTTTTTTTCGTTTTCTTTGTTTGTTTCTTTCTTTTATTCTTTCTTTCTTCCTTTCATTTATTCATTCTTTCTTTCTTTCATTGTTTGTTTATTTGTTTATCTCTCTATCTGTCTATCTTTTTGTTTATTTCAGCTGAGGGTCACAACTGAAAAAAAATGTTCAGACCAGTGTAATACAGATTTCGATTTGCACGTGATCAAAAGAACATGGCCCAGTTTGTGTTTTATAACACTCATCTATCTAATAGTATCGTAAAGGGTTTTTTATTATCGCTCTTACCATAACTTTTGGGAATTTTTTGTTTTGGCATGCAAGTATAATACGCCAATATGCGCACTGTGTGCGTGTGTGTGTGTGTGTGTGTGTGTGTGTATGTGTGTGTGTGTGTGTGTGTGTGTGTGTGTGTGTGTGTGTGTGTGTGTGTGTGTGTTTTGTGTGTGTGTGTGTGTGTGTAAGAGAGAGAGAGAGAATAAGAGAATGAGAGAGAGAGAGGGGGGGATCATTGAATAGTTAATTAACTTTTATTACCTTTTTTGTTTATTTACATGTTTGTTTGTTTTGGTATCTGTTGGTTGGTTGGTTGATTGGTTGGTTGGTTGGTTGGTTGGATGAATTTCTTTGTTTGTTTGTTCTTCTTAAAAATCGGTTATAATGTTCAGTGTTGTCTTCTGTTTCAGAGAGGGGCATATAGCAGACGCTGGATGGCATGCCCCCGCACAAATTTACCAGTGATGACGAACATTACGCAGACTCGGTGGATCGGCAGTGAGGGGGGACTGGAGCAGAGAAACGATCGAAGTATCCACCACCATAGTGGACTGCCGCGTGAACTATTGGCATTATTTTCTGTCATGTCTCCCAAGTTTCGTGTCATGAAGTGTCAACGTGCAGATCGCCCTGGCTTCATGGATGACCTGAAGTTAAGCTAGTTGCACTGGGAACTGAGCGAAACCATACTCACCTACCAGAATGGTTGGTGCATTGCAAAAGGCTTCAAGCAAGATGGATACACTTATCTTCCAGATAATCTTCGATGACATGTTTTGATTCAGCTGTGATTATGTGATGGTAGAAAGAAACTCTAGGGAGAGCTAGACAACAGAAGGTCTTCAGAGAAGTAACCCCCTTTAGACAAGTGTTTCGGCCCTGAATTCCTTACACTCTCGGGGGGCCGGGCCACATCCAGGTCATGACTCCTGGATGCCCTTCTGCTGTTGTCTATTTTTTTTTCTTCCCCACGCCGGGGATCGAACCTGGGCGATTCTGCGCTTCAGAACTGCGGTACGCGGTTTTACCAATGTGCTAACGGGGCACACATCATCTGTAGGGAATTTAATCCTTATGAAGTTCACTTTTGGTTCCTCCTTGATGTGATGTGTATTAGTAGTGGTAAGTTCATAGTTATGTAGGAATATTCTCCAAACTCATTTGAACTCTCTGTGTATTACTGATGTACAAGACACAGAGTGTAATACATACGAAAGAGAGAAGCACTATTATACATGCACACTCAGATCAGAATACACACACTCAATACAGTTATACAAATGATTTATACTAAGGGTCTTGCCAAACATACACATATATCTAGGTCATATACGTATACATACATGAATGACTACACGAAACACAAAATCTATACATGTATCAATGATTCATTTTTCACTGACTTGATTTATTATGAGTGATAAGGATAAATCAAGTAAAGTGATTATTTGATCATATTTCTAATTGTTTTTGTTTTATAATTCTTATTCCCTGAATTGGTAAATATTTTACGTAATTTTCAACTGTTGGACGTTTTGCAATGCGCCTTGGTGCGGTGATTAGTACTCCAGGCCGGGTAGTGGAATGTTGTGAGTACAAATTCCTATCAGTCCCGTTTCTTCCAAAACGTAAAAGTGGGATATTTTGATCTTAAATGACTCTACCCAGGTGGCCTCCTTCTAAACGTTTCTGATCAATAACGCGGATGTCCGAACACGTTGGGCATGGTTAACGCCAGGATATAATATGATGTTGATCATAAGCCAATCCCGTAACTACTAGGAGAGGGAGGGGGATTGATCAGACGTACAGAGAATCTTGAATCTCCTTTTCATTTATTTGTTTATCCATTTGATTAATTTATTTGGCTGTCCCATCTTCTGCATCACTCCTGTGTGACTATCCACATGACGCTCAGCTGTCCCATTCTTCTGCATACTCCTGTGTGACTATCCACACGACGCTCAGCTGTCCCATCTTCTGCATCACTCCTGTGTGACTATCCACACGACGCTCAGCTGTCCCATTCTTCTGCGTTACCCCTGTGTGACTATCCACACGACGCTCAGCTGTCCCATTCTTCTGCACCTCTCCTGTGTGACTATCCACACGACGCTCAGCTGCCCTATCTTCTGCACCACTCCTGTGTGACTATCCACACGATGCTCAGCTGTCCCATTCTTCTGCATCACTCCTGTGTGACTATCCACACGACGCTCAGCTGCCCTATCTTCTGCACCACTCCTGTGTGACTATCCACACGACGCTCAGCTGTCCCATTCTTCTGCACCACTCCTGTGTGACTATCCACACGACGCCCAGCTGCCCTATCTTCTGCACCACTCCTGTGTGACTATCCACACGACGCCCAGCTGCCTATCTTCTGCACCACTTCCACGTGACTATCCACACGACGGTCATTTCGGCAAACCAACTCATTTCCAAACGTACCAAATCTGAGGTCATCATATGAGCAAGTCTCCCACGAAGGGGTGGGGACAGAATCTGCAACAATTTGTTTGCAATAAGGGGAATGAGATGCTGTAGAGTTCCATTTTGGATTGGAACTGCCTGACAGGGCTGTACATATACATGCACTCTGTGTTTTCGTAATATCATTATCCTGGTGTCAACCAGACCCAAGAGATACAGATGCCTGCGATCTAATCATCTTGGTCAGGCAAATTGAACAACACTGTCAGTGACGTATGGTTGACACTCGGCTGTGTGATCCCAGTCCTCCCAACGAACCCATAGCATGCTTAACTGTGGGTAGGAGCCTGCCGAAGAATCTCATAATGATTTTTTAAACTGATGGGGGCTCGAATCCACGACCTCCTGGTTAGAAGTCTGTTGCTCTCAATTCATCACACTGACTGGTAGGTTCATAAATTTCTGTCTGTGGGATGTGGCAGCAAATGTCTTCATATTCATACTCATATTCATATTCCTTTCTTTTGTCTCAGTGGATTTACCATGTGAAACTCGGGGTGCTGTCCCCTTTGAGAGCGCTTCGCTGCAATTCAGAGCCACCTTTTTTTTTCTTTCTTTTTTTTTTCACCAAGACTTCAGAAAGGGAAGAAGGCAAATTAGCCTTCAAAGGGAGGGACCTAGGAAATCAACCTATCTCTCCATTTTTTTTTTATACCAGGGCAGCCAGACGAATGCCTTTCTCTTCACGATTTTCAATTGCCGTGGGATCTGTAACATGCGCAGGCGAAAAGGCATCCTAATGTTGATAAGAAGCATATAAAAATAGAACAATATGTCGTGCTTCAAACCTTATTTTTTCGTTTGCTTTCATGGTCAGTCCACATCTGGTGGTGAATGTGGCCGTTTTGTCGTTGTTGTTGTTGTTGTTTGTTGTAGTTGTTGTTGTAGTTTTTGTTGTTTTCCCCCAGTTCCTACCGGCTTTCATGGAGCTTTTTGATCAGAGGTGATGTACGGGTCATGACAGAACCGACATTGTTGCAAAATAGTTCTCAGCCCTCTGATGCTCGACCGTAGGAGCTGGTTGGTGGAGGCCTCAGTGTGTGGAGTCTCATCGGGACCATTGCTGCTTGTTCGTGGTTTAACTGGTGATCTGACGACGTTCCTTTTCTTACGAGAATTGATGCCGAGGTCTTCCTGATCTTTCTGAACTCCTTTTGTTTTGCCAAGTCATCTACCCTTTCTTTTCTGGTATTCTACAGTGGGTGGGGATCCACTGGATGGTAACTCTTTAATCTCAAAGCTTAAGTGGAATCCTAAAGTGTCATCGTCGTCATCCTCATCTTCTTTAGTCTTTATTGCACTGTGACTAAAAGATGTCAAGTCGATGTCTTGAATAAGTTCATATCAATGTCTTTAATTCAGTAGTTAATGATGGGATTGTTTGCTGGAGATATGTAGCTCCAATTTCTACTCCAGGGATGGGTCTGTAGTCTGGTGATGTGCTGATAAAATGAACTCCGTGTGTGTATGTGTGTGTGTGTGTGTGTGTGTGTGTGTGTGTGTGTGTGTGTGTGTGTGTGTGTGTGTGTGTGTGTGCGTGTGTGTGTGCGTGTGCGTGTGCGTGTGTGTGGTTGCAGAATTAAATGGTAATGTATGATTGAACATGGGTTGTTTAAGAATGCTTTGTGTGGCACACTTTCTGATATAATAGGTGATGGTAGTGTTGTTTTTCATAATGATATGGTTTGGTTTTGTTTGTATATAAGCTACGCACAAAAAGTTAAGGATCACTTGCACAAAAATTCATAACTTTCAAAATAAGAAAGCCAATGCGTTGAAGTTTGGCAAACATTTAATTCCATGCTTTAGCGATAACGATACACAATTGCCTTCAATTTCGAGCAATCGTTTGGTGTGTACATTTGATCAAAGTGGGTACGTATCGAAATTTGATTTCCCAAAGTCATTGAAATCACATGACAGGGCATTCTGATGCTCCCAAAAGTTCAGTAATGCGTGTAACCGCCATGGCTGTTCTGGCACTCGACCCAGCGAGTCCTCATCGAGTTGACCAGGTTGGTGAAGATCCTCTGTGGAAGCGCCTGCCACTCAGCCTGCAGCATCTGGTAGAGGTGTTGGGCATCCCTGGGAGGGGAGTGGTTGCTCCTCACTTTGCGATCCAGCTCATCCCAGAGGTTCTCAATCGGGTTGAGATCGGGACTGCATGCTGGCCACTCCATTCTGTTGACTCCAGACTGCTGCAGGAAGTCGTTGACCACCCTTGCCATGTGGGGGCGAGCGTTGTCATCCTGGTAGACAGCCGTCGGTCCCATCTGCTGCAGTGTAGGCACAGCCAGCGGTCGAAGGATCTCATCCCGGTATCGGAGGCCAGTCAGGTTACCCTGTACATGATACAAGGGTGTTCTGTGGTGAAGGCTGAAGGCCCCCCAGACCATTACAGAACCTCCACCAAAGGCCACCTTTTCTTGGACAGTGGTGTCAATAAAGCGTTGCCCTGGGCGCCTCCAGACCCTCAGTCGGCCGTCGTTGTGGTTCATGGTGAAGTGTGATTCATCACTGAACAGGACCTGGGACCATTGCTGACGTGTCCACCTCACGTGACGTCTGCAGAAGGCGCGGCGTGCTGCCCTATGAGCTGGAGTTAAGCGTGGCCGTACAGCTGGGCGACGAGAACGGAGGTTAAACCCATGAAGGCGGTTCCGTATGGTCTGCTGGCTGATGTTGATGTTAGTAGCCACCCTCAGCTGCCTTCGAATGATGCTGGAAGAGGCTGTTCTTGTCTGCAGGGCTTGTCGTTCAATGAGACGATCTTCACGTGGGTTTGTCTTCTTCGGTCGACCAGATCTGCGTCTTTCATGGACCCTCCCAGTGGCTGTGAAGCGTTGAATCAGTCTGACAATGACCGAGATGGACACCTGAAGTCGCCTGGCCACTTCTCGCTTGGGAACACCATCTTGGAACCATGCAACAGCTCGTCCCCTCTCAAACTCGCTCAATTTTCGTCGTGGAGGCATTGTCAGATCAGGCCTACTACTGGTGGAATGTCTTCTTATAAAGCCAAGCAAGAGACAGCATCTCACACATAAACAGCAGTGCTTGCACGTGCATAATGGTTTTTCCATCTGGCTTGTGCAATGTGTTCAGGCAGAACGGTCCAAAACAAGGTCCTTTTTCGCAAGTTTCCGCTTTTCCGTTTGCGGCCAAGCTCAGTAGTAGAGAATCCCGTGCAATTTTCGCACTAACACAACATCGCCCACTTACAGCTGAACAAGAATTCATAACAATTTGGCTGGACTGAGAAATAAATAACAGTAGCGAATTGAGTTTATTACGCACCTGTTTTCTCATAGTGATCCTTAACTTTTTGTGCGTAGCTTATATATGTATGTATGTAGGTAGGTAGGTAGGTATGTGCATATGTTTACTTGTTTGTTTGGTTGTTTTTTTCTGTTTTAGTTTTGTTGTTGTTGCTTTTGTCGTTGTTGTTAGACTCGGTGAAAAAAAGCCATGAATGGCAAAACAGACTAACAGAGGCTCAAAGAACAATAATTGTTTACACGGTAACAGTTCTTGACTTTTCAAGAAAATGTTATAAAGATCAAAGCACACTAAGTTTATCCCTATGTGCGTGTGGAGAGGAAGGGTGTGCGTGCGTGCGCGCGCGCGAGTGCTGTGTGGTGTGTGTGTGTGTGTGTGTGTGTGTGTGTGTGTGTGTGTGTGTGTGTGTGTGTGTGTGTGTGTGGTGGATGTAGTGGTGGTAATGGTGGTGATAGAGTTGATCAGCTTGTTTGCTAGATGGTACTGTACGCTTGTTTTTCTTTAAGGGAAAAAAACAATTGTAATTTTTTCCATCAAGGTCAGTTTTCTATAAAGAGTTGTTGTGGCTAGTTGGAGCCATTACCATTTGCTTCAGTCGTCTTGACCTTGTGTTGTGGATAGGACTAGGCTCAGAACAATCATTTCGATATTTTGCCATCCATGAAAATGTAGGATGGATCTTAGTAGATCCAAAGCACAATGTCTGCCAATATTTCATATTCTCATTGGCTGTAATGCTGGTTTTGCTTTGTAAAACATTGCGGAAAAAAGATGGGCTGGTTTTGAGGACATTCGATGATATTGCAACTGTTTGCAAAAGTGTCAACAGCAACAGCAGAACTCACAGATGTTGATATGGCCATTGTCAAAGGATGTGTAATCCCCCTTTTATTACAGAACAAGGTGGATATGATCAGACCAAGGTGACACTTGTTTACAAAGAAAGATTGACAAAATGACAACATTCCATCTACCAGTGCTGCACTTCCGCGTACAAAAAGGGCTGTATATACCAAAGTGTTTGGACCAAGCGCGTCTTCTTGCGCCTGGCCTACCAAGATCTTATCACTTGAGGATGGGAGCTTTCAGATGACACTGGATTCCACACTGGACAAATCTTCAAAGGCTTCACAGTCGTGCCAAGAACCGCTATAGCGCAGCTGTCGCAAAGCTTGCATTTATTTTTTAATTTTCTATGCAGCTGCAAGTGTAGTACGGCTGGATTAAAATGCACTGAAGTGTGTGTCATGACGCTTGTGGGTTTATGTTCAGGTGTTATGTCACGAATTGGCATTATGTGCTATTTGGTTTGCATATTTGGTTTCCTCTAATGTCTTGATTTGCCACCGAGTTTTGTTCGGTATTTGTTCATTTTTTGCCCTGTAATAGCTTGATTAGCCACCGTGTCTAACAAAACAAAATGTTGCATTTATTTACATGCTTGCTTGGCTTTTTTCTGTTCCATGGTTTTTATCAATATCTGTCATTTTTAATATGTGCATTCTAAGCTTATGATCTTTTGCTAGTAAATAAAAGTGAAAAAGAATACATCAAATCTGCTTGATTGCGAAACCTGAAACCTAAAACCCAAAAACTTTTGCAATGAGACATGTTTCCATTTCCTCTTTCAAGAGGCAAAAGCGGTCTAAAGAAAATAAATATCTATCTCTGCATTGAATTTTTTTTAATCCGAGTGATGCCTGAAAATGAATGTTTTGTCTAAGTATTTTTGCTTTTTACATGGCTTAATATTAGAAAACAAAACACGTCTGGCGATAATTTGTATTGAAGAAGATGAAAAGTTAGATAGTTTTTTTCAAGAACCATGCACAGTTATATCTAAATTTCTTCTTCAATGTGTGTCTATCGATGGACAACGGTTTGGCTTCAGCGGCAAAGGGAAAATTACCACAGGATGACAACAGTGTGCTTTTGAGCAACTTCCATTTCTGACACAAGAAATCGATAAATGCATTTTGAAGGGGAAAATAAATATTACAGCCTTAAACGGCTTTTCTTCTTACCTCTATATCGAAAAGTACTTCTTCAAATTTGTAACGAATTTATTCCATGTTCACAAAACAAAACAAAACAACAAAACAAAACAAAACAAACAAACAAAACAACACAAAACAAAACTTCAGTCTCTTCGCTCTGGATATCCATTTCTGAAGACAGAGCCCAGTCATATGTGAGGTAAAGAATCATTGTTACGTGAATGAAAACAGAATGTGTATTCATTTCGAATCGAGACAACGAATCACAATAAGATGCTGTTTTGAAGATTCATTACACTGAAGTAGGGTCTCGAACTTTTTTTTTTCCCGAAACGTTTACATTGAACCTACAGTGCTTTTTCTTTTTCTTCTTCATTTTCTCTAATGAGACGGAATTTGATCTCACTTCAACAAATTGAGGCTGTTTTGGTTGTCTCTTGCAACAGACATTGGCCTATTTCTTATGCTCAGGTAAGTGTGTCTCAGGTAGTTCTATTTTACCTTTTGACTGCATCAAAACATTGAAATGTTGTTACTGTATCGTTTTCTAACCCTCTGTTCTTCAGTCGATCAGTTCAATCAGTGGAGGTCGAGTCGTTGGTTCTGCTCCGGCCGCTCGCCCAAGGGAAGTCACCCTCTTCTTGTTTACAGTCAAATCGAGGCTATCTAAGCAGACGATACGTTACATCCCCCTGTCTTTAAATGTGATGTGGATTAAAATAAACTTAAGACTGGCTCTTCTGAACTGTCACATTGAAGGAATATATATATAGGACACCACAACCGAAGCAGTTCCTCTGGATCAGTCCACACGAAGTCTTTTGAAATCAAACAACAGCATCACGAAGATTAAAAGGTAAGGTTGAACTTGAAGCATTAATTCTTAAAGTTATTGGTAGAAACATAACTGAACAAAACAGCAATTGAACATAGTGACTTGATAGTGATTGTTTTGCTTTCTACACATAGTCCGGTAATCTTGTAGAATAGAATACGAAAATAATTGGAGCTAATTTCACGCACTTATACGGGTGTTTTCGGTTCTGCTGGATGTAAAGAGACGTAAGACACCCTTACCTACTCACTTTGACCAGTCCTTCCCCACAGCTCCAGCAGTCACCTGCACGCCATATTTATAGACAACTCCCCACTAGTGATGACGTTGTGCCCATGTGATCAGCAACCAAAATGGCGTGCAGGTGACTGCTGGAGCTGTGGTCGCCAGTCATTCAGGGATATTTTGTGCATGTTTGTGGGGAAGGACTGGTCAAAGTGAGTAGGTAAGGGTGTCTTACGTCTCTTTACATCCAGCAGAACCGAAAACACCCGTATAAGTGCGTGAAATTAGCTCCAATTATTTTCGTATTCTATTCTACAAGATTACCACATAGTCCTTCATGTAGACAGGTGGTTTCACGCTACGACCTAAGCGAGTTTGTTTTGGTTTCCACTGAGTAGAAGGTGTTGTTTCTTGATGTGATTGAGTAGATCTGCTCTTGTCCTGCGTCGTTTCTTGATGCACACAGGAGTCAGGTTCAGGTTCAGTTTCAGTGCAGTCAGGGGCATGATTTCTGTCACTGTTGGTTGGCCTTTCCACATCGGTTTCTACATCAAACGACCTATCTTCCTGTCTTGGAGATGACTTTTCTTTTGTGTCCGATCCATTCTTTCTTCTCGATTGAAACGATTTTGCGACTGGAGCGGTTTTGCAGGTAGGATAGAAGGTGACAGATTTGCTCATCTTTTGTGGCTCAGGTACTGACTTTAAGTCCTCCTCCCTTGTGTCTCTGATGTCGCGTCGATTTCTTCTGAACATGCGTCCATTTTCTGTATGAATTCTGTATGACCTGACGTCCACTTGTTTATCAACTTGGGCTTTGACCCATCTTTTTGACCCTGGTGGACGAAATCGAACGATATGTCCAGGCTTTAGTTCTGTAAGTTCTGCAGCTCCTCGGTTATAATATTGAGCCTGCTTTCTTTTCCTGTTGTGAAGGCTAGCTCTAACTTGTATCACTGAAGGTTTCAACAAAGATCTGGCAATAGGAACCTGTGTCCTAGTTCTTCTTGCAAACAGTCTCTGTGCTGGAGAACTGTTCAGAATTTCTGATGGAGTATTTCTCAGCTCCAACAAGGCTAAATAGCCATCCTGGCCACTGTGATGACATTTTTTTATGGTGTTCTTGGCAAGTTTCACGGCATTTTCAGCTTTTCCATTCGACTGAGGATAACCGGGTGAACTTGTAACATGTTCAAATCCATACAGCTGAGAAAATTTCACAAACTCATGTGAGTTGAAAGGTGGTCCATTGTCAGTTGTCAATTTCTCTGGGATGCCATGCCTTGCAAAGTGGGCTTTCATCTTCTTGATGACTTCAGCACTGTCTTTGGTGGTCAGAGCATCTACTTCGAAAAAAAATCGGAGTAATGATCGACAACAACCAAGTAGCTTTTCTTTTTGAACTCAAACAAATCAGCTGCTACATATTGCCAGGGTAACTCTGGTATTTCACTGCTGATGAGTGGTTCTTTGTGTTGATTCTGACTGAACTCTTGACATGTCTGGCAATCTTTGATAAAACTCTCAATGTTAGAACTCATTCTTGGCCAATACACAACCTCTCTTGCACGTCTGATGCATCCCTGTATCCTAGCGTGACTTGAGTGAATTTTCTCCAAGAAAAACTGTCTTTGTTGGTTCGGCACAACCACTCTGTGTGCCTTAAAAATCACTCCATTTTGCACTGACAGTTCATCTCTGAAAGGAAAATAGTCTTGCATGTTTTCTGTCAAACTTTTCTTTTCTTCAGGCCAGCCTCCAAGAATAATTTTCATCAACTCGCTCATATCAGCATCTTCTTGAGTTGCTTTCTGAAGATTTGAAAGAGTCAGTTCACTGATTGCTAGTTCTTGAGTAACATCTGTGTCTTCAAGTTCAGTACAGAAAATTAGCTCTTTGTGGCTCATTTGTTGTTCAGGTTTTCCACTGAGCGCCCTGCTGAGAGTATCTGCAAGATACATTTCAGATCCTTTTTTGTACACCACTTCATAATCATATTTTTGTGTGTGTAGCAGCATTCTTTGGATTCTCTTTGGAGCTGACAACAAGCTTTTCTTGTGAATCACCTCTAATGGCTTGTGGTCAGATTCCACTGTAACTTTGTGCCCATAGACATATCTTTCAAATCTTTCTAGACCAAAGACTATTGCCAACATCTCTTTTTCAATTTGTGCATAATTTTTTTCAGCTTCGGTCATGGCTCGAGATGCATATTGTACAGGCTGACCATTCTGTAGCAGGCAGGCACCTAAGCTGTATGATGAAGCATCACACTGTAGAGTGATTTCAGTGTTTTCTGCCGCGTCAAAATAGCGTAGTACTGGTGGCTCTGACAGAGTTTTCTTCACTTTTTCTTGTGCTGTTCCGTGTGTCTCAGGATCCCACCTGAAATGAACATTCTTTTTCAAAAGTTCTCTCATTGGGGCCGCTTCTTCAGACAAATTTGGAGCAAATTTCTGAAGATAGCCTACAACTCCCAGCAACCTCTGCACATCCTCTTTTGATTCCGGAGTTGGTAGCTGTTGAACTGCCACAATCTTTTTTAGATCAGGTTTGAGTCCTTCTCTTGAAAGAATATGTCTTGGTATTTGATCTCTGTTTGTTTCAGCTCAATTTTCTCTTTGTTGAGTTTTATTCCTTTTTCTTGGCACCTCTGTAGCAACATCTCCAAGCGTTCATCATGGTTCTTTTCTCCTTCTTCATCAGAATCGCCTTCTCCCCAGAGGATAATATCGTCGTGGACTGCCGATACTCCTGAGTTCTGAGAGTGCTTCATCAACTCTTCTCTGGAATTCTTCAGGTGCGACAGATATTCCAAATGGCATTCTGTTCCACCTGTATTTTCCGAAAGGAGTCTCAAACGTGGTCAAGTAACTGCTTTCTTCATCCAGCTGTACATGCCAAAATCCATTTCTCAAGTCAAGGTGTGTGAAATATTTGGCTTTTTTGAGTTTGGGTAGAACATCATCCAATGTTGGTGTTGGGTACTCATTCCTCTTCAGTGCTTTGTTCAAAGGTGTTGGGTCAATACACAATCTGATCTTCCCATTGGGCTTTACTGCAACCACCAGACTACTGATCCAGTCGGTTGGAGTATCTACACGGCTGACAACTCTCAATTTCTCTAATCTTTTCAACTCATCCTTGACCTTCTTCTTCACTGATAATGGCCATTTTCTGCAAGGCATCTTGACTGGATTGGATTCTTTGTCCGTCTGAAGGTGCAGCTTTCCGGCAAATTGTCCAACTTCTCCTTCAAAAACATCTGCATACTTTTCAAAAATAGTGCTTTCTTTCTCTTTTGAAACTGCTGCAATGTTTTCTGTGTTCACTGTGATCAGATCCATGCCTTGCACTGCTCTCAGACCCAGTATTGGAGAGCAAGCTTCTTCTGTGACAACAAATCTCACTTTGTAACTGTTTTTATTCTTTGGATTGACCACTTTCATCACCACTTCTCCACGAGGTTTCATTTCTGTTTTGTTGAACATGACTAATTTGCTCTTACTTTGTGTCAGTTTCTTTAAGTAAGTGTCCCCAGACACTTTCTTATACATCTTCTTTGGCATGACATTTGTAGATGCCCCAGTGTCCAAAACAAATTGAACTTGATTTCCATTGATGAGTATTTTTGCTTTGACATTTTTCTCTTTCTTCTTATGATCAACAGCCCACACTTCAGCTTCTGAATCCGTCTCACCTGTTTCTGAAAATCTCTGAACTGGATTTCTTCTTGAATTTTTTCTTGGTGCTTTGCAAACCACTGAAAAATGATTTTTTTCTCCACAGTTCAGGCAGTTTTTTCCAAATGCTGGACATTCTTCTTTCCTGAATCTATGCTCTTTGCCACAGTATATGCACTTTTTTAGTTGAGTTACTTTTCTCCTGAGGCTTTTCTTTCTTTCACGAAGAGCACTGATCTCTTCTCCTTCAGTCCTGGAATCTCCTGCCATCATGGCCATGTTCTGCTGCTGACTCATTTCAAATGCTCTGCATATATCTAAGCAATTGTCCAATGACAATTTTCTCACTTCCAACAGCTTTGTTCTGAAGCTTTCATTTTTTACGCCAAGAACGATCTGGTCTCGAAGAAGTCTGTCTTCCAGTTGACTGCTGCCAAAATTGCATGACTTGATGAGTTTCCTCAAATCACAAACAAAATTTTCAACAGATTCTCCTGCCACTTGGTGTCTTTTATGAAATACATATGATTCGTAGGTTTAATTTTTTTCTCCAATGCAGAATGCCTCAAATTTTTGCAGGATTAGGTCAAGATTCTTTCTTTCTTCTTCCTTCGCGAAAGGCAAACCTTCAAAAATATCCAAACCTTCCGATCCAATACATGACAAGAACGTTGCAGTTCTAAATTCTTGATCTTCTTCATTCAGCTCAGTAACGATTTCGTAGCTGTCCCAACCTTCGAAATTTTTTCCAGTTGCTTTGTAGGTCACCTCCCGTTACCTCCAACTTGGACGGCAATGGAATATTTCTTCTTCTTTGTCTTTTGGGTCGCCTTTGCGGCCGTTCCTCTTCGTTTTCATCGTCACTCATGGTAACTGACGTCACTCGATCACCACTGTTAAGTCGAAAGAAATTATTGTCTCTTCCCTTACCTTTTGAAAATTTTCATTAATGAAAATATCTTCAGCACCGACTCACATCCCACTTCTGACATCATGTATCGTTTTCTAACCCTCTGTTCTTCAATCGATCGGTTCAATCAGTGGAGGTCGAGTCGTTGGTTCTGCTCCGGCCGCTCACCCAAGGGAAGTCACCCTCTTCTTGTTTACAGTCAAATCGAGGCTATCTAAGCAGACGACACGTTACAGTTACAACTGGTACGAGATACATATCTCCTACGAGTTGTAACACACACACACACACACACACACACACACACACACACACACACACACACACACACACACACACACACACACACACACGCACGCACGCACACACACGCACACACACAAGCTTTACTTTGTGCCTTTGCCTAACGGAAACACGAAAACAGACATAAGTCATAGAATCTAGGCATAAGTCTATTTCTTATGTTTAGGTAAGTGTGTATCAGGTAGTTCTATTTTACCTTTTGACTGCATTAAAACACTGAAATGTTGTTTCAACTGGTACGAGATACATATCTACTACGAGTTGTAACTAACACACGCTCGCACGCGCACGCGCGCACACACACACGCGCGCGCGCACACACACACACACACACACACGCACGCACGCACGTTTTCTCCTCCATCCCTCCATTTATCGTCCACGTAGCGGTTTTGACTGTAATTTGTAATACAGCCATGGACTCAAGATCTGGTATCTCGGGTTCAATCTCAGCCCGCAACATAAAAATTACAACTGACCTGTTCGCTACCCATTTTAATCCTTTGACTCCCGCATCCTATTCATCAACTGCAGAAACTTAACCCATTGACTCCCTCATTCTATCCACCAACTTTGCTTTGATAGCATGGTTGACAATGCAAGATGCTGATGGACAGGGTGAGGGAGTCAAAGGATTAATGCTCAGATCATTCTGGTGATATCAGCTTAATTGTTTCCTATCTATGAACCAAGAATATCAGCGATACTTGGAACGAAGACAGAGAAAGGATCCAACACAACCATCACAGGAGCAAGGCGGGACACAGACTCTGATGCTCAAAGCGGCTTATCAGAGAAGAAGAAATAAAGATACAGTGCCAAAGTCGATATTGACATACAGAGAGAAAGAGAGAGAGAGAGAGAGAATGTGTGTGTGTGAGAGAGAAAGAGAAAGAAAGAAAGAAAAGAGTGAGAGAATACAAGAAATAGTATAATGCATGCACCAATTAAGTTACAGTAAAAGAAAAAGCTAAAATTCCCTTGCATTCTATAGTAGCGAAGTAACAGGTGTTGTTACGAAGTTAACAAGAAGTTAGCAAGAGTCAAACAGAAGTTACAAAAAACACCCCGAGGGTGCGGATTGGCCCCAGAACACCAATACCTGGCCACTTTTCGGACAATCACCTCCCAAATCCCAACGCCACTTGATAGCCATTTCATCAAGTATGAACTCCAGAAAAAAGGAGAAAAAGTTTAATGTCCCTGTTCCCCCTGCCCCCTCTTCACCTCCCTTCTCCCTTCCATTCCATGACCTTGCACAAGCTCAAGAATCTGCCACTACAAAGGTGGCAGATTGGGTGGAGCATATATGGAGTTGACTGAGTGCAATGAATCCCGATTGAATAAACTTGAAGATGTCATTCCCGCGCTCTCTTGGGTTGGATTAGACTGGATTAGGCTGGATTAGGCTGGGTTTCTTTTTTTTTTCTTCTTTTTGTGTGTGGGATCGGGCGCGTGTGTGTGTGTGTGTGTGTTGGTCCTAACGGGATTGTTTCCCATGTGAAATGTAGGTTGTTTCGCCCCAATCAAAGCATGTCGCCATTGGACAGGGCCACAGATTGTTCTCTTTTATGCATGTGAAGGTGGATCAGTTATTCATTTATTTACTTACTTATCATGAAACAGGCCAAACTACCGAAATCCAACTTAACACCGGACCAAAGACGGGCTCTGGCGGATTTAAAGAACGAACACGCCACGATGATCCTACCAGCTGACAAAGGTCGTGCCACAGTCATCATGCCTAGACCCATGTACTATGAGAAGGCAAGCAAACTTCTGGAAGATACTACGCTCGTACAACATATGAACGCCTCAAGAAAGATCCTACTTCCAAGTTTTCCAACAAACTGAAAGACACACTGAAACGCCTGAAAGAGACGGACCGCCTGTCATTAGAACAGTACAGGAAATTATACCCAACTGTGTCCGACGTCCCCAAGTTCTATGGTCTACCCAAAGTCCACAAGAAAGAAGTCCCCCTCCGTCCCATAGTCGCATCCAGAGGTTCCATCATGTATGAGACGGCTAGATTTGTGGCGGACATCCTATCACCTCTCGTAGGACACACAGATCATCACATCCACAACAGTGCTGACCTAGTGGAAAAACTGAGTAACTACACCCTCGCTCATGATGAACTCCTTGTGTCATATGATGTCTCTGCCCTATTTACCAGCGTACCAGTGAAAGAAAGCATAGAGATCATACGCCGAAGGTTACAAAACGACCAAACCCTCCACCAACGTACATCTCTCACAGTGGACGACGTATGTGAACTCTTGTCCTGCTGCCTCACCACCACCTACTTCACCTTCCAAGGTGAATTCTACCAACAAAAAGAAGGAGCAGCCATGGGCTCCCCAGTAAGCCCAATAGTAGCCAACCTGTTCATGGAGGATTTTGAAGAGAAAGCATTGGCTTCTTTCCACTCCCCACCACGATACTGGGGGCGCTACGTAGACGACACCATGACTATCCTCCCCCAGCAACTGGTCGAACAGTTCACAGAACATCTCAACAACCAACACCCAGCCATCAAATTCACGAGGGAAGTGGAACAGAACAACTCCATAGCCATGCTGGACACCCTCATCACCAGAACTGATGGCATTCTATCCTTCTCGGTCTACCGTAAACCAACTCATACGGACCAATATTTACAGTTCGACAGCCACCAGCCCCTTGAACACAAACTGGGAGTGATTCGAACCCTTACCCACAGAGCTAACACCATATGCAGTACCCAAGAGGCAAAAGACAAGGAGACAAACCACCTGAAAAAAGTGCTCACCATCTCGGGCTACAAAAAGTGGGCCTGGAACAGCCCGGGAGGCAGGAAATCCAACACCGCATCCCAACAGCCAGTGAAACAACACCAGCGCAAGGGACACATCACCATCCCATACGTAGGAGGTGTGAGTGACGCTCTGTCCAGAAAGATCAGAAAACTGGGGGTGGCTGTACATTCCAAACCTTCCAACACCATACGCAGCCAGCTGGTCACCCCCAAGGACAAAACCAGCAAACTCGACAAAGCTGGCATTATATACAGAATAGACTGCCAGGACTGTAACCAACATTATGTCGGTGAAACTGAACGCCCCCTTCAGAAGAGACTAACAGAACACAAGAGGGACTCTTCTCCAGTAGGAGCTCACCTACACGCCGAAAAACATCAATTCAGTGCGGACAATGTCAACATCCTGGACAGAGAAAATAAGTGGTTCCAGCGAGGAGTCAAGGAGGCCATCTACATCGCAGCCACCAACCCCCCGCTCAACAGGGACCGGGGCCGTTACACCCTGCCCCCGGTGTACCATTCTCTGATTCGATCTCGTGAACTGGGTTCATCCCATGTTCGCGAGATCTGAGTAGAGATTCACGCAGACAGCATTAGAGCGCTGACGAAGATGGCGAGAACGCCATCGAAAGCTACGGAACTGTGAGTAGCGATTTTTACACTGTTGGGAGACCTTGTTCTTCAAAATTGGTAGCATTATACTTATATGTTCATCTATTCATCATTTTTTGCAGAAGTTTGTCAAGAACAACTCTTTGTCGTCGGCTTTATCGTCTCATCCGAAAGACTAGAACTCAGACCACCATTTGATATCTAGAGAATGGTATGATTTATGACACTGGAAAAATCCCCAAAGATATGTCAAAATCAATTTTCATTGCACTTCCAAAGAAGGCAGGGGCTATAGAATGCGAACCCCATCGCACCATCAGTTTGATGAGTCATGTAACAAAAATCGTATTAAGAATAATTATGATGAGGACAAGGAATAGAATCAAAAGAGAAATAGCAGATGAACAGTGTGGATTTGTGGAAGGTAAAGGAACTTTAATGCCATATAGGCCTACATGCTAAGAACTAGCATAGAGAGGTCAATCGAGACGAATAAGGATTTATATTTATGCTTTGTTGATTATACCAAGGCTTTCGATCGGGTAAGACATGAAGAATTGATCAACCAACTAGAATGACTCAATATTGATGGAAAAGATCTACGAATAATCAGAAATATGTTTTGGGAACAAACAGCTGCAATGAAAATAGAAAACGATATAAGCTCTTTCCAAAACATCAAAAGAGGAGTCAGACAAGGTATTGTTTTGTGACCAGATCTGTTTTCACTTTACAGCGAAAACATCACGAGAAACCTAAAGGAATACCCTGCATTAAAGGTTGGAGGAAAAATGATAAACAACATTCGATACGCAGATGACACCGTGCTAATTGCAGAAAATGAAAGGGACCTACAAAACCTTGTGAATATACTAGAAATAGAAAGCAAAGGTAAGGGATTGGAACTAAACAGCAGGAAGACTGAAATCATGGTGATCAATAAAAAAAAAATTGAATCCCTTCATGCAAAATAACAGCAAACGGCACAACCTTGAAACAGATTGGTAAGTTTAAATACCTGGGAACGATCATGTCACCAGACGGCAGAGGCACATCAGAACCAGCAGAATCAGCCAAGCCAATACATCATTCAAGAAGATGACAAGCATTCTTACCAACAAATGCCTATCAATTAACATCAGAAAGAGAGTCCTTGAATGTTATATGAACCAATACTGTTGTACGGATGCGAGGCGTGGACAGCCAGCAAGCAAAGCCATAGCAAGATTGAGGCAGCCGAGATGTGGTTTCTAAGAAGAATGTTGAGAGTTCCATGGACAGCAAAGAAAACAAACGAGACAGTCTTGATGGAGGCAGACACAAGATCATTCGTAAGGAAGTGTATATTGTAAATATGTGTATCTCCTTTATTCTTTGTGGCATTCCTAACATTTAATTTCATGTTTTTGTTCTTGTACGTAATTTGTTTAAAGTTAGATAATATTCTTACCTGTGCAGTGATAATGTTCTTGACAAGGGCGATATGTACCGTATAAATGAAATTATTGTTATTATAATCACAATATGTTCTTATTCTTTTTTGAACCGTCTAGCTTCTATGGTTAATGAACTGGAAAAGTCAAATGATTGAGTAACTGGTTAAAACTTGATTAAATTATTGGTCGACTGATTTGTTAATTGATAGGAGTTTTCAAGTCGACAAACACGACTGATTTGTTAATTGATAGGAGTTTTCAATCGACAAACACCCCAGGTGACGTAGTAGACGGTGACCGCCATCCCTGTGAATGAGAGCGATATCAAGATTTTGCGCTATATAAATATTGTAATTATTATTATTATTATTATAGAGGGCGGGGTGTAATGAGGTGTGGGATAGCAGGGGGGATTCAGGTAACATTACATTGCTGACACCATCCAAACGACAGCAGACAAAGACAGGCAGTGAAAACAGTATTTTATTTACCACACTCCCAGCTCCAAACCAGTCATCGACATTTGAGCCCGATGTTCAACCAACTCAGCTATGGGCCCACAATCATAGACTTTTAAAAACAAAACAGCTGGGACATTGACGGCCTCTGCACAGAAGGTTCAGTAGAGCGAATGGCGTCAATCCGTGCTATTGTGGCAGGCTCCCTGTTTGGGCACTGTGATGGTCACTCCCAGACTAGAGAAAAACAACCGCATCTTTCGCTTGCTGGCTTGGTCGTTTGATTGGTGGGTTTGTTTGTTCGTTAGTCTTTTAGGTCGTCCTATTCAGTTGTTTGTTCGTTTGTGTCTTTTACTGTCACTCACTTAATTGTTTCTCAGTCACTTATTTAGTCACTTATTCACTTAATCACACAGTCACTTAGTTACCTTCTTGTTTGTCAGTCAGTCACTTGGATTTTTATCAGCCAGTCACTTGGTTGTTTGTTAGTCAGTCACTGGTTGTTTGTTTGATGTCAGTCATTGGTTGTTTCTTAGTCAGTCACTGGTTGTTTGATAGTCACTGGTTGTTTGATGTCAGTCACTGGTTGTTAGTCAGTCACTGGTTGTTTGATAGTCACTGGTTGTTTGTCAGTCACTGGTTGTTTGTTGGTCAGTCACTGGTCGTTTGATGTCAGTCACTGGTTGTTTGTTGGTCAGTCACTGGTTGTTTGTTGGTCAGTCACTGGTCGTTTGATGTCAGTCACTGGTTGTTTGTTGGTCAGTCACTGGTTGTTTGATAGTCAGTCACTGGTTGTTTGTCAGTCAATCACTGGTTGTTGGTCAGTCACTGGTTGTTTGTTGGCTAGTCACTTGTTGTTTGTCAGTGAATCACTGGTTGTTTGTTGGTCAGTCACTGGTTCTTTGTTGGTCAGTCACTGGTTGTTTCTTAGTCAGTCACTGGTTGTTTGATGTCAGTCACTGGTTGTTTGTTAGTCAGTCACTGGTCGTTTGATGGTCAGTCACTGGTTGTTTCTTAGTCAGTCACTGGTTGTTTCTTAGTCAGTCACTGGTTGTTTGTTGGTCAGTCACTGGTTGTTTCTTAGTCAGTCACTGGTTGTTTCTTAGTCAGTCACTGGTTGTTTCTTAGTCAGTCACTGGTTGTTTGTTGGTCAGTCACTGGTTGTTTCTTAGTCAGTCACTGGTTGTTTCTTAGTCAATCACTGGTTGTTTGTTAGTCAGTCACTGGTTGTTTCTTAGTCAGTCACTGGTTGTTTGTTGGTCAGTCACTGGTTTTTCTATCATCACTGGTTTGTTGTCATTTAGTTGTTCGTTATCTCACTGGTTGTTTTTTTGGTCAGTCACTGGTTGTTTCTTAGTCAGTCACTGGTTGTTTGTTGGTCAGTCACTGGTTGTTTCTTAGTCAGTCACTGGTTGTTTGTTGGTCAGTCACTGGTTGTTTGTTAGTCAGTCACTGGTTGTTTGTTGGTCAGTCACTGTTGTTTGTTGGTCAGTCACTGGTTGTTTCTTAGTCAGTCACTGGTTGTTTGTTGGTCAGTCACTGGTTGTTTGTTGGTCAGTCACTGGTTGTTTGTTGGTCAGTCACTGGTTGTTTTTAGTCAGTCACTGGTTGTTTGTTAGTCAGTCACTGGTTGTTTCTTAGTCAGTCACTGGTTGTTTGTTGGTCAGTCACTGGTTGTTTCTTAGTCAGTCACTGGTTGTTTCTTAGTCAGTCACTGGTTGTTTTTTAGTCAGTCACTGGTTGTTTCTTAGTCAGTCACTGGTTGTTTGTTGGTCAGTCAATGGTTGTTTCTTAGTCAGTCACTGGTTGTTTGTTGGTCAGTCACTGGTTGTTTCTTAGTCAGTCACTGGTTCTTTGTTGGTCAGTCACGGGTTGTTTGTCAGTCAGTCAATGATTGTTTGTTGGTCAGTCACTGGTTGTTTGTTGGTCAGTCACTGGTTGTTTCTTAGTCGGTCACTGGTTGTGTTGTTTGATGTCAGTCACTGGTTGTTTCTTAGTCAGTCACTGGTTGTTTGATGTCAGTCACTGGTTGTTTCTTAGTCAGTCACTGGTTGTTTGATGTCAGTCACTGGTTGTTTCTTAGTCAGTCACTGGTTGTTTGATGTCAGTCACTGGTTGTTTCTTAGTCAGTCACTGGTTGTTTGTTGGTCAGTCACTGGTTGTTTGTTAGTCAGTCACTGGTTGTTTGTTAGTCAGTCACTGGTTGTTTGTTGTTCAGTCACTGGTTGTTTGTCAGTCAGTCAATGATTGTTGGTCAGTCACTGGTTGTTTGTTGGTCAGACACTGGTTGTTTCTTAGTCGGTCACTGGTTGTTTGTTTGATGTCAGTCACTGGTTGTTTGTTAGTCAGTCAATGTTTGTTGGTTAGTCACTGGTTGTTTGTCAGTCAGTCACTGGTTGTTTGTTGGTCAGTCACTGGTTGTTTGTTAGTCAGTCACTGGTTGTTTTTTAGTCAGTCACTGGTTGTTTGTTGGTCAGTCACTGTTGTTTGTTAGTCAGTCACTGGTTGTTGATCAGTCACTGGTTGTTTGTTGGTCAGTCACTGGTTGTTTGGCAGTGAGTCACTCACTGGTTGTTTGTCAGACAGTCACTGGTTGTTTGATATCAGTCACTAGTTTGATAGTCAGTCACTAGTTGTTTGTCAGTCAATCATGGTTTTTGTTGGTCAGTCACTGGTTGTTGGTCAGTCACTGGTCGTTTGATGTCAGTCACTGGTTGTTTGTTGGTCAGTCACTGGTTGTTTTTTAGTCAGTCACTGGTTGTTTGTTGGTCAGTCACTGGTTGTTTGTTAGTCAGTCACTGGTTGTTGATCAGTCACTGGTTGTTTGTTGGTCAGTCACTGGTTGTTTGTCAGTCAGTCACTGGTTGTTTGTTGGTCAGTCACTGGTTGTTTGTTAGTCAGTCACTGGTTGTCAGTCAGTCACTGGTTGTTTGTTGGTCAGTCACTGGTTGTTTGTCAGTCAGTCAATGGTTGTTTGTTAGTCAGTCACTGGTTGTTTGTTGGTCAGTCACGTTGTTTGTTGGTCAGTCACTGTTGTTTGTTAGTCAGTCACTGTTGTTTGTTAGTCAGTCACTGGTTGTTTGTTAGTCAGTCAATGGTTGTTTGTTGTCATCACGTTGTTTGTTGGTCAGTCACATGGTTGTTTGTTGGTCAGTCACGTTGTTTGTCAGTCAGTCACTGGTTGTTTATTAGTCAGTCAATGGTTGTTTGTTGGTCAGTCACGTTGTTTGTTGCCCAGTCACTGGTTGTTTATTAGTCAGTCAATGGTTGTTTATTAGTCAGTCAATGGTTGTTTATTAGTCAGTCAATGGTTGTTTATTAGTCAGTCAATGGTTGTTTATTAGTCAGTCAATGGTTGTTTATTAGTCAGTCAATAGTTGTTTTTTGTCAGTCACGTTGTTTGTTGTCAGTCAATGGTTGTTTGTTAGTCAGTCACTGGTTGTTTGTTAGTCAGTCACTGTTGTTGGTCTGTCACTGGTTGTTTGTTGGTCAGTCACTGACTGTTTGTCAGTCAGTCACTGGTTTTGTTGTCTTCACGTTGTTTGTTGGTCAGTCACTGCTCTTTGTCAGTCATCACTGTTGTTTGTTGGTCTGTCACTGGTTGTTGTTGTCATCACTGGCTGTTTGTCAGTCTGTCACTGGTTGTTTGTTGGTCAGTCACTGGCTGTTTGTCAGTCAGTCACTGGTTGTTTGTTGGTCAGTCACTGGCTGTTTGTCAGTCAGTCACTGGTTTGTTAGTCAGTCACTGGTTGTTTGTTGGTCAGTCACTGGTTTTTTGTTGGTCAGTCACTGGTTGTTTGTCAGTCAGTCAATGGTTGTTTGTTAGACAGTCACTGGTTGTTTGTTAGTCAGTCACTTAGTTGTCTACTAGTCATTTGGTTAATTCCTATTTTTTCTGTCACTTACTTTTGTGTCAGTTATAACAATGACATTACTACTATTACTACTACTACTGATACTATTGATGATGATGAGATGATGATGATGATGATGATGATGATGATGATGATGATGACGACGACGACGACTATGATGATGATGATCATCATCACCATCGTCATCATCATCATCATCATCATCATCATCACCACCATCATCATCATCATCATTCCTCGTGCACTGTGTAAACAGTCGATATCAAAGAATGCTGCTTGCTCTTTACATAGATATAATAATCAAAATACACACACAAAAAACGGGTGGGTGGGTGGGGGAGGTTGCAGTACAAGCATAGTCGGATACACACACCAATACATCAGTACAACATAAACATAGTTCATTAAAAACAAATAACCAACAGATCATTTCATGAAACTAGAAATAGGTGGAAGTGATAGTAGTCAACAAGGACGAAAAAAGTGTAAGGAAGAAAAATGTTTAAATTACCTGTCAAATACAGAGTTCTAAACACATGCAAGAATGCAAACAGATATACATACACACACATAATTATTTACTCAATATACATGCCCACACATACACACGTATGTAACTATGGTAAGAAAGGAGGTGCGTTTACTTATTTGAATTATAGGATTGTTTTACTTAACATGAATGAGAAAACACAGCTGTCCACTTCATAGTGCAAATAATAAATGCAAACAGAATTTATCTCTTCTGCTTCACAGGAGGCAGGTTAGGCTGAGAACGAACAGATGGTTCATTGCTTAAAGCTGTCTCATTGCACGGTCTACTTCTCTGCATACTTACAAATGGAACAGCGCTCTGAACTTAATTTATCTCTTCCTCTACGATTTAATCGCTCACCACACACTGTAAACCACTAGAGAAACAGGCATGTGCGTATCGATCGTACACACATGGTTAATAAGTTCAAATAGTATCACTTCCATACGAAAGCTCTGCCTTGCATTAGTGTTTCATACCACAAAAATGTTCAGATCTGCATTTTTGTTTGATGTACACATCTAATGAGACCTTAAATACAACTAAGAGAAAATATTGTCATTTCTGCAATGCGTTGATGACACATAGCTAAAACATCACATGGGCTTCCCAAAAGACTCATGTCTACCATCTGAATTGAATACGCAAAATTCAGAGATTTCGGAATTCAGTCTCGTGTAAAAATTGATAACACACACACACACACACACACACACACACACACACACACACACACACACACACACACACACACACACACACACACACGTATATATGTACATGCACACACGCGGGCGCGCGTGAGCGTGCGTGTTCGTGTGTGCCCATCCATGTCTCAGCTATAACATTGTGTGCAATAGGAAGTGTCTGGATAATTACATTTTGGAACAAGTCGTCTAAATGCAGACGTTTCAGCATTTCCAAATGTATAAAAGCTAGACTCTTTTACCAATAATACAGCTAGACTCTTTTGCCAATAATACAGCTAGACTCTTTTACCAATAATACAGCTAGACTCTTTTACCAATAATACAGTGATAATGCAACACATGAATTATCCAGAACAGGAAAACCAGAGACTTGGTTAGCGACGTTGGAAAATTTTGGGCAGAGGATCTCTGACATCGACAAAAGCTGTCTGATCGAACTGAATCTAACCTTGAATCAAAACAGTGTATGGCACGCATTGTTTTTGTTGTTCCTATTGTTTTCGTCTTCGTCGTCATAATCGTTGTCGTTCCTGGTGTTGTCACTGCTACTGCTGTTCCTGTTCTTCATTTTTTCATCATTTTGCTGTTCATAATGTTATAGGAAAAAATACTTCATGAACTTTACGCTTAGAGGTAGAGGATTTTATAGGGTCATCATAATGTATCAGTGTTCGCACTATAGAAAAGTTATCACACATGTAGAGAATCTGTGTTTCCGGGTTACCTGCGGTCTGCTTTTAATAACTTCCGTGTCTTTCATAGTAAAGCGAGCCGGCTTTTTTGCCAAGATAAAACAAAGGTAACATACAGCAACAAGAAATCCACTAGATATAATATGCATATTTTGTTTGTGGCTATTCTCTCCCGTTTTGGGGAAATATCAAACTCAGCCCCAGCCCTCGGAGCTGGATATTGCTTACCATTTAAGCACACTCGTCGTGGCGACAGGATAAAAATAAAAACAAATGGCAGTCGTCACATCTATTAGAAACTTTGTGACCTTAGGTCAGATCAAACCAAGAAAGAACCCCTCCAAACGATGCTGTTAAAACTTCGTAACTGTCAACGCCAAACTGAATCTAAAAGAAGGAATCTATAGGTTTAGACTGATGTGTTTTAACATCCAGTCCTGCAGAAATAAAACAAGTGATATTGCTGACATAGTCAGTGAAGGTGATCTTGACATAATTTTTCTGTCAGACACATGGCTTAAACTTTCTGGTGACAAAAGTAACATTGATGCTACATAAACATCCACTGGCATCTCCTGACTTCAATTAAAAAGAACTGCCACTATTGGTGGTGTCGCTGTTATATATGAACACACACACACACACACACACACACACACACACAAAACACACACACGCACGCACGCACGCACACACACACACACACACGCACGCACACACACATGTATATGTATGTATATATATATATACATACATATACATATACATACATGTATGTATATGTATGTATATACAGTTAGATAGATAAAGAATATAATTATAGATAGATAGATAGACAGACAGACAGACAGATAGATAGATAGATAGATAGATAGATTGATAGATTGATAGATAGATAGATAGATTTAGATAGATAGATAGTAGTAGATAGATAGATAATAGATAGATACAACTTTGACTTTATATCACCAGAGATCTCTCAAGTGCATTTCTAAAATAAAAACCGTTGTTTTTGTTTTTGTTTTTTGTCCATTTGCACTACCACCAAGCAGAAAAAACCTCACAAACAGAATATTCATGGATATGTTTGCTCATTTCCATGATTCACATATTGCATGTGATAATATTTTTGCCCTTGGTGATGTTAACTTTCATTATGAATGTTTCTGACACATGTTGACGCTTTAAAAAAAATGATTGACAATTCACCATCGTGGTCTTCATCTTGTTTGGCGTATTGCTAACTGCCAGACTAACATCACTGACTTTTCAGTTACTGACAAAGTCCTCTCTGTCTCGGCGGTTTTCATCATGAATCCCTATCCATGGAAGCTCATGGTAACCACCTGATCAAAATCTTTTATCTTCAACGACGCAGACCGAACAAAATTTGCTCATTACTTGTTGATGATGCTACAAACAAACTATGTGAGTCTTTCATTCTATTTACACACTGTAGACTAGACTATTGTAACTTTAGCTGGACTTTGTGATGATAAGCTAACAAATTCCTACAGGAGAACAAATATTGCAGTGGAAAAGCACTCTTCCGAGAACTGTTTAGGCTTCCAAATCAGTACACGAATTTGATATATCCACACTCTAGTTACAATGTCTAAGTTCGAACACCATGCCAACATACATGTCGAACTCTTATTTTTCAAACCTTCCAAATCTCAGATCTCAAGGAGATTTTCTCTTAACTTCACCTAGTTCTCCCTGATTACTTTGGGAAAGAAATCCTTGTCTGTTGTATGCCCAATCCTCACAGTTTTTCAGACAAAGCATTTGTTTATTTACTCCAAGAGAAAAGAAAAAATTTTTTTCTTTCAGAAATATCTCGAAAATTGCACAAATGATACTTGTTTTTTGAAGGGCAAGTCGTGTTGAGATTCGTTCTCCTCTCTCTCTCTCTCTCTCTCTCTCTCTCTCTCTCTCTCTCTCTCCTCTCTCCTCTCTCTCTTCTCTCTCTCTCTCTCTCTCTTCTCTCTCTCTCTCTCTCTCTCTCTCTCTCTCTCTCTTTCTCTCTCTCTCGCTCCTCTCTCTCTCTCTCTCTCTCTCGCTCTCTCTCTTCTCTCGCTCTCTCTCTCTTTCTCTCGCTCTCTCTCCTCTCTCTCTCCTCTCTCTCTCTCTCCTCTCTCTCTCTCTCTCACTCACTCTCTCTCTCTCTCTCTCTCTTCTCTCTCTCTCCTCTCTCTCTCTTTTGACATTTTTCTTCCTAATATGATCTTCGCACTAGTGATAGTATTACGTATGTCTGATTTTATGTTATTATCTGTTGTAATTGTTGATGAAGTACGTTTTTGCTGCTTTGGTTTTTCAGTCTGGCTATGCCTATACTGCATTAATGTATTGACATGCTGTTTGTTTTTGCTTTGTAAAACGCAACAGCATGTTTTGACATAGACTGTGATATAAATGGATTTTTATTAATATTATTATTATCACCATCATCATCATCATCATCATCATCATCATCATCATCATCATCGTTGTTGTTGTCGTCGTCATTATCATCATCATTCTTCTTCTTCTTCTTCTTCTTCTTGTTGTTGTTGTTCTTCTTCTTCTTCTTCTTATTATTATTATTATTATCATTATTATTAAGAGCATTAGTAGTAGTAGTAGGAGGAGTAGCAGCAGCAGCAGCAGCAGCAGCAACAGTAGTAGTAATAGTGATAGCAGTACTAGTTGTTGTCGTTCTCGTTGTTGTTGTTATTGGATATCTGTCGATGATAATGCATGTACTGATATTTTTTTGCAAATGTCTTGCATATGCCCGACATTTTCGTTCTACTCTGATACTACCTGCTTACAAATTGCCTTGATTCGGATGTTCCACAGTCAGTCACCGCTCTTTTGTTTTTCTGTCTTATCCATACAACTGGAACGAGCTTTCTTTGTTTATTCGACAGTCACCTTAGTCAAGTCTTGATGACATGCCTTTTTGTCCAACAGTGATTGTTCTCTCTGTGTGCCCACTGATCCTACTTCCCTCTTGTCCTCCCCTTCCCAGTCAGTGTGTGTTTTGTCCCCTTCAGTGTTTGTCATTCCGGGTGAGTGCTTTGATTTGATTTATATATCATGATTTGGCGCCGTATGAATGTCATTATCATCACCATCACCATCATCATCATCATCCTATCTTATTATTATTATTATCATCATCATTATTATTATCAATTATTATTATTATTATTATTATTATTATTGTTATTGTTGTTGTTGTTGTTGTTATGACTGCAGCTTGTACGTTAAGAATGATTGGGGAAAGAAAACAAAAGTGAATGACTGCTTTGATGAAGAATGTAGTCACAAGAAAAGAAGTGACAAAATGCTTTCTTAACTTCCGAAGGTCAAAACAAACTTTACCAGATTGAACAGAGGCTTGTGGAAATGAGCAAAAGAGAATATGATTAGAGAGGGGAAAAAAAGACTACGGAAAGACAAAATTCAGAAACTGAAGGTGTCAGTCAGCTATTTGATATGTCAACAAAAAGGCTTAAGCATACAATGGAATTTATTCCCAGCAGTAGTACGATCATACCTATACAGCATTTCACTCTGTAGCAGACGGAACGGAACAAAATGACTTATCTGATGACGGCAGAGAGGAAGAAATGTGGAATTCGTTCAAGAGGGATTTGTCATACTGGAACAATTCCCCATGCACTCCACCAAATCCCTGACCCTGCGCAAAACTACGCGCTGGTAAGATCTTGAAATGGGGAGTGGTGGAGAGGGACCTGTGAAACACTGAGCTGAAACCACCAGAATGATGACAATTTTAAGACAGGCAGCGAACAGCCAGTTCTTGATGTTGCGGGCTAGAACTGACCTGGAGATATCATATCCACAGCTCCATCAAAAGAATGGAGCATTCTGCATTACATGTGGCCTGCCCGAGGGTTGAATCCACAACTCCTGCGTTAGGAGCATGGCACCCAAACAACCGTACTCATGGACCACAAGAGAGGAAAAGATAGAGGACTCTTTTTAAAGAAGTTAATTGCACATAAACAAAAGGGTAAAGGACCGGTATTGATAAAATTCCAAGTGAAACATTAAAACAGGCGAAGGCAGCTGTGTTTGAATTTTTGTTGATTCTCTTCAGCTCGTTGTTTATGAGAGGAAAATTTCCCGCAAACTGATCAAAATGTATTATGGTGACGACACCCGAAAAGAGAAAAAAAATCCATTGATATTAACAACTAATAGGAAAGGTGTATGCTGATGTCTTGAACAAAAGACTGATTTCATGGGCGGTGAAGAAGGAAAATAACTAAAGACCACACAAGATTTCGAGCAGGATCTGATACCGTGGACCACATGTTTACATTATACGCATTTGTCCAACAAATGAGTCCAAATATCCGAAAAAAATTTCTACACTGTTTGATGCCTTTGTTACCTTCAAAAAGGCCTTTGTTTCGGCGAACAGAAATGTGCTGTGTGATGTTTCTAGAAACAGTGGACAATTAGAAAATATGCATTGCTGTTCAAGTAATTTGTGATAGAGTTAATGATTGTGTGTGACATAAATGTTCACATACAGATTTTTTCAATTGCTCGGGGGTTGTTTGGTCAGCCGTAACTTGATCCTTCTCCTTTTTCATTAATGAGTTGGCTGTGTGAACTGTTAAAAAAGCAAAACCAAAAACAAACAAAAAACAAACATGAGTGCATAAAGGAGTGCATGTAATACAGATGAATATTGAAGTTCCTGAGCTGCTTTTGAGATTCTGTTTGTCGATGAAACGATGTTGCTTTCAGATACCACTGCTGGGTTACAAGGCCAGTTCAATGTACTCTACCAAGGAGCAGATAGGCTTCCTTTCTATTTTACTTATGAAAGACTATTGTCATAGATTTCGCATGGTAAGACACCTTTCTATTTGCAAAAAAAGGTTATATCACAATGTATTGGGTTGTAATAAACGTCATAACTATACATATCTTAGAATGGTATTTACCTCTAAATTAAGCCTAGCCGCTGTTTATTCAGAGACATACATGAAAGGTAAAGCGGGAGTCACTGAAGTAGTTGTATTGACGCCAGGCAACTGAAAACTTTTCGACAAACAGAAAAAGCCAGCGCTGACATACAACGCAGAAACAGGAAACCTTCTGAGAATACACAGAAAGAGTACACACTTTTGCAATAACTCGGTTTTTTTTTCATATTCCCCATCACTCCCCTTATCAGATTTCATTCGGCGAAACTGACAGACACTATAGAAAATTCGCAGTACTACTCAATTATTAAATTTGGATATGAACTGATACTTGTTACTATTGACACAATGCAAAATCTATTCATAATCAATACTTTGGATGCCCACCGGCGCTCTCACTTGGAAAAAAATTGAAAAACACAGCTGGTGTGTCTCCTTTAGAAACATTTTTCAAGCCTTAGTTATATAAGCATGGTGACAAGCAAGTGGCACTGATACTACAACATAATAGCAATGTCTAGAACTAGAATTCTAGGCCTGCACCAACATCTAATGCTTGTTCAATGTGTTCACAGGTTACGGAAGATGACGATCGCTTTTGTTTCTGTTGGATAAAAAATAAATAGATTAGAAATAAATGCAAACTATTCAAATTACTATAGCAACAAGAGCTATTGTTATAACAAAATTTTCATCAGTCAATATAGACGTCATTGTGTCCTTTGCATAGTATATGGCTGTGGTAAACAACCAAAGGAATAAAAACTTGATGAAACATCGACGAGATATGGCGAGGAAACCAATGCTGGGAAGATCAAGTTGATGGTCATCCACAGCACGACCATCACTTATAGTGAAAAGACGTTAAATCAAAGAACGAACGACCATCACTACTGATATAACTGTCCATGGACTGAAGGTAGGACTGTTCAACAATTCACTTACCTGGGATTCATCATTAGCTAATATGAATCCAACCAAAAATTCTCTGGAGGGCAACAAAGACAACATCAGCACTATCCAGGCTGAAATGTGTGTACAAGGACAAGAACATCTCCATGAAACACAACATCAGGTTCTGACGTACACCGGTGTGTTCTATTTTCTTGTATGCATGAGAGAAGTGGACCCTCACTGCGGATTTGGAAAGACAAATCCAAGCTATGGAAATGAGGTGTTATTGCAAGATACTAAACATCAAATCAACTCTGATCATATCACTGATAAACAAGTGCGCCAAACCATTAAGCAAAACAATGAATCATATGAAGGTCTGTTACTTCAATTAAGAAAAGAAAATCACGTTGATGTGGCTATGCAACAAGATCCAGTGGCCTTGCTAAATCAGGTCTCCTGAGAACTGTTGAGAAAGAGAGACGAAAGAACGTTAAAGAATGGACAGAGAAACAATTTGCAGAGACATGCTTTGACACACAGGGCAGAGCTGGACGAATCTGGTGGACAAGTCTTTAATGCAGCGCTCCAATGACTCTTCACGGCGTTCAGGGAGAAAAAGATGTACTTGAGTTCTATTTACTGTTTTTTTCTACATTTGTGGAGTGAAACGGCGGGAGCTGGGATGTTGGTGGTGGTATAGATAAAAACCGGTGATAATTGCTGTCAATTTTTAAGCAGTTCTTCACTTGCTTTCAGTGCCTATGGTAAAGTAATAAACGTGCAATGTTTGTGTGTAGGTACAGACCTGTAATTATTCTATTTCATTTTGTTTTATTTTATTTATTTTATTTTATTTTATTTTATTTTACTTTACTTTTCTTTACTTTACTTTACTTTACTTTTTTGCTTTGCTTTGCTTTGCTTTGCTTTGCTTTGCTTTACTTTGCTTTGTTTTGCTTTGCTTTGCTTTACTTTACTTTGCTTTGCTTTGCTTTGCTTTACTTTCCTTTGCTTTCCTTTGCTTTCCTTTGCTTTACTTTACTTTACTTTACTTTACTTTACTTTACTTTACTTTGCTTTGCTTTGCTTTACTTTGCTTTACTTTGCTTTGCTTTACTTTCCTTTGCTTTCCTTTGCTTTACTTTACTTTACTTTACTTTACTTTACTTTGCTTTGCTTTACTTTGCTTTGCTTTCCTTTGCTTATACTTTACTTTACTTTACTTTACTTTACTTTGCTTTGCTTTGCTTTGCTTTGCTTTGCTATATTTTACTTTACTTTACTTTGCTTTACTTTGCTTTGCTTTGCTTTACTTTACTTTACTTTACTTTACTTTGCTTTGCTTTGCTTTACTTTGCTTTGCTTTGCTTTGCTTTGCTTTACTTTACTTTATTTCATTTCATTTGAATTTATTTTATTTCATTTTATTTTGTTTTATTTTATTTTACTTTATTTTATTTTATTTTATTTTTTATATATTGCAATTCCATGTCCATACTGTAACGTGGAGTGGCGAGGATGCCCATCTGGTGATGGAAGAACACGGGCCAATGATCTCACACAGTTTAGCCTGTCACACTTTGACGAGATAACTAGCTTCAACGTTATTTAATCATTGTGTAGTAATATGAACATGCATTCGCCAACAAATTGTAATAACGCCCGAATCACCAATATTTGAGAAGAAACTACTGTTAGTGCTCTTTCATTGACAGTGAAGAGTTGTTTTTCTGGTATCATCAAGGTTTGCACACGTCTTTATCATAATAAAAATAATAATAATAATAATAATAACAATAATGATAATAATAACAATAAAATAAATAACAATAATTGCATTATATTATGTTATTATCATCATAATAATTATTATTATTCTCATTATTGTTATTAATGTAACATAAATGATCCATGTCCAAAGCATGGTTGTTGCACTTTACAGGAATGAAGCATTATAAAACTTTCAGTCAAGTAATAACCGACAGTAAGAAAACATGAAATGAAAATAGATAGTACAAACTGTAGTTACATTTGTCTTCTAAACATTTGTGGTGTTGCATGTATAATATTCACCGCGTGCTGAGACACGTTTCCTGAACATACTGAAACAGACAGACGGATGTCAAAGTAAGGTGGGCAAAAATCAGACAGCCAGTGGGAAGATTTAGGTTTGATCGCATCAGGGTAAATCCACCCGATGGGTCAAGTGCAGAAAACTTTCCAATCTTTCAGGTATGCAGACTTATTAGTCCCTGAATCCACTTAGTGTGTATACGTAGGCAGAATATTAAGTATGCACGTTAATGATTTTGGAAGTCATGTCAGTGTCCGATGACTTATGGAAACATACAAACACCCAGCATGCATGCTCACCGAAGATGAGTTTTACACAGCAACATGCCGCCTGCACAGTGTGGGCAAAATCATGTGTACAAATGCATCCCAATATATCGGAACTCACGCATACATAAAAAGAAAAAAATCAAAAGAAAGAAAAATATCCTGAAATGTGAAAATACATATATCCTTCTTGTTTGATGTGCTCTCCAAACTCCTGTCAACTTTTAAGTCCGTGTGCGCGAGTTTTTGTTTTTGTTTGTTTTTTGTTTGTTTGTTTTTTCTGTGGTGGTGGTGGTGTCATTGTTGCTGTTGCTTATGTGGTTGTTTTCTTTGTTGGCTCGTTTGTCTAGCATGATGTAAAAACAGTAGGTTGCAGATGTTCCGGAAGCCAAAGGAGACGGGGAGTATGGTAGAGATGCACAAGGTGTTTTCTGAATGCTCTTCTTCAGGAAGCATCTTTCCTGAGACGACCTTACATGTAGATTTATGCTATGCAGATTTATTTCCAGTGCATGTTGTTTCTTATTTTTTCGATGGTTCTCATCACGTTTGTTTCAGAATGGACACATTCATATCAATAAATACAGCAACAAAATTGTCAGTATTTTCTTTGCATTTTTTTTTTAATTTATCAGTTAACATCCATCCAGTTAAAGTCTTCTCGGCATATATATTACAACCAATCACCAGCTAAAACCTGGTAACAATCAACAATAGGCCCTACTGCCAAAGTGGGGAAACACCTCTGACCATAAAGAAATTGAGCAGTCTTTCAAATACAATATAGTAGTCTTACCTCAACAAGAAGACTATTGACTTCTATTGACTACTGATGTAATACTACAGCCTTTCACTAGCACAGACCTGATGTAGCACCATCAGCGACAAGCGAGTTTTACAAAGAGGCTCTTTGCTTTACAGACCTGTCGACTCCATTCTTTTTCTTCTTTTGCTTGAGGACTGTGTCTACCTTATGGTAAAAAAATCTGTGCGTAAGACTTTACAACCTTTTATTCCTGTACAACCTTATATTCCTGTGTTACCTACCTTTCAGCATGGCTGGTAAATACGCATCTGTAAAACTGAACTGAAATTCTACTGACGTTTGTATCTTCCAACACGCATATGAACCAGTGTGTGCAACAGATCCTTTGGGGCTATTCCATACGGACAAAAGTAGCACCGCAGAAGTTTGTCACATTCCTCAGATCTGAATGAACTTATCTTGATACAGGCTTCTACACAGGTTACAACACTCACGATTGGTTGTTTCTTATATTTACTAAATTTTGAAGGACCCTGACAATGCTTCCGATAATCTACTAGTACACACTTGTTTCCGAATATTTATGCAGCTTAATACGAGTGAGATGAATGGTGTAATCATCAGTGAGGCGCATAGTTTTTATGCTAGTTTTTATAGATGCAATTTACTTTTCTCAGTGTTAGTGGCATTATGTATCTCAGGTCTAAATCACAGAAGTTTATGAGACATAAGAGAACTGTTTCTGTATAGTCACAATGTAATATTTTTTCCATTCAGCACAGAACAATTTTCCGCTCTAAATGTAGATGGAATACTGTTTTGTGTGTGTGTGTGTGTGTGTGTGTGTGTGTGTGTGGGGCGTGCGTGCGTGCGTGTGTGTGTGTGTGTGTGTGTGTGTGTGTGTGTGTGTGTGTGTGTGTGTGTGTGTTAACTCTGCACACATGATGTAAATTTATCCAAAATTTTCTTGTGCTTCAACTTTCAACTCAGTTGAATGAACATTTACTAGATTCTTGGGCAGAAATCCTTCGAAGTTCAACCATCATTGTTAGAGTTTTCCTTTGGCATACACCTCGCTAGATTTCAGACTCATGTTGAAACTTTAGAATTCGTAGCTTCGTGGAAACTGAATCAGATTTGACAAAATATAAGTTCAGAATGGCACTCAGAAATGGTTAAAAAACGAGGCTGTCGATCTTGCGAGAATCTCGTTTAATATCAACAGCAATAGCTGTATACATCGTAAGCAAGAGTTTTGCGATCATTGGCGGTCGTTTTTTACAGTAAAGCAGTGTTTTAAGCGCTTGACGTGAACAGTTGATATGCTTCATGCTTCTCAATCTTATGACCAGACAGTAGAACCTCTAACTTAATATTGTACTCTGTATACAAATAAGTCAGTGCTTGGTCTTCCAAATAATTTGACCATTTTCATAAAATATTTCTGAATCCAATTTCTATTCAATATTATTATATAATTTTCTGCATAACTTATCTACGTCCACTTATATTTTTCCAGGAAAATGACCTATGGTGATTTTATCTTTACATTTGCATCACTGCCAAATGTCATTTGTAACAGCATCATATTTTTGCGAATGTGATCCACTATGTTTTTCACATAATATGCCAGAGTACAAATGTTTCTTGTCAAGGTCTTTATATGAATATCATACAGCCTCACCCCAGCGCTTGCAGTGGATTTATCTGTTTTAATTTCCACTGAGGGTTCTTATCTGATCAGATAAAACATGCCATGCTAACTTACAGAACCAGTCATTCAATTTCCTACTTGCATCTTTGGACAGTCATTACCTGTGTTGTGTCTGTGATTGAATGATTGTTCGTTCGTTCTTTAATTTAACGTCTTTTCACTATAAGTGAATGATTGTGTGTGGTGTGTGTGTGTGTGTGTGTGTGTGTGTGTGTGTGTGTGTGTGTGTGTGTGTGTGTGTAGTGTGTGTGTGTGAGTGTGTGTGTTGTGTGTGTGTGTGTGTGTGTGTGCATGAGCGTTTATACATACATATATATATGTATATATATATATACATATATATATATATACATATATACATATATATATATACACACACACACTTCAATTTTCCAAGACAATCAACAAGGGCATTGAGTATTTTCTCCAATATTTCGGCCCTTGGCCTTCTTCAGGGTAAAATGACAATATATATGTGTGTGTGTGTCATCATCATCATCATCATCATCATCATCATCAGGTGCCTTGCCACATGGCGTTGGCGATAATAATTAATAATAATAATTACAATATTTATATAGCGCAGAATCTTGATAGAAATCAAATCTAAGCGCTGAACATACACATACGCACGCGCGCACACACACGCACACACACACTCACACATGGCTATAAATGGGGAAAAAGAATAAAAGCAATGGAAAATTATAGAGAGCATATTATATACAAATATATATTACAATGTGATTCCACTCCGAGCGGAGACAGGCTACAGAGGGGGATGAGTGAGGTCAGGATTTCATGCAGAGGAGAAAAGGTGAGTTTTGAGAGCGGACTTGAAGGAGACAAAAGTAGGTTGCTGACGGACTGAGAGAGGAAGTTTGTTCCAGGAGAGTGAACCAGAAACAGAGAAGGCTCGTGGACCGTAGGTATTGAGCTTAGTGCGTGGAAAGCGAAAAGTCAGAGGATCGGAGGCAGAGCGGAGGGTACGTGAGGGAAGATATATCTCAAGTAGGCTTGACAGGTAATCGGGGGCTGCGTTATTGAGGCTTTTGTAGCACATGGTGTCTAGTTTGTACTGTATGCGCTTTGATACAGGGAGCCAGTGAAGTTGTGCCAGGAGAGGAGAAATGTGGTCAGCTTTTTTTCTTTTTGAGTACAAGGCGTGCAGCATTGTTTTGAATGCGCTGTAGGATGTGGATGGTGGAGGCAGGAAGACCAGACAGGCTTAAACGATGGAGGTGATAGTAGCAAGATCTGGCAGTTTAGAAACAAAGTTGTTCATGGAGAGGGTAGAGTCAAGGCAGACACCAAGGTTTTTAGCTGAGTCAGAAATTGGGACTGATGTGTTACATAATGAGAGAGAAAGAGGGGGCAGCTGAGAAAGTTTCTGACGGGTGCCAATGAGGATAGCTTCCGTCTTGTCGTCATTAAGCTGGAGTTTATTGTATGTCATCCAGTTCCTAATGTCCGAGTAGCACTCAGTGGTGCGAGTCAAGAGGCGCTGTACATTGTCAGGTGAGTCACTGTCTTGAAGTTGGGTGTCATCAGCATAGAGGTGGTGTTTTATAGAGTGGGAGTTGATGATAGTGGACAGGGGGGAGGTGTAAAGAGTGAAAAGAACAGTACCAAGGACAGATCCTTGTGGAACACCACAGGTCAGGTATGCAGGTTGAGAGTAAGTGCCATTGATGAGAAACAGTTTGTTTTCTGTTTGATAGATATGAAGTGAACCAGGAGAGAGCAGTGTCAGAGATGCCAAAAGTATGATGGAGTCTAGAAAGGAGAACACCATGATCAATGGTATCAAAGGCTGCAGACAGATCGAGGAGTGTGAGGAGAGAGACTTTGCCAGTATCAGTTGCAAGGAGGAGATTGTTGAGAATGTGTAGTAGGGCAGTTTCAGTGCTATGGCACTGGCGGTAGGCTGATTGGAAAGGATTGAGGAGATCGTTGGCAGACAGGTGAGAGTTCAGCTGGTTGAGGACAACTTTTTCAAGGAGTTTTGACAAGAAAGAGAAATTAGAGATAGGCCGGTAGTTTTTCAGTTCATTTGGGTCTAAATTGTATTTCTTGATGAGAGGGTGAACGATAGCAGACTTGAAAGAATCCGGGACAGTTCCAGTTTGAAGAGAAGTGTTGATGATGTCAGTGATCAATGGGAGGAGAGTAGGGAGACAGTTGGAGTAGAGAGAACCTGGAAGAGGATCCAGTTCGCAGGTTTTGAACGACATGGATCTGATTGTGTTGAGAATTTCTTCTTGTGAGACTGGGGTAAAAGTAGTAAAAGGTGTGCCAGAGAAGGAAGGGTCAGGTGGGCATGGTTGACAGGGTGTCCTATCAAGCTTGTCACGAAGAGTTTGTATTTTGGTGGTAAAATACTTGGAGAATACAGATGGGAGTTCTTCATTATTGTGTTTTGTTGGGAGAGGTAAATCTTTTCGTGTGCCAAGGAGATGACTCATGGTTGTAAACAGTTCTTTTGAAGAAGAGGCATTGAGGATTTTGGTTTGGAAAAAGCTTGTTTTTGCAGATGCGATGAGGGTGGATACTTTTGTTCTTGAGGCTTGGAAAAGTTGCCTATGAACAGTGAGTTTGGATTTGCGCCAGCGGCGCTCTGCTCAGCGGCGGGCACGTTTTGCACAGGCAATCTCATGAGTGAGCCAGGGGGTAAGGGGGCGGTCAGGTAAAAGACGGGTTGTAGCTGGAGTATAAGTGTCTAGAAGATGGTGGAGAGTAGTATAGAATTCATCGGCAAGGTTATGTGACTTTTCGGAAAGGAGACGGGAAGCATCAGATGAAAAAGTGGAGAGGTCGATAGATTTGAGATTGCGTCGAGTCACTGTGCGCGTGGTACGGGAAGGAGGAGAAATGTCAAGAGAACAGAGAATTGCAGTGGTCAGATGGAAGGGCTGAAGTTAGACGGGTAGAAAGAACTAAGCAATTGTCAGTAGCTGAATTCTGGTGATCACGAGAAATGATCCAGTCAAGAGTGTGACCTTTTTGATGGGTTGAGTTCAGAAATGTGTTGAGTCATATTGTGATTGGACAGCGAGTTGATGATATGTCTTGTGTCATAACGGTGAGTGTTGTCATAGTGGACATTGATGTCACCTAGAATGATGAGATTTCTAGGTAAGAGGCAGTAGTGGTCGAGTAGTTGGTCAAAGTCAGAGAGAAACGTGGATGTGGTGAGCTTGTTGTCAGAGCTAGGTGGAGGTCGATAGACACAGGAGAAGATGATGGGGTGAGGGGTGGATTGGAAGATACTTCAACGTGCTCAAAAGAAGGATGGGAGAAAGGCAGAGACTGCGAGAAAGATAGGCGGGAATGGAGTGAGTCGTTGTAGAGGATGGCGATACCACCACCTCGGGATGGGCGATGGAAAGAAGCAAGCCTATATCCATTCGGAGTGAGACTCGCATGTATGGGTTCGTGACCAAGGGGGTTAAGCCAAGTTTCGGTGATAAATACAATGTCAATATGCTCGTCTGTGATGAAGTCAGCAATGACATCGGCTTTGCCGTCTTTGCAAACTGACTGAGCATTAAACAGACATAATTTCAATTTATCAGAGTCACATGGCGGTGGCAGAGGTGGAGATGAAGGCGGTACCGACGAGACAGAAGATGAAGGCAGAACCAGCGGGACAGAAGATGAAGGCAGTACCGACGGGACAGAACATGAAGGCAGCACCAGCGGGACCGAAGATGAAGGCGGCATTGACGAGACAGAAGATGAAGGTGGCACCAGCGGGACAGAAGATGAAGGCGACACCAGGGACAGAAGATGAAGGCGGGACCAGCGGGACAGAAAGTGAAGGTGAAGATGACAGAGGAGAAGGCGAAGTCTGCAGCAGCAAGGTCGAGGGCAGGGGCAGAGACGGTGGAGACGCCGAGCACGACAGGATCGCGCAGTGCGGGGCTTACAACACAGCCCCAACTCGCGTATGCG
>CM060306.1:65435876-65498376 GCA_030674185.1 Monoplex corrugatus | reverse complement strand
CTTAATTCACGGAAAATTTCATACCGAGAAGCCAAGATTTCTGTACACGCACTGTCATTCTTTTATCAAACAAAGACCTGCACAGCCATCCTTCGCTGTCTGCTCTTCTTGTCCTTAAACACGGAATTCAGTAACAAGAAAAAGGGAAAGTACAGCTCAAATTTACACCTTCAACCGTAAATCTAGAAATAAATAAAACTTATGCCAATCTATAAAAGAAATTAATGAATGAAATAATACTCAGTCAGTTGAATAAGTGTCTAAAGCTGATATGTGCGTTGCATAAAGAAAAAATAAAAGAATTAAGAAAAGTGGAGGAACAAACGAAGCAAAACAACTAACTTCATGAATGAATAGCTAATGATTTTCTCGATAGTATCAAATAAACGACTTAAATTTGATTCAAATGATTCACAAGAAGCCGAGACTTAGTACTTAAATCATGTTTATATTTTGAACTTATTTTTAACTACAATAGTTAAAACAAATTGTAATTAATCGACGAATTCATTGCTCGGGTACTTCATTCTGTCAACAAGGAGAGTGGTGACTTGAGTTTGGATCCAAGACAGGAAGTGGATGACATGTGTGTACACACCAGGCTTCTTCCTCTCCCCGCACCCCATGCCCCAGCTGGCGATTCCTGCACACCAGCAATCTTAAAGAGTTCATCTTATCAGTAAGCTCATATACTATTATAGTGTATTGTATTGTATTGTACTCTACTGTCTGTATTGTGCTGTACTGTATGTATTGCACTTTATCGTATTGTACACTTTTGTATTGTATTGTACTGTATTGCATTGTATTGTATTCTATTGTTCTATTGTACTCCAGTTTATACTTTATTGCACCGTACTTTGTTGTATTGTGTTATACTATATTGTACTGCATTGTGTTGTGTTGCACTATACAGTGTTCTACTGTCCTGTACTGTGTTGCACTGAGCTCTGTTGTAGTGTACTGTGTTGCACTGTACTGTACTGTTTACATTATTGTACCATGTTGCCCTGTCCTTTGTTGCGTTGTACTTTGTCATGTTGCACTGTAATGCGTTGCGTTCATAGTGTTGATCTCACGATGGATTTTTTTTCACGAACGTTGATCTGTACTTTCTAGAGAGAGAGAGAGAGAGGAGAGAGAGAGAGAGAGGGAGGGAGAGAGAGAGAGAGAGAGGACCATCGTATGGCGCTACCTGTATGTATATGTAGTCTGTGCGCATGTGTATTTGCTTAGTTATTATTGGTACTAAATTAGATATACTATGGGGTTTTTAAGGGCTCTCTTTTTGTTGTTGTGGGTAGTTTGCGTGTGCTAAGTGCATGTTGCTCATGGGACCTTGGTTTATAACAACAAATACAACAACAATGATAATAATAATACTGCTGCTACTACTACTACTACTACTACTACTACTACTACTACACTAACTACTACTACTACAATGTAATAATAATAACAATAATAATAATAATAATAACAATAATAATAATTCTAAGGAGCCAATTCTTGATACCAGATCTAAGCAGGGCGCGTACTCTCATCATTCACTAAAACATTTACCCACAATGACAAGCACTTAAAGGAACAAATAACGTGCATACTGGGAGAGGAAGGACAGGAGGGGAGTAAGACGAAGGGGTGGGCGTAGAGGGGGGAATCACTACTGGAAGGAAGGTGTCTTCAAGTTAGATAAGAAAGAAGAGACTGTATGTGACTGTCGCAGAGACAAGCCAATCTCATTCCAGCTGTATTAACCAGACACAGAAAACGAGCGGCAACCAAAAGTGGAACAACTGTTTCGAGAAATTTGTAAACAATTAGTATCAGAAGCAGAACGAAGAGGTTGGGTAGGGTGTATATTTGGAGGTTTGTCACAAAAATAAGTAAATAAAACACCATGAAATTCTAGCATAATGCATTCATGTTGTATGAAATTCTTTGAGTGACAGGCAACTTGTGGAGAATGCGAAGTGAGTGTCATGATCATGTCTCATTTTACAAATGGAAAACGGGCCACAGAATTCTGAATAAGCTGGAGGCATGTGATGGATGAAGCAGGCAAGCCAGAAATCAAACAATTACAATAATCGATACGAGACAAGTTAAAAGAAATCGCAAGTTTGAGTGCTGCTAAAGTTGAAAGATAACGGCAAATAGAATTGAAACGTCACAGTTGACAGCAACAAGACTGACAGATCTGGGTGATGAACTTTTGCATCGACAGTTGAAAATCAAGAACAACGCCGGGGTTTGTGACTGAATCAGAAAGTACAATTATATTGTCACCTAGTTGGATAGAGCAAACTTTTATCGTGGAAAGCTTGTGCTTGGTGCCAGTGAGCATTGCTTCAGTTTTATCTCCATTCGACTGCGTAGTTTATTCTGTACCATGCAGTTCCAGATTTCAACATAACAATCAGAAGCTTTGGAAAGAAAAAATTGGAAGATTTTCGAGAGATGCGCTGTTACAGAGGTGGAAGTCATCAGTATAGAAATGAATCTGATGTTACACTGACAGATGATATTGGTAAGTGGTGAAGCCTCGAGTGTGAAGAGGACTGGCCCAAGTGTAGAGCCTTGGGGGACTTCATACACAAGTTCAACTGGCTGACATTTAGGCTTGTTTACAATAACTGACTGAAAGCACTCAGAATAGGTATGACAGGAACCAAGAGAGAGCACTACCTTAGATTCTGAATGCACGATCAAGACGAGAAAAAGGATTGAATGGTTAATGGTATCAAAAGCAGCAAAAAGAACCGAAGGATAAGTAGGGAAATTCAGCCTCTGTCAGATGAAAACAACAAATTGTTCACAATGTGAACGAGGGCGGGTTCAGTGCATGGTCAGAATGGTAAGCAGACTGCAAAGGATGATAAAGATTGTAAAGCTGAGAGATGATTGTTCAGCTGTTTCAAAAAAATAGCTTTCTGGAGGAGCTTTGAAAGAAACAGCAAATTGGAGACATGGCGATAGTTTTTCAGAGTGTTAGATTCAGGAACGAATATGGAGCATCCGTTTTTTTAACGACAATAGCTCCCCAGACACACTATGTCCTGACCTGAACTGTCCAGAATCAGAACCAGAACCACTTTTAAGTGAAACTGAAGCAGCCACCAAGCAGTTAAAACCAGGAAAATTCCCAGGAACTGACAATGTTATAGGAGAATTGTTAAAACATGCTGGAAAAGAAGGCGTAAGAGCAATGCATCATCTTTGTTGTAAAATCTGGAGTACTCATCAGTGGCGAACAGATTGGAAACTTCAAGAATTTGTGATGTGTTATAAGAGTGGTAATGTCAAAGATTTCAACAACTACAGAACCATTGCCCTAAACCGCCATGCCAGTAAGATTTTGCTCCTAATTATTCTCAACAGATTAAAGCCCAAGACAGAAGAATTATCTGACTGCCAAGCAGGCTACAGATCCAATAGAAGCACAACTGACATGTTATTTCTGCTACAAACACTCATAGAGAAAATAAAAAGCACTGATAAAGAAGCTTCTGTCACCTTCATAGATTATAGAAAAGCATTTGACAGCGTCATTCATCTCCACCTATTCAACGCATTGGTCAAAATGGGCTTTTCTAAACATCTCATTTCATTAATACCCTCAGTAAATAAAGACCAAAAGGCTACAATTAGATGGGACAGTCAGAAATGAGAATTCTTCAACATCCACAGGGGAGTCAGACAAGATTGTTATCCTCTCACCGTATCTCTTTAACATCTACATGGAACAAGTCATGAAAGATGCTGACATGGGCATAAAGATAGGAGGAAGAAACTTACAAACCTGTGCTATGCTGATGATACTGCGCTATTAGCAGACAAAATAACCTGTATGAAAAGAATTCTACACAGGGTGGATGCAGCCAGCAAAAAGGCTGCCCTGAACTTGAATGCAAAACAAACAAACAAACAAACAAACAAAGTGCTACATATCAAAGGCAAAGACACTGAAAATAATCACGACATCTTAATTAATAAAATTCCTCTAGAAAATGTTAAGGATTTCAAATATCTTGGTTCTGTAAAAACTGATGATGGAATATATTCCAAAGACGTCAAAATAAGAACTGGAATAGCAAAGCAAAATATGGTCCAACTCAACAATATCTGGAAAGACAGAGGCATACCAAATAGCCTGAAAATTAGATTTTTAATATGTTTGATCTGGTCAATCATGATTTATGGCTACGAAACCTGGACTCTCAGAAAAGCTGATTGCGGAAGAATTGAGGCAGCAGAAATATGGTTTTATCGGAGACTACTATGTGTCAAATGGACATGCTGAAGAACTAATGAATGTGTCCTGGAAGAACTTGATACCATCAGAAAACTACTAGCAGACATCAACAAGAGAAGACTAAAATACATTGACTACGTGTCACGTAGCAAGAACACGGACCTCATGGCAACCATTTATCAAAGGAAAAACAGAGGCAAAAAGGAAGAAAGACAGACCTCCAATCTCATACATCGAGAACATAATCAACATCAGTGGCCTAAATATTCAAGAAATTGTCCACAAACAGCAAGACAGAGCGGGTTGGAGAGGGGTGGTTGTGTCAAAGAGTGCAGCGGCCAACGCTGAACCCGGTGACGTCGACAGGTGAGGTGAGACAGGTGAGATTCAGGAGTATTATTTTTCAGCAGAAGTCGATCAATGGCTATTTTAAAAGAAGATGGGAGAAATCCAATGAGAAGAGAGGTGTTGGTGATATCATTGTGAATGGGAGAAGCTGAGGAAGTGTTTGTAAGAAGAGTGAGGCAGGTAGAGGGTTGAGGATTGAATCTCTTTCAGAATGCTGGCAATTAAACGTTCAGAAACTTGTTGAAATTTTCGAAATTACAATCTGAGATAGCAAGTTTTATCATCATGACAGTCAAACTGCAAAAACAAACAAACAAATAAACAAAAACAGAAAAAAATAAGAAAATAACACTGGTCTTTGAGGTAGGGGGGCATATACGGAAGAAGCCAAATCAGATCCTTATGATAACCGCAAAACTTCATTTTGGAGAGATGACATTGGCAGTACAGACGAAGCTGGTCAGATTCTTCTCTTTTGTTTATAGCGTTTGCGTAGTAACTGAATACAAGTCCTAGTGAGTGAGGAGAACAGACTGAATTAGTAGTCAAACTGGCAGGTGAGATGACAAGTGAAAGCCAGTGTATCCTAAATTTGTTGTTCGGTGTTCTCCACAGCCCTCCAACGAACCACAAGAAGCGCGCTGGTTATCGACATTATCATGTTCGGGTAGCTATCCAAGTCCAGTTGAGCCGTCAGGCTTAACAGGGAAAGATAGTATAGGCCAATTTTATCTTCAAAATTGTCCCTAAAACAAAAACAAATTAAAAACACACGAATATATAAGTATTTTTGTTCACCTATCAGTCTATTTCTCCACATGATGTGGCTATGGATAACTGCTCTGCTCCTTGAGGTAAGTGTATGTTACCCCTGGGACCTCAGTTTATATCGTCTCATTCGAAAGACTAGCGCTCGAAGCAACACTGAAGTTCCAGTGGAAAGCAGGAGATAGCGTAGAGGAGAAAATTCCATGCCTGACCTGGGATTACCTAACCCTAACCCCCTCCCCCCTCTTGTGGTTTTCAAACAAAATGTACAGATACATGGGTTAACAAACAACGACTACACGCAGATTTGTACATTAACGAAATGCTTTGTAGAAAGCTGCTGCAAATTCTGAAGGCATACCATAAGCAACGTAACTGTGATCCATCGGTCGTCGACACACCAGGGCTCCCCCGCTGTCTCCCTGCACAAATAATTTATTTCAACACATTTTATGAGGAAAAGATAAGACAAATGTTCTTCCGTAATTCTGAGGTCGTAGAGGAGTACGTAGTAGATATCTCTCTTTTTTTGGAGCCAGTATCATGAAAGTGGTGCCTAGTCCTATCCCTCACTGGTTTACCTTTCCCAGCCTTGAACAGGACCAAAGTTTTTTAATGCCCTCTTCCAACTGGGTGGATCGGGGATTAATGGTCTTTTGGAAGGCAAGAGCTCAGTCTCTATGCCAAGCAGGCCTTCTTCTTTTGTACTGTATTTGCATACATAGATCCGGTCATCAACACCAAGTTGCATGACTACATACACACATTTCTCACTGACACACCCACACCCGCACCCGCACCCGCACCCGCACGCACACTCACACACACATGCACACACACAAAAGATAGATAGATAGATAGATAGATAGATAGATAGATAGATAGATAGATAGATAGATAGATAGATAGATAAACCTGTGGATTGATGTAGAGGCAGATAAAGAGACAGACAGACAGACAGATAGATAGATGGATAGATAGACAGACAGACAGACAGATAGATAGATGGATAGATAGACAGACAGACAGATAGATAGACAGACAGACAAACAGATAGATAGATAGGCAGACAGACAGACAGACAGATAGATAGATAGATAGATAGATAGGCAGACAGACAGACAGACAGACAGACAGATAGATAGATAGATAGATAGATAGATAGATAGGCAGACAGACAGACAGACAGACAGATAGATAGATAGATAGATATTCATTACGCAGCCAAGAATCATGTAACTTATGTCTATCCTTTTTCTTTAAAAGAACAAATCTGTAAGGAACAAAAGTGTTACAATTTCTGCCAGGGGCATTGTCAGTTGTCAAGTTTGTCGGTACAACATTAGTTAATGTCACAAAAAATGGGAAATGGTTGTTGAATCGTCAGTTCCACGGAAAATGAAAAACTATCAAGCAAACCAGCCAAAGCTCTTGCTGACTGACCGAGCAAGCATCAGGTCCACCGTCTGCATAACCAGCGCAAAAGCTGACGTCACGAACGGCGTCAAATTTCGCGCCCAACCAGTCATCTTGAGCACAGAGCTCGTCCTCCACCAGAGGGACAGTAATGTAGTTCAACTGGCGGTCAACACCTGTACCTGAAGCAAACATACCACGTGCAGCTATACATTTTTATCTTTTCAAGATTTTATCAACATTTTGTTAAATCAACCGGTCACCGTGGCAAAGTGGTTAGAGCAAATAATTGATGACTGAGAGGTTGGGAGTTCGAGTCCTCATCAGTTCATAATATTGTGGGAAATTTCGTCCTCAGCTGATCCGTGCCCAGACTTGAGTATGCTGTGGGCTCACTGGGAAGCTGGGATCACATAGTCGGCTCTCGTTTGCTTTAAGGTGTCACATTAATACTAGATATATCAGTATCGCTATGGACTGGTGGACGCCAGGATGTATTCTGAAAGGAAGCGTACAGTGAAGCGCCGTCACGCAGTTTCAGTCCGAATTGGAACTCCATAACATCATCACTATCATCTGAATTCTCACCTATCGCCGTAGCATTGTGATAATGTGTCCCAGATTCTGTGTCCTTTCATATCCTGCTGTTAAAAATGTGTTGTGGAGCGTAAATGAGCGGGTGCGTGGGCAGTGACGATAAGGCTGCTAGCAACAAAAACGTAATCTCTCGACACAAGAAGTTTCGAAATGGAAAAACATACAAAAGACAGAAACACCCATACCAGTAACTGGCCGATAAAACGAAATGATGAGAATATAATCTGCTTATAAATAAGAAAAATCAACGCAAAAAAATAGTTTTAATATGCAAACTCAAGTTGCTCTAAGATTTTAGGGTTTTCAAGGTTTTAATTACTATCTTAACCCAAGATGTTTTAAAGCAAAGACCCGTCAGAGACAACACTGCACACAGTCATATTATCAGATCAGCAAAGCAACACAAAAACAGGGCAAACAACACATGATATCTGCAGCCAGGTAAAAATAATTGGATTGTGGTGTGTGGTGATGAATTTTCTTCCTTGAGCTCAGTTTTGTTCATAAAGATAAGAGATACACTAGAGCAGAATCAACACCAGGAATCAACAAAACACAACCTGCATACCTACTGAAGTTTCACTGATCTATTGTCTTAACTCTGTCTTAGACTTCTTCATCATGGTATTAAACAATAAAACTGTTGGCTTCTCCAAATGATTTTTTTTTTATTAAAATAGCTGACTTCAAAATATGTACTGGCCACATTTTCATATCTGATCTGTCCCTTTAAAGCTGAGCTAAACAGTAAGACTGTCACTGCCCAAAACTATAATTTTTTCCCAGTCAGCTAACTCTCCTTTCTCGTGGACTGCCATCTAACAAGTGTGTGGTAAGCCAACAAAACGTATGCCTGTTAATGAGTTAGAAGAAAGGAACCTGGACATAAAGGAAAGCCATGACATATATGTGGCATCAGCACATGGCAACGCCAGATCACATGATAAAGCATCGGCACATGGCAATGCCAGATCACATGATAAGCATCGGCACATGGCAATGCCAGATCACATGATAAGCATCGGCACATGGCAATGCCAGATCACATGATAAAGCATCGGCACATGGCAATGCCAGATCACATGATAAAGCATCAGCACATGGCAACGCCAGATCACATGATAAAGCATCAGCACATGGCAATGCCAGATCACATGATAAAGCATCAGCACATGGCAATGCCAGATCACATGATAAAGCATCAGCACATGGCAACGCCAGATCACATGATAAAGCATCAGCACATGGCAACGCCAGATCACATGATAAAGCATCAGCACATGGCAACGCCAGATCACATGATAAAGCATCAGCACATGGCAACGCCAGATCACATGATAAAGCATCAGCACATGGCAACGCCAGATCACATGATAAAGCATCAGCACATGGCAACGCCAGATCACATGATAAAGCATCAGCACATGGCAACGCCAGATCACATGATAAAGCATCAGCACATGGCAACGCCAGATCACATGATAAAGCATCAGCACATGGCACGCAGATCACATGATAAGCATCAGCACATGGATGTAGTATCAGTTCAAGTTTAGTATAAGCATTTGTTTCGCAGTTTGATTGTAAAAAAGCATGTTTTGTGTATCGATGCCATTTCAATCCTCAGCAAAGTACTTGGGTGTCCATCTTGATGAGACACTGTCTTTGGACAAGCACATTTCTTCTGTCTGCCAGTCTGCTTTTTATCATCTCAGAAGATTCAGTTCAATTCGATCATATCTTTCTATAAACGACACAGCACGACTTGTCGTGTCCTTTGTACTGTCCAGACTGGACTATTGTAATGCAATCCGTGCAGGTCTCCCATCCTTTCCTATTAAGCGCCTTCAGAGGGTACAAAATGATGCAGCTAGGCTGGTGTTCAGAAAGCGAAAGACCACCTCAGCAACCAGCCTACTGAAGCAGCTCCACTGGCATTTTGATGGTACCTTGCCTATCTACCTCTTTTCTGTGCTTAAAACATACAGGCCTGAACGCAAGTCTCAACTCAAGCAACCAGAAGCTTCTGGCAATATCAAAATCAAAATACAAAACCATAGGACACCGAGCCTTCCGTTGCGAGGCCCCACTTGTCTGGAACGATCTGCCTTTTTCTCTCCGCTGTTCATCATTTCTCTCTTCTTTCAAGGCGGGCCTCAAAACTCATCTTTTTGATAAATACATGTACTACCAGTAATGAAACCTGAGTTTTAATCTTTCTGATTCAGTAATGTATATATTAGTACTTGCTTGCAACAGATGTGCTAGTGTGTGTGTGTTGGGTGGAGGAGGGACTAGGAGTGGGAGTTAGTATAATTGACCACTAAGCAATTGGCTGATCGGGAAAAATGAACTAATTAATGTAAAGAGCAGTGAGTCTTTACCTATGTGTAGGAGAACAGTGCTATATAAAAATGATTTATTATTATTATCATTACATTACTAATGTAAAAAAATGAAAAAACTTTTACGTCTAGTATACTCGTACGATACAATACACACCACCATACGTTTAGTACTACTGTACCAATGCACTAGCTGAATGTTGATAGTTATTGTCTCAACAAGACAAAATGGAAGAAGGTTGTGTGTAACTGAAAATATTTAATGCAAAATAAGAATACAATCAGTAGTTTAAGTGAACCAGCTGTGCAAAGTGTTAATACTCTGCAAGTTAGATAAACAATGAGTAATATCAAAAATCGCATACTCACACACAGTTACATAGTCACACACACACACACACACGCGCACGCACGCACGCACGCATGCACGCATGCACGCAAACACACACACACACACACACACACCACACCAAATATTTACTTGGAAGCATGCATTTTTCTTGAACTTGAAGAACAACAATAGCTATAGCATGATATTGTGGCCCGGTCAAATGCCATTCAATGAATTTCATCCTAAATACTGGTAATGAAACAGATATGGATGACATTATTCTGCAAGCAGTGTGTAGATGTAACATGGCACAGTAATGGACCACACTAACTTCCCAGCAACGTGTAAACGTAAAATGGCAAAGTAATTTCTATAGTCACGTATAATGTCCTTAGTTTCGAGAAGCAAGAAGACTGGCATCTTTAAGTCTATTGTCATGGGTTTTGCCTTCCAAATGCTGTCTGTGCTTTTGAAACTCGAGTGCCACTAGTCTTGCATCGGACGTCCACCCCTTCCCCTTCAAACTGCTCAGGCCAAACCTACTGTTTTTAACTAGTCTCACAGAGAAAAGAAAATAAACACTATGACAAAAAAGAAAAGAAACCTGCTGCACGCCTCTTTTGGCATACAAACCAACTCTGCCCAACAGCTTGTGAAAGGAATTCAATTCTTGTCGCCAAAAGCCATGGGGACCAGCTGCTCCCTCGGACGCGCCAGGAAACCCAAGTGTACAGCACTGAACACGACTGACAGTGGCTCTGTTCAAAGGCACAACTTTTGTCCAACTGCCCCACAATATGGGCCAAGAGTATCAGGTAAACGTGAGAGTTCACTCGGGAACACGGGGATAAAGACATCTCTATTATACACGTACAGCGAGCGAACAAAGGCTGTATGTGAAACAACTTTGAACACTTCGGGGAGTATCTTGGCGGAATTGTGGAGAGGTGAGTACACGGCCAACAACATGCGTTTGTACGTAAGGCTCATATGCAAAGGATAGGGAAAGGGTTTTGATCAACCACACAACATTCCTGCATGGGAAAAATTGAAAGCTGACTGGATTGGGTTCCAGAGGAATGTGGTGAAGGATAGCAATGTTGATCATCTGTTTACAGGTTACCGATGTATTCTATCCACTTGTCTTTGATGCTGGCTTAACTCTCAGTAATATTGTACCATCTGCTGATGTTAGGCTTGCATATCAGTACGGGTTATCATCTGGTGATGCTGGGTTTACTTATGAATAGGGTTGTATTGTCTGATTATGGGATTGCTTGTCAGTAAGATTGTACCATCTAGTGATGCTGGGCTTACCAGTCAGTAAGATTATACCATCTGGTGATGCTGGTCTCATTTGCTGGTGGGATTACCTTACAGTAAGGTTGTACCATCTAATGACAAAAGTGGAGTAGTGCTCTGTCGTAACAGATCAAAGATTATCTTAACAGGAATGAGAATCTCATCTTAGAAATGTAGTTACTGACATGTACTTGGCATCATTTTTCTCACCATAGTGTTTAAAATGAAGACAATGCCCGGCCCTGAGGGTGACTGAAGTACCCAATGTCAGCATGGATGAGCACCTACAAGAAGAGGAGATTGAACTACCACCAACTGCTACCATCAACACAACAACAACCAACATTACTACAAGTACCATCAATAGCAATACTACTACAACTACAGTTTAATTTAAGGTACCTTGGGTGTCCCCATAACCAGCAATGAAGCAGTCAGTGGGGTTAGGCAGTTGTAGCCCTGTCTCCGGAAGACAAACTGGACGAACGTTGCTGTTGAAGAGCATATCGGTAGCAGTTTCAATGATAGCGATGTCGTTCTTCTTGGTAGTATGGTTGTAACTGTGGTGCAAAGTCACGTGCGCTATAGGGTAGATCTTTTCGCGAAAGTTGTAGTAATCTAGCGCATCTTTTCCAGCCCACAAGTAGAAATGGTCCATATTCATGCTGTAATAAAGAAACATTATATATGTTTGATGCACAAATAGAGCAGAAGTTTAAAAATACGTATTCAAAATGTTTTTAAAAGTATACACTGCCGGGTGTAATACGGTCAAATCTTATTAGTAGTAAAACTATGAAAGGTGAGTTGTTCGAGTGGTTTGATGTATATTACATGAAACAAATTTGAGTTGTCAGTGCAGCAAAAATTATGTTAGTGGTGAGACGTTTTCAATCATCGTGTTGAACTTTCCCACCAGGACAATTTTAAGACCGTAATATATGTCATAACATTTGGTGCGATTAAACCTTCGTCTTCAACGCTTTCCTTTGTCATTTTCCTGCTGATTCTATCATTTTGCCTTTCCAGAAAAACACACATTTTCTGAAGATTACTCACAAATTCATGTCGTAGGTATGGAAGCAAAATCTTTAGATACTGCATTTGGATGAGAGATGTTTCCACTGCAATTCTTCTTGGAGTCGTTACACTTCTTTTCACTTAAATGTTAGACAAAGCTCTTGCTTCTGGTAGTTTTCAAAAAAATTTTTTTAACCTCTTTTCCCGTCATTTGTAAACCAACACCTAAAATCTTACATCTTTTATTATTCCAGTGAATATTCGGATACCGCTATATTGAATATTTGACCTTATAATAAATTCCTAACCAGGTTGTTTGTGTTCTATCAACAATTATAAAAAGCCTAGGGGCTTTCATATTTTAAAACGAGATGCATAAATTTCTTAAAAGACACTCTATCCCCATTATTCATTGACCGCGCGTCATCTGCACACTGATATATTTTGAGTTTTTTGTTATTCATTGCATAACCTTTTACATCTTTATATCTTCTCGTATCACAATTGTTAATACTTCCACGTGCAAAACAGACGAATAAGAAGAGAATGAGTCACCTTGACTACAGCCTCATTCTACAGCAAACCAGTTTGTAGTTGGCCATTTACCAATGACTGTTGGTTCTATGGGTGTGTGTTTTTTTAATGTAAAATGTCCCTATCCATTTACAAATGTTTTCAACAAATCCACACGCCTTAAACACTTTGAACAGAAATTTGCTAGTCTAGGAAATCAAAAGCTTTTTCAAAATCTAGGCAAACTAAAAGTTCAAGTAACTTTTTTTGTCTCAGTAACTCATTAAATCGTACATTAGTCTCATGTTGTCTTTGGGGTATCTGTTTGCAACAGCCTGTTTAATCTTCGCAACTCAATTCAGAAGGAATCTCTATATTCTATTTGCAATGCAAGCAGCCCCAATCTTATGTAATATATTAAATAGCGAAAAACACCTCCATTTCCCTGTGTATTTGTTGATTTTGGTATCCATCGATTGCTCTGTGCTGAAATTACTCATCAGAGGGAGCAGAGAAGCTTTGGAATTAGGATGAATTGCAGGCTCCGGACTTTGCTTTCGCTGTAGATGCCCCTGGTCTATTGTTTGCAGGCTGTCTTCTGTCATTTGTTTGGTTTCGTTCTTTCAGCGTACCATCTTCCAATGCTCTTTACTGGTTCTTTTGTCACTGTTGGAATGGCTTGTTAGATACAGTAAACTTTCCTATTTTGTCACTTTTTCCCATTCCGCAGTGAGAGGTTCCATGACTTCTTTGGTTTGAAACAATTTCTGGAAGAGGCGACTTGCTCGTGTAACTTCCAGACTAATCTAGCTTGTCGTGTATTCCTTTGTGCAGAACCGCATTAAGAAAATACATCTCCAGTATCCACCGGATGTTCTAAGGGATATGATACATCTCGAAAGCAAAGCTGAACTATCTTGTGCGGTACTATTCAAATGGCGTTTGCCAGATTGAACCACATCACAGCGAGGTCCCCCTTCCCTGCTTGGGGTCTTGGGATTGCTTCCCAAATCATCGTGGCATGCTCAACATAACCAGTCGCTCCTAGAAGAACTCATTTCTGGACTGATACATCAAAGTACTCATTTTCCACAAGGTATCTGGTCAGCCGTGCTACCATGACCAAGAAGATATTCCATTTAACGTTAAGAAATGACACTGGTCTGAATTAGTGGATGTCCCTTGATTTTTTTCTTTTGGAATGAACTCCATTAGCTGTCATCCTGGTTGTTGATCTTCAAGTTTTTCCATGCTGATCTTATCATTTTGTGAAGTCTTTTATGGACGCTAGGACATTTGTTATACAGCAGGTAGGTTATTCCAGGTAATGATTTGACTCTGGCTTCCTTAACCACATTTTTACTTTATCCAATGTTGGTAGCTTGTGGCCTGTCATTAACCATTTCCCTGGCGCTGCAGGCCACATAATGCCCTGGATATCGAGTAATTTCTCGCTGTGAGGTTGGTATATGACATGTATTTTCCAGAGATGCTATTCCAGAGTTTCTGTGTCCACTGAGAGTGTTCTAGTTTGGGCTGCACAAATAGTTTTCTGGCCAGCATAAAAGGGTCACCAAAGAAGCAATCTTGGGTCTTGTTCTTTTTGCTCCTTCTCTTTCTGTCTGATTCTTTTCTGCTGAGGGCACTGTGCTTATTTCAGGTATTTCCATAGTTTCTCTAATCCTTGCCTCTCAAGTTCTGAGGCAGCCTTCTTTTATTTCTAAAGATTCCTTTTTTTCATTCAGATATTGTGTATTGTCCATTTCTCGTTCGCGTCATGATATCTGAGGAGGTGTTTTGGCCTTTGGCCGTTCTTTCCATACTACAGATTGCATTCACAATATTCCTGAACATGGCTAGTGTGTGTTCCAGAGTACTCTATCCGATCAGCACATTCAGTTTGTGGACTATTTTTTCATCCAGCCTCTCCCTTTCTTCTTTCGTACTTGCGGGCTTCAAGTTGAGTTTCTAGCACTTGGCAACTGCCCATCTCTGAATCTTCATACCTGATTGCCAAAAAATCTCATTCCACACAGACACGGAATTCCGTTTGTTCTATATTCACTAGATTATACTGCAGCTCTCTCTAAGTTGGGCTTCTTGATGACTACCGATCCGAGTTTCCAAGAATCCAAAAACACTGCAGCTCGACTTTGTCGTACGGGAGACAATATTGATGTTCAAAAGCACTCTTTTGAAAATTGCATTGGCTTCTAATCAAATTACATATTGGGTGTAAAATTGCCACACTCTGCTTTCAACGTCCACATTCGAATACCATGCCAACATACATGTCAGAACTCATGCTGAGCAAACCTTCCGAAGTTCTCAGTCTGCAGAACGTTCTCGTTCAACAGTAGGCCTACTTCAGTTGTCTGTAACTTCTTACAGAAAGAAACCTTCCCTGCTTTTGGCCCAACAGCAAGCATAATGTTGTAGGCCTATTCTACCAGTTGAAACAAAATCTAGATCAAGCTTGGTACAGTCAAAAGATAACATAGAACTAGATCCACGCTTAACTAAACTTCACAAATACAGGCGCCTAAAAAGATCTATTGCAAAAGAGAATCAAACAGCCTCAATTTGTCAAAGTAAAATCTTCCATCTAATAATACAGATCTAAAATGTTCTGTTGCTTAAACGTTAACTTGACAAATTTTGAGACCTTAGACATATTCAAACTCTGCTATTAGTCCTTAAAACAACATCACTTTGTGATTCGTCTTGTCGCTTTGAAATGAAGACCCAAGACAGCCGCTATGTTTTATGCACGTAATAATCATTTTTCTCACGTGTGGCTACGCTCTTTCTTCAGGAATTGAAATCTGAAGTGAACAAACTGAATCATTTTGTTGGCACATAGTAAATTTATCAGACATTTGAGGGAGCGCTTTTTGATATACATGTAAAATGAAACATTGCTCGGGACCATAACACCTCAATTATCCCTTTAACATGCGTTAATCAAGTTATACCACACTTTTTTCATACACCGCTGATATTCTGTTCGCCGTTGAGACCAAGCCATTGCACATCAACAGACATACATTGAAGGAGAAATCATATATAATTATAGAAAACAACTTTTCTTCTTAAACTTAAACACATGTAGACGGTCGATTCCTTGAGATTTTGTCAATTTTTGTTTCAGACTGTGTAATCATGAAGATATATAAATAGTCTAAAATATCAGTCATTGTGACCCAGAAAAAAACAACTTTCACACGAAAAAAAACTGAGGGTAAAGGAAGACTATCACAACGCGAAAACAGATTGTAAGCAATGTCAGAAATAGCCAAGACAGTGCTGTTCACACACTTTGTCTGTGAAGAATTAATTTCAGGCACTTACTTTGGTTCCTGTGACCTTGACTTGCTGCCTCATCTTTCAAAAGTACTTTTTTGCGTCTCCCCAACGGTCCACACTTTTGACCCACATTTGGTAAAGATCCATGCTTTAAGAGGTGAGAAACTCGTGTCCACATACTTTTGTCACAGACAAACATACACACAACACACACACACACACACACACACACACACACACACACATACACAGAGAGAGAGAGAGAGAGAGAGAGACACCACACACACACACAGAGACACACACACACACACATATACACACACACACAAACACACACACACACACACACACTCACAAAACACACACACACACACATCTCTTTTCAGTCGATATGAAATAATCACAAACTGTTGTGATCTATCTAATGTCCCGTTTAAAAGAGGGAGAGGGGGTGTCGGGGGTTGGAAAAGATGAAAACATCGTTTGCAGAAGTACTGTAAACGAAGACAAAGACGAAGGGAGATAACACGTAAAGACACGGACAGATTCCCAGACACACAGACAGCATTACTCATCGAAACAGTGTGCAGCCGTCAACACTGCTCTCCTGGATATGATGGCACCTCCACAAACAACACCGCTGTGGCCATATCGCTTGATAAGTATCTGTAAACACCACACACACACACACACACACACACACACACACACACACACACACACACACACAACACAACACACACACACACACACACACACACACACACAGCACACACACACACACACACACACACACACAAGCACACACCACACACACATACACACACACAAACACAAACACACATGCATGTACTGTGCCTATAACATACATGAGATTTTTTGTGCATGTATCAGTAGACCTGACAATATATAGCGCCTCTTGACTCGCACCACTGAGTGTTACTCGGACATTAAGAACTGGATGACATACAATAAACTTCAGCTTAACGACGACAAGACAGAAGCTATCCTCATTGGCACCCGTCAGAAACTTTCTCAGCTGCCTCCTCTTTCTCTCCCATTATGTAACACATCAGTCCCAATTTCTGATTCAGCTAAAAACCTTGGTGTCTGCATTGACTCTACCCTCTCTATGAACAACTTTGTTTCTCAAACTGCCAGATCTTGCTACTATCACCTCTATCGTATAAGCTTGATCAGGAAGTACCTCTCTGTCAAACAACTGCAAAACTCGTTCTCTCCTTCATAATGTCTCGCATTGACTATTGCAATTCACTCCTGTCTGGTCTTCCTGCCTCCACCATTCACATCCTACAGCGCATTTAAAACAATGCTGCACGCCTTGTACTCAAAAAGAAAAAGCTGACCACATATCTCCTCTTCTGCACAACTTCACTGGCTCCCTGTATCAAAGCGCATACAGTACAAACTAGACACCATGTGCTACAAAAGCCTCAATAACGCAGCCCCCGATTACCTGTCAAGCCTACTTGAGATATATCTTCCCTCACGTACCCTCCGCTCTGCCTCCGATCCTCTGACTTTTCGCTTTCCACGCACTAAACTCAATACCTATGGTCCACGAGCCTTCTCTGTTTCTGGTCCACTCTCCTGGAACAAACTTCCTCTCTCAGTCCGTCAGCAACCTACTTTTGTCTCCTTCAAGTCCGCTCTCAAAACTCACCTTTTCTCCTCTGCATAAAATCCTGACCTCACTCAATCCCCTCTGCAGCCTGTCTCCACTCGGAGGGGAATCACATTGTAATATATAATTGTATATAATATGCTCTCTATAATTTTCCATTGCTTTTATTCTTTCTCCCCATTTATAGCCGGTGTGTGTGTGTGTGTGTGTGTGTGTGTGTGTGTGTGTGTGTGTGTGTGTGTGCGTGTGTGTGTGTGTGCGTGCGTGCGTGTGTGTGCGTGCGTGCGTGCGTGCGTGTGTGTCTGTTTCAGCGCTTAGATTTGATTTTATCAAGATTTTGCGCTATATAAATATTGTAATTATTATTATTATTAGACCTATGTGCATGTGCGTATGTTCGGATGTGAATGTGTATATGTGTGCGAAGGCTCCATGTGCGTGTGTATGTGAAAGAGAGAGAGAGAGAGAGAAAGTGTGCATGTATGTGTGCGTGGTGTGTGTGTGTGTGTGTGTGTGTGTGTGTGTGTGTGTGTGTGTGTGTGTGTGTGTGTGTGTGTGTGTGTGTGTGTGAAGTGAATGTGAGTGAGAGACTGTGTGTGTGTGTGTGTGTGTGTGTGTGTGTGTGTGTGTGTGTGTGTGTGTGTGTGTGTGTGTGTGTGTGTGTGTGAAGTGAATGTGAGTGAGAGAGACTCTGCGTGTATGTATTGTGTGTGTGTGTGTGTGTGTGTGTGTGTGTGTGTGTGTGTGTGTGTGTATGTGTGTGATCGTTTACTATTTGATGTCACATCGCAAAATGGATGTGTCTTATACTCACTTACCCCGTCCCAACTCAGCCTCTTCTTGACATTGTGAGTCTCTGAGAGAGACAGACAGACAGACAGACAGACAGACAGACAGTTAGACAGACACAGAGACAGACAGACACAGAAACAGACAGAAAAACAGACACACAGAGAGACAGAGAGAGAGAGAGACGAGAAAGAGAGAGAGACAGAGAGAGACAGAGACAGACAGACAGACAGAGACAGAGACAGAGAGACCGAGACAGAAACAGAGACAGAGAGAAATGATGATGCTTTATCTTCTAACGGTAGAATTTATTAGCTAAAGTCCATTTTTACAAACTTGCCATTGTTTCCATGCTAGGTATATGATTTACATGACTTTAAGAGTGTGTAATTGATATTCTGTATGCGAAAAACACTACAAGGGTTTAGGCACTGGCAGGTCTGCACGCATATTGACCTGGAAGATCGGAAACATTTCCACCCTTTACCAACAAGGCAGAGGTATCTAAGAAGATGCAACTTTGGACCATCGTTTGGAAGTCCCATGTTAACCCACGCGACTGTCGAGAAAGAAAGAGAGAGAGAAAGACAGGCAGACAGACAGTCAGACAGAGAGAGAGGAAAGGAGGGAGAGAGAGAAAGAGACAGAGACAGAGACAGACAGAGAGAAATTTCTTGTATTAAATGCAAAGTTTACATAATATAATGACAGTGTGGAGTTGGCTCTGGATTGAGACAGTACCTTTGATATGTGGCAGCTGTACTCTACCTGACAGAGCGCATAAGCATACTGGTCCTCGTCCATCTCTTAACTCTCTCACGTGTGCCTGCATGTTGCATATCTCGATATACTACCTCAGCTGCTAGGCCAGACGACCTGAGAGGTGAGGTTAGATGAAGCTCGTTAGCCTTGTTAAGACAGTTCGTCTGTGGGAAGGAAAACTGATGTCTAACTCACGAAATGCCTGGGTCCGTGGAATGCTCTGAGCATCTAGCAGCTATGCCCCAGCTTCCAACCCCAGGACCCCAAAACACGACACAGCTTGACTGCTTCGTCGGTTGTGTAAAAGAAACACCTGAGAAAGGCTGCCTCCAACTTGACAGCGCAACAATCATCCCGAACCTAGCGGGCTGCAGGTGGTGGATGGCGAGTGTCCTTCAGATAAGGAGGTCAGTAGCCAGGCTTGCTTGGACTAATAAGCAGTTCCGGACCCACTGGTTATGGTTGTTAGGATAAGGCGGGGTGGTACTTGGCAAGGTCACACCAGCGAATTATCCTATATATCACATGACGGAGCCATTAGGTGGATAAGGGCTGCCTAAGGCCCTACTCCCCTTGGCTCACATGGTAGGTCACTTGGCCATGAGTGATGAGCAGGGTAACCCTTACAGAAAACTTAGAAGGCTGAGATCAGAGGTATCTGGCCTGCAGGTGTCTTGTTGCAAACCATAATATAAATGCAAACGTCTGCACGGTCTGTTACATCAGACGAGAATGGTGCTCAACCCATGAAGATCCCTTCATGAGAGTGAAAGGAGACATTGCCGACGACTCGTCTGACCACCAAGCTCTGCAACAGTCAGCAGGAACTGGAAAAATGGCAACGTTCATTGCCAATGTGGTCGACGATGATAGACAGCGTACACGAGAAGAAGTGAAGAAATACGAAAGATCAAGTTCATTTTGTAGTTACGTATCCAATGCTAAAAACACGTTATGGAACAACATATTCCCAAAGATTATTTCGTGCATGACGACATTATCAAAATAATTGAAAACGAAAACATTGTAAAACGCTTTGCTATATATGTATAGAAATACCAAATTGTGTTAAAACATAATTATTGTATGTATGAATGAACGGTGTTTTGTAGTTTTTGTTGTGTTTGTTATCCTCCTTCTGAGGGGCCATGGTCTTTATTAATAAATCCTTTGAAATACGAAATCTCTCTCTGTCTCTCTCTGTCTCTCTGTCTCTATCTCTGTCTCTGTCTCTGTCTCTGTCTCTCTCTCTCTCTCTCTCTCTCTCTCTCTCTCTCTCTCTCTCTCTCACTCTGTCCACAAAAGAGACGGTGAAACAAAGAAAAACGTGAAGATCGTGTACAGGATATACTGACAGATAAATAAGAACTTTCAAAGTCAGTACAGTTTGATCGTGTGCATCACTTGAACAACAGACCAAACTCTCCGATCATTGCCAGATGTACATTTCATAAAGGTAAAGAAGAAATCCTTAAAGCAAAGAAAAAAACCGAAAAATAGCCAAATATTTATTGGGTAAGACTTTACACAAAGAGTTCGCGACATTAGGAAACGACTGGGTCCTCATTTGAAAACAGATAGAGATAACAACAAAAGGGCCACCATGATCTATGATCACCTTATTGAGGGTAAGAAGTTTGGATTGGATGACAATGATAAATTAAAAGAAATCAGATATTTACTGTAAGCCAAAAACAAAACACCTTAAGCAAAGGAATCTCACATTAGACACAACAGCAGGGAAGTTTCAGTCTTTTTCCCATAATTTTTGTATCTGGTGTTTGTTTGTTTTTTTGTAATCTTACACTTGACAAAGGCCAGTTGGCCGAAAATTTGCTCCTGTCTTGTCTTGTATTAAATACGCGTTCGTATTCTTCTTTCGTGTTTTTTCTGGTTCCTGTTTGCTTGAACGCGGGCAGTCACACTTAAATGTTTTAGATTTCAAATATCAAGAGGTAACAAATTCCCCCACAGCACCGGTTCTCAAAATTTTCAGTGAAGATTCAGAAGTGGTCAGTAATGCGTTGAAAAGCCAAGATACCGTGCAGGCGTGTCGTGCATGTCGTAACAAGTCCCTCTGCTTTTCATCTACTCCCTCTCTTACGCGCTCCTTCCAAGAAAGTGAACAAGTAAATATTAAGTGTGATAGGGGGTATATTTCCAAGATAATTTTGAAGAATGTAGGAATGCAAAGCAAAGCAAAAACAAAGGTGAAAATATACCAAATGTTCAAAAAACAATAAGTAACAATTGTACTCAGTCATTATCTTTTCTTCACTGGAATGTGGAAGGTCTCTTATCTAAACTTAACGATAAAAAGTTTATCAAGTATATTACCTCTTTTGACTTTGTATTGTGGAAACTTTCGTGGAATACCTAGAAAGCCATTTATTTCCAAAATATACAATATTTTGTAAACCAGCTTTGAAGTTGTCAAAACAAGGTAGGCGATCGGGGTGTGTGGTTTGTTTAATTAAAACTGAGTTGGCCCCATATGTTAAAGAAGTTAAATGCGACCAAGGTAATATGTTGTGTTTTTTGCTCGACAAAACTTTGTTTGGTTTTGAAAAAAGTATACTTTATCTGTGTGTATATATTCCTCCTATCAATTCTCCTTATTATTCGACTTTTGATGTTGAAAATGGTATTGTGTGTTTAGAGGATGTATTAGCGGACAAACTTATGTCAACTGATAATGTTGATATTTTTCTAAGTGGAGATTTAAATGCCAGGACATCAAAGATATTTCCTGTCAGTTGTAGTCAGTTTGATATGCCTATTTTTAGTGAAGAAAATGAAAATGTAAATCTGACAAGACAGTCAGAAGATTCAGTGCTGAATTTGTATGGCAAAATGCTGTTGAATCTATGTGTTGCTTTTGGCTTGTTTATCTTGAATGGAGAATGTAATGGCGACCTTCATGGTCGTTACACATTCTTTTCAGACTCAGGCAACAGTGTGAACGCTTATTTTTTAGCTTCTTGAAAATGTATTTACTACAGTTCAAAAATGATGTAGATTGGACGTTTCTGAAATGATGGACTCTCAACATCAACCTATAGAATTTTGTTTTGATACCAAGAACTGCATAAGGTCCGACACAGAAGTCGGCAGTGACAATAAGAAAATGTGTGTCGAAAAATATGTATGGAATTCTGATTATGCCCAACAATATTATGACAATATTCGTTCTATAGAAATGAGCGAACACTTCACCAATATTAATAAATGCTGATGTCAATGAAGCACTGGAAATATTCAATTGTTGTATAAAACAGCAAGCTGAATGTATGAAAATGAAAATGCTTATCAATTAGAAGTCGGAACTATGGTATGGTGATGAATGTAAAGCTCTTAGGCGGACAGTCAGAAGACAGTTGAGGGTGTTTAAAAAGTCGTTAAAGTCTGAAGAGAGAGCCATGTTTTGTCAGATTAGAAGGGAGTATACAAATTTATAACATAGAAAAAGAAAGGAGCACAATAATGTAATTTTAAATAATCTTACAATGTACGTGGATAACCAGAAAATATTCTGGCACTACATGCGTAAAATTTCTAGTAAAAAGATATTTCAACCTAACATGATTACTGTTCAAAATCGGTTTCAGCATTTCAAAGGTGTCCTTGACAAAATGAATTCTCCCTGTGATAGTGTTATTATTAACAGCGATGTCTCTGGTCGTGTTTTTGATTACTTTGATTGTGATGATGGTGATAATTGTGATGGTGATGATAATGGTGGTAGCGTTGATGATGTTGATGGTTACGATAGTGTTGACAGGGATGTTTCAGATGGTAATGACGATGATAATGATGATGCTTTAAATCGCCCTATTTCAAAAGAAGAAGTTTTATTATCATTAAGAAAATGAAATGTGGAAAAGCAGCAGGACCAGATTGTATACTTGGGGAGCTCTTGAAAAATGGAGGAGATGAGGTGGTGAATTTCCTAGTTGAATTTTTCAATGTTTTATTCAGTACTGGTCAATATCCCGATAACTGGACAGAATCCATCATTCTTCCTTTATTTAAAAAGGGAAACGCCAGTGATCCTAATAACTACAGAGGTATTTATTTGAGTAACATCAGCAGCAAACTGTACAGCCTTGTTATCAATTCAAGGTTACAGGAATTGCTTGACCACAACAATATCACAGGCGAATACCAGGCAGGTTTTAAAAACAATCATTCAACAATTGATCACATGTTCGCGTTACTGGCAATTATTCAGAAACAATTCACCTGTAACAGAAAAATGTATGTAGCTTTCATTGACTTCGAAAAGGCGTTTGATTCAATTTCAAGAAAACTTCTGTGGCCTGTACTGTTAAAGAATGGGATTAAAGGTAAGATATATAGATGTATCAAAAGTCTGTATGCATCTGTGAAAGCAAGAGTGCGATATGGTACACAGTTTACTAGTTGCATTACTTGTGCAAGTGGAGTGAAACAAGGTGATGTGTGTAGTCCCATTCTTTTTTCTTTGCTTATAAATGAACTTGGCTCTCGAAATAATTAATAATGGTAGACACGGCGCAAACCTGAGTAATGAATTGATCGAATTATTTATCCTATTGTTTGCCGATGACATTGTTTTATTATCAGAAACTGCAATTGGTTTACACAACTAAACAGCCTCTACAGAGCAGCTTGTAAGTTGCAACTTAAAGTAAACATAGATAAAAGCAATGTAATGGTTATTTGGGAAACGTCGATTTTTAGCGAATACTGAGAAATGGTTTTATAAAAATACAAGGATGGCTGTTGTAAACTCATGTCGGTATTTAGGAATGTTGTTCTCAACAAGACTTAGTTTTAATTATGCATGTCAAGATTTAGCAAGTAGAGCAAAACGAGCTGCCTTCAGTATTCTAAGTAAACTAAATAAACTAAATAGTAATTCGTTAAAATTATTTTTGAAATTGTTTGATACTCAAGTTCAACCAACTTTACTGTATGGTTCAGAAATATGGGGTTTAGAGAAAGCGGCTTTGGTGATTGAAATTGTTCAATTGTTTACGTTGAAAAAATACTTAGGGGTCAACATTAGAACACCAAACGATTTCATTTATGGTGAGTTGGCAAGATTTCCTTTAACTATAAACTCAAGCATTTGTTGTATTCGATATTAGCTAAAACTAGCGAGAATGAGTGAAGAGAGATTGCACAATATAGAAAGTTTAAAGAGTCACATGAGGTAGAAGCATACTTGTTGTCGGACTTTAACAGATTTGTTAGATATGTGTTCACAAGATTTAGGTTTGGTTTATCCGACTTATCAGTGCATAGACTAAGATATAAAAGACATGGTAAAGAGGCAACGAAATGCCCATTATGTAAAAGTGTTACTGATAATGAAATTCACTTTATTCTATGTTGTCCAGCCCTTGAGGATCTGAGACGCCTATTAATTCAGCCCAAGTACTACTATAAACCAAATGATTTCAGGTTAACAATGCTCATGGCTTCAAAAAATGAGCGTACAATTAGACATTTGGCAACATACGTTTATAAAGCTTTTAAAAGAAAAGAGTTTGCCTTATCATAAAGTTAAACTTTTGTTATGTGTGTCTGTTAAACCTATTTATATGTTCCTATTGTATAATTGAAGTTTGACTGTGAGTCCTACATTGTAATCATTTCGAAATATTTGAAATATGCATTATCCAAGAGCGATTATGTATTATATTCTGTTTATATAATGTTTATGATGTGTTCATACAAATTCTTGTGATGTGTGTCTATTAATTAAATCTATTTATATGTTCCTATTGTATTATTGACGTTTGACTGTGAGTCCGATATTGTAATCATTTCAAAATATTTGAAGTATGCATTATACAAGAATGACTAGTGTATTATATTCTGTGTTTGTATTATACTTATAATGTGTTCATACCCCTTCAAATGGGGCTTTGGTCTTACTGAATAAATTTCTGATTCTGATTCTGATTCTCTCTCTCTCTCTCTCTCTCTCTCTCTCTCTCTCTCTCTCTCCTCTCTCTCTCTCTCTCTCTCTCTCTCTCCTCTGGATATGTAATGGCTTGTTGAACATCTAGCTCATTTTCTTTTTCAGTCTAATTCATTGACAGACCTGTTAACGCTTTAATATAAGAAAGCCAGATGTGAGACAAAGAGACAGGCAGACAGGTCATTTTAACACTTACCGTCCACGGAAAACACTTGGTGGTGGTGGGGATGCCACCTACCACTCGTTTGCCCACCATGTCTACTTCATGATTTTGTTGAAAGTGCTCTGAGGGCAGACCACAGCTTGGGGAGCTCTGTGTCGTTGTTGCCGACCATACTGAAATATCACACAGATCCTGGCTGTTATCTTCATACATCTTCATGATCGTCATTATCATCACCATCATCATTCTGACTGTCTTCAATCTGTCTACTTGTACCATCATGGATGTGGCGAAATAAATGACCTAACGCGGTGAAATACCGTATAATATCAGGGTGTTTTTTCAAAACCCGTTATCTTTGTGTCGTAGGTTTCTTCAGCCAGCTGGTCAGAAGACCAAATATTTTCATTCTTTGTTTATGAATATAATGGTGGACTCTCCTTATCATTACGGCATTACAACAACAACAACAACACTATCGACAACAAAATCATCAGCAACAAAAAAGATGACAGCAGCAGCAATTACAACAACAGCAATAGCAAAGCAACAACAACATCAGCACAATGACAGCAACAACAACAGCAGCAGCAGTAAAGTAACAACAGCAGCAGCAGCAACAACAACAACAAATAAAACGACTTCAACAGCGGCAGCAACAAATAAACAGGTCACTTAGAATAGTATGCAAGGTCATGTGCATGTTTATGATACACGCATACTTTTCATGTCTGTGGTTTATGATATTACACAGTACGCAACAAAAATTGATAACATTTAAAAGAGTATTAGACCCTATTTTCTGTTCCTATTTCTAGTTCAAATTTCAGAACAAAAGTTGTTAACCATAATTTTATCTATGTTCTTCGTCTCTGATTTGTGTTGATTGATGTGCAACGGTTTGGTCTCGGTGGCCAAAAGGAAATTCTCGAAGTGTGGTTTTTAGCGTTTCCTGCTTCCTACAGCAGTTTAACAACCTAAACATACTGATAGACGCACATTAAAGGAAAAAGTTTGTTACACATCAAATGAAAAAGTATGTTATTATTGCCCCGAACAATATTTGTTCTTAGAAGTGTACATAAAAAATGCTCCGTCAATTTTTAAATAATTTTGTTCTATGCTCTAGATAAGCTTAGATGCAAACAGACCTGAAAAGGTATACAGACAAGCTCACTGGCAAAGAACATCGGATAACACAGTCCTGAGAGTGACAAGCCTTTTACTCGTCAGGACGAGTAGAAAAAAATATATGGCAAGTAAAATTTTGCCACAACGGTTTGAATCTGTCTTCATACTGCGATTAAGCGTGAGCCGTTTCGCGAGTTTTCCGGTCCAGTCACCCCGCTTTACTGACAACTGGTAAACGGCAACCTTGCACTTCCTGTCGCAACACTACATGTGTCTACGACGAAACGCTCAAAAGCTACTGCCCATGGGTCAGACGAAGAAAGTTTTGTTCGACACTCTTACTGGGAAGAAACCACGTCATCAGGGAGTCATCTGAAGCTTTCTTCCCAAATGGAAGAACGACTTTATATGACTGACGTACGACGAACAATCAAGTTTGATGACAGGCCGATCTGCGTGAGAAATCCGTCACAGACCCAGGAAGCTTCAATACTCTGAGAGACCAGTCAGTCTTGACCCCATTCATGAAGACACATGAAATGAACAGACTTTACCAGAGTCTAAGACTGAGAAACTGTGTTGTGTGTGTGTGTGTGTGTGTGTGTGTGTGTGTGTGTGTGTGTGTGTGTGTGTGTGTGTGTGTGTGTGTGTGTGTTTAATTTCCATGATATCTACAATTCTCATTGATATTCATAACACTATACTATCTTTATTAGATTATAATATTTGAAGAAATCCAGTACTGTCCTTGTTCCACCCTAATACTGACTTATAATCCAAAGTACAATTCTTATTAATTCAAAACTGTCCCCCAGGGATTTCATGATTCTCAAAGAATTTTTACAAAGATCTTGAAACTGGTCCTTATACATCTTCATCAGCGGGGACATGCTATATTATCTACATCTAGATGACACAGGGTGACTCACATGAACTTATACATACATGCAGCCAGTATCATCATATACCCTGCCGCATGACGTTGGCGATCATGACCTCAGCCACCCTGCAAGTCCGTCCCAGGTGCTCTAATTCCCCTTTCCTCGTGAAATGTCCCATGAATGTTGCTCGTATTTTCCTAATCGTTTTTGTCAATGATCTTCTTGTGTCTGCCTTCTTCAAAACGTCTATTTGTTGTTGTTGTTGTTGTTGTTGTTGTTGTTGTTGTTGTTTGTTTGGTTGTTGTTGTTTTGTTTTGTTTTGTTTTTGCCGTCCATGGAACTCTGAATTTTCTTCGTAGAAACCACGTTTCAGTTGCCTTAATTTATTCTGGCTTTGCGTGTTGACTGTCCACGCCTCACCACCGTACAACAGTATTGGTTCTATGTAACATTCAAGAACTTTCTTTCGGATATTAATTGATAGGCATTTGTTGGTAAGAACGCTTTTCGTCTTCTTCAATGCTGTTTTGGCTTGGCTGATTCTGCTGGCTACTTCTGATGTGTATCTGCCGTCTGGCGAGATGACTGTTGCCAGATATTGAAACTTATCAACCTGTCTCAAAGTTGTGCCATTAACTGTTATTTTGCATGAGCGGATATCTTGTTTTTTACTGTTTACCATGATTTCAGTCGTCTTGCTATTTAGCTCCAGCCCTTTATTTTTTACTTTCTATGTCTATTATGTTCACAAGGTTTTGTATGTCTTTTTTCATTTTCTGCAATTAGCACGGTGTCATCTGCGTAACGAATGTTGTTTATCATTCTTCCTCCAACCTTTATCCCAGAGCATTCTTCTAGATTTCTCATGGTGGTTTCGATTTGTATTTTGGCTGGCCATGTTAAACTTGGGAATATACGATCGTGGTTTTCCCGATGTCTTCTATCGGTATACATGCAGTACATGTTGTTTTCTATAAGTCGATACTGGATTTCACCTTTCACCCTTGACATCAGTGTTTAAACCAAAGCACACTCACGTTTCTGAGTTTTCAGAATAATTTTATTCTGTACCCATGACTATTGGCACTCCTGAAAGGAAAGCCAGAAAACTTATTGAAACTTGTAGTTTGAACATACTGGCAAGATGATAGCTGCACAGCTTGATGTATGGATTACTTTAGTTTCAGAACTGTCATGAAGTTGCAAAATAAAATAGTCTCTGAATACAGCGGAAAACTTGAAGGGTACATTCAGCTCACACACTCGCATAAAGAAGATACTGAATGACGGATTCAAGAATGATTCCATGTCCAACTCCTGTAACTCGAAATGAACTCGCAATCACGAAGGGGGAGTGGTGAACAACAATACATGAGCACATGGTCAACAGAGGAACGGGAAGAATGCATTTGTTGCCTTTGAATTCAAAATTGCTGTCTTCACATTTAAAATCCCTAGACAGGGAAGACCTAAGTGCACATATTGAATTATTGTCTGACAATAGCAATACTGTCATCTGCGATAATAATACAAATGAGCAACACAATACCTAAATATAACAAATTTACCAGGGAAACTTGACTGTAGGGTTCACAGTCAACCAGTCAACCAACTGTGTGTCAGCTGCTCTTTAAGACTACAGTGGGGTCTACACTCTGATGCTGTCATAAACATGACTTCACACTGGTCTGCAAAACCCCACTCAAATATCACAAGGTGAGTTAGTTTGATTGTGGAGTTATTGTCCGCTCTGTACTCGTACCACAGTATACCATTAGTATCTCGTACAAACTGTTGCGGTAACACTGTGATAAGGTATTGGTTCCGTCCCATAGTATTTCAGTCATCCAGGAGGTTGTGCGTCAGGCTGTTATTTGCCTTATTCGGCAGCCCGCCAAATCTACATACAATCGTATAGTATCTCTCTCTCTCTCTCTCTCTCTCTCTCTCTCTCTCCTCTCTCTCCTCTCTCTCTCTCTCTCTCTCTCTCTCTCTCTCTCTCTCTCTCCTCTCCTGCTACGACCCTTTCCTAAGAGAAATAAACTCATTCTGTATAGTGCTTTTTGATTTGGCTCAGTTTTTACGTCGGCACCCACCTCAGGAGATATTGCCGCCGGGGATGTGACCATCCCAGGGAAGAGGGGGAAGAGGGTGAGTTATCTAATCCTATACTGACACCACCAGAATAATAATTATGTTAAAAATTAAGGTGGGGCAGTGAGAGGGCCAGTTTTAATGCAGCGCACCCCGGGATCTGTATAGCGTTTTCCCCGTCATCTTGTATAAGTATGCAGTGGCCGTTTCTAAAGGTAGCTTTCTTTGTCCATCGTACACACACATGGGAGACTGGCAGGGGTGGGGGCATGCAAACACCACGCGCGCGACTACACACACTTACACATATACATATTCACAAACATACGCAGACTCCTCTCTCTCTCTCTCTCTCTCTCTCCTCTCTCTCTCTCTCTCCCCTCTCTCTCTCTCTCTCTCTCCTCTCTCTCTCTCTCTCTCTCTCTGGGTGTAATGTTCTTGTCCAGTATTTTCAAGCAAAGAAAATGGTGGTGTTCGTGATCATTTAATAACAGAGCTAAGTGATTGTAACACAGTGAAGAGAAGAGCTCAGAACAGAACCCTGTGGGCGACTATATTTCAGCAAAATGGAGCCGACGTAAGTCATTGGTGACAACAGACTGAATTCGACTAGAAACGCATGACGTTTTCAAACTTTCAAAATATTGGACGAGATCATTCAGAGCACAGAAGGTTTGTGTTTTAAAAGAATATTGATACCGCCACTAAGACTGACAAGGATAGACATACCAGCAGCCATCAGGGATGCAGAGTTCAGTCAGGGTCCCTTTCCCAGCATGATGATCTCATTACGTATTATAAGAGATGTGATTAAAACACTCAACCAAACGAAAACAAAAGAAACAAGCAGCCTGACGATGACACTGATGACATCGATCATAATCACAGTGCCGAGGAGAATAATTTCAAATCAGAATCGATCTGTTATTACCAAGAGGCAGACGAGTATGATACAACTGATGATAACATGACAGATGACGTTTACTAAACACAAAGAGACAAGCTTTGAAAAAGCAGAAAGTAGATTCGCTAACCATGGAACTGACTAATTCATCAGTTTTGGAAAGTGTTAAGAAGTATGGGTTGTAGACACAAAGACAAATCACAAATGATATTGTATTGATGTCTGGCTCGATCATTTTAAGAATATTTTTCAAAATAATGGGGGACATGTTGGTGAACATTGTGATATTAAGGAGATCTACGTGAGGAAACAGAGTATACACTAAATAGAGATATATCTGAAGAGGACGTTAAACAAGCAGTTGACAAACGTACGACTGGTAAAGCAAGCGGAATTGACTGTTTCAGCTGAAATTTCGAAAAATGATAGACAAGATATCCTGTTTTTTTCTAACCATACTGTTTAATATAATTTTCGACTCAGGGATATATCCAAAAGAGTGGCCCAAATGTATCATCATTCCCATATACAAGAAAGGGGAACCTGAAATGCAGATAATTATAGACGTGTATCTTTATTAAACATAGTACATGTATCTAAATATTTCACAACAATACTGAACATGAGATTCTACACCTGGTTAGAAGAGTTATTAATCTCAGCGTCAGGCAGGTTTTCGTACAAAATACGACATGCTTTCGTTAAGAAATATATGCATAAGAAAAGAATGAAGTTATATGTTGCTTTTGTCGACTTTAAACAGGCTTTCGATTCTGTTAAACATGATAAACTCCTACATTGTATTAGAAATGAGGGTATTATAGGGAAATTTCTTGCTTCATTAATGGCAATGTACAAGTCATTGGTTTCATGTATCCGTCCGTGTTAACGATAATTTTTCACACACACACACACACACACACACACACACACACACACACACACACACACACACACACACACACACACACACACACCACACACACACACACTCATTTATTCACTAACGCACATGGAAAAGGTGAGAAAGGGAGAGACGAAGACGGGTCATAAGACTAAGAAAGCAAATAAACAAAAATAATAATAATAAAAAAGTTGAAACAGTAAATACTATAAAGTTAACCAGCAATAAATGATGATGACATTATTATTTTGTTATTATTATTATTATTGTTCTTGTTGTTTTTATTATTAATATATTCATAAAGCGTCAAATTTTGATTCAAGAATCAAATCAAAGTGCACTCTTGTCATTCACCAAAGTAATCACCGACAACGATAAAACCCCCAGGGTACAAAGCACACGCAAACCAAGCGGGGGGGGGGGGGGGGGGGGGGGAGGAGGAGACATGAGAGGAGTAAGATGGTAAATACTGTCAAATAATTATTTTAAGAGACTTCTTAAAACACACGTTGACAGAAAATAAAACATGAACATTTTAAACAACTACAAACAGCACACGCAAGAGCCAAAGTCTAACAGACACTGGTAGTGTCACCATCACAAGCACTGTCAGAAGTACTAAGCTGATAACAGTTGTCTAGTTCAACACCTTCAGGTAAAGACAAAGTAAACATGAATGAACAAACAGAAGAAGAACTGAGAAGACAGCGTGGTGATGTACCCGTATGCTGATGCATGCGTATTTTCATACTTACTCGGTACACAAGACAGCAGAATCAAAAATTCAAAACAGAACCAGCTCATGATGTGTGTTCTGTCTGCCCGCACATATGGTACTGTCCAAGGGAATAATGAAAGCACACGGTCTTTCAACAATACAGACGTTACTCGTTTCTTGTAAAACAAAACAAAAACAAAAACATAACAATCCACTCTTTGCGTGACTATGCAAAATACCGCCTACGTTTTTGTCCCTCTTGCCCTACATTTCAAGTGTTGGACTGTCACTCACTCACAGTTTTTGGTGGAACACTTGTAGACGAAATCAGACTTGTCTGCCTGAGGTTATCTTGAGTTATCCGATCACGGGTCAATTGCCTGCAGGAGAGAAACAAAGGTTACAATCTGTCAGTCTAAATTTAGCACGAGACAGATAAGGCTTTTTTTCCTCCTCTAAGTTCCAGTAACATAAGGAAAGATACTTTGAAGGTTACTTTATAGTCTAATAATTTATGAGTGAAAAAATAATATCATCATCTATTCACTGAGTTAGTTATTTGCAGCAACAGTAATTAATGAAACTGTAACATATTGTATCATACTTTGAAACATGCAGCTCTAGTGTTATTCATCATTACTGGTCCTACTGAAAATCACCGGAACTGTAACTGTTGACGTATGAGTAGTGGTTGCATACAATCGTTTTAAAAGCAGTTTCTATTGCTATTGCATTTTACTGTATTGTTTCGTGTTGTATTAATTGTATTCACACGGATTTTTCGCGCGAAACTGGGGCTTCTCTCCCGAGTGCAAAGTCACTTTTTTCCTTAATGTGAATAGGGTGGTGGTTGTTGTTTTTTTTTACGCATTGAAATAAATTAGAATTTTATCAGAAACGACTTGTTTCTTTTCGTCAATGTTTGTATGTGCACTGAGTGCATTGTGTGACCATGGCCTGGGTTTATCTTGTCATTCGAAAAACCAGCGAACCAAACGATCACTAAAGGTCTAATGGAGGGGAGAAGGAATCCATGCTTCAACTCGGGATAGAAACTGGGAATACCCACCTTCATAGATGGGCGCGGTAAACACCAGTCCTCTCTACATACAATGAACTGTAATCATAGCAGTACATTAGCAATTATAGATATAGCAGCAAATGGTACCGTATGTTTGCTCTTGAATACAGTATAGCTGTTATTATTTCAACAATTCCAAATCCAGTTTGTTAGTAATTTTTAATACAATTTGGTGGTAATCTATAAAGGCAGTAGCTGTAAACTGGATTGAAACCTCGACAGCCGCTTGTAGACCTACTTTTAGTATTACAGTAGTAGCAGAGCTACTACGTGTAGTAGCTATTGAGGTTTCAATCCAAGTCTACTCATTTGTTGTCATGTTTGGAGATTAGTTCTCGTGATGAAAAGAACAGTTCTCTGTGAAACCATCGCCAAACAGCTTTTCTTCTGGTAAATAGGTGTAGATCAGATCTCTTTCAAAGACAGAAGATTCCATACGAAAAAGCACACGGGTAAGGCCACAGTGACTCATATCTGAGCAGAAAACATTCACCCTTACCGTGAGATCATCAGCACAATTACCACTACTCCTAACCACTGTAGGCGTCTTTAAGAACTACTATCCGTCATCGCAGCATAAATCTATCCACCGCACCCATTTATCTTGTATCGTGCAGCCTTTTCCGTCCCCAAACTAATGCACGATACTCAACATACTACGCTCATTCACCCTTACACATACGTTCTTTCACTACCACTCCTCCCTCTGTGTCTCTCGCTCTCTAATTTTCGTTCCACCACTCTTTTTCCCTTGTCCTCTCTTTATCGTTATTCTTTTCTTTATGTTCCGTAATCTCTGTGTGTCTTTTGAAGGTGATTCTCGCCAATTGAAGGTGATTCTCTACCAAGCGCGACATGAAGATCCACAGGACTCTGATGAACGAAAAGCAGCGTACTTAGCCAGCAGATAACACGCTGAAAAACCAAGTCTAGGAAGCAAGTCACAGTGTCAAGGACATCCGCGCTGATGGCTCAGACAAGGAATTTGTACAGGCTCTTGATGTTAAGCGCCAGAAAATTAACTTGCCACCTGCAAGTGCAAAAGAGGAATGGGAGAGGCTTGATAAAGAAATAGTCCAAATCCGAATGTTCTGATAGGAAGGAGGACACTGGAACACTAACAAGCTACATTCGGAGATACTGTATATGCAACATGTAGGGATGCGTATGGAGTAAAACTCCTCCTCAGAAATCTAGACGCCAGCTTCAAATGGGGAATGTCCAAAGAAAGAAAATCAAGGCTGCTTCAGAACTTGTGAAGCAAGGATTAGGGGAACTATTGAAAGACCTGAAAGCAAAACATAACAAAGCAAAGCAGAATCAGCCAGGAGAAGGAGCAAGAAGAAGAAAACCTACGATTGCTTCTTCAGAAACTTTCCATTCGACTGGAAGCTGTTCGAGTAGCCCAAATCCGGGACACTCACAGTGGGGGAAAAGGCGTTGAACAACATCTTAGAAAAACATATTCCGATCCTCAGAGCGAGGAACCACTTAAAATCCAGGGTTTGGTGTGGCCTGCAATGCCGGAGAAAATGTTAAATAACAAGCCACCTACACTGGATGAAGTAAAGAAAGGGGTGGAGAAAGTCAAAACCAAATCATCACCTGGGCCTAACGGAATGCTTTATCTATTGTATGAAAATGGCCACTAACTTCAGGGTACCAGGCCCGATGACCGCAGGAAAGACCTGCTAGCTGCTCGGCAAGACGGGTCATGTCAGACCTTGCTGAACAGCGAAATGGACTGTGTCTGGAGCATTATGCCTGGCCACTTTCGCGGCGTTCAAAAAAACTCTGTGGTTGAAGTGAGGCAACATTGGGAGCTTCCGACTGACAACTGTCGAGACTATAGTAAGGGGAGAGGAGGTGGCAGTGATGGGAGCTGGGGGCAGGGCAGGAAAGATGAGGCCCAGGGGAGAGGCGAGAGAGGGCTCTTCCATTCTCTCTTGGTTCAGTAGCTGGGCTGGACATGGTTGGTGTGCGATGTGTGATTGTGTCCCGGCATGTGCCCCTTTTTTTTTTTTTTTTTTGTCGTTCGGTTTGTAAAAAAGGTAACTGATGACTGGATCCGAATGGTTCATGCAACACATTGGACAGCCCCCCCCCCCCCCGCCACCCACCTCCTTTTAATTGATGAAACGGCTATCGTGTGGCGTCGAGAGCTTGGAAAGTGATTGTCTGGAGAGTGGCGAGGCAATGGTGCTCTGGCTCCCAACCGCACCCTCGGGTTTTTCTTATTAAATTATCTATCATATTAAAAATGTCCCAATGTCTTCGAGTGGTTACACAAAGTGATAAGATCAGCATGAAGGAACTTGAAGATCAGCAACCAATGGCTGATGAAGTGTCTCCCCCAAAAAACAAAAAACAAACAAACAAAAAACACAGTACTCGAGTGACTTCAACCAGTTCAGATCTGACCGTCGAAGGAAAAATCTTCTCCGTCATGGCAGTACGAAAAAAGTACCTGGACTTGTCAGTCCAGACTGGAGGCATCCCAGATGTGTCTGGCTGTGTACATCATGTCACACTGATTTGGGAAGCAATCCAAAGAGCTAATCAGAGAAGAGGGGCCTCGACGTGGTGTGGCGCGATCTGGCAAATGCGTATGGTTCACTCTTACACAGGATGATACAGCTGGATCTCGAGGTGTATCATGTCCCAAAGAACATCCGAGAAATGCTGAAGAAGATTTTCATGGCTTCTCAATGTGGTTCTTCACAAAAGAATACACAACAGATTGTATCAATTTCAAAGTAGGCATAGCAATGAGCTGTGCAATTTCTCCAATACTGTCCGTGTTAGCAACGAGGTCATCTTCAAAGCAGCTGGGAGGACTTAAGATCCAGCTGACCTCGGATGTGGATACCATATACCCCCTCCATAAGGCTTCACGGACTACACAATAGTGCTTTCCTCAAAAAAAGAGGAAACGCACAAGATCATGAGGCAATTAGACGAGGTGGTCGCCTTATCTAGGATGTGTTTCAAACTGAAAAGATCATGGGAGCCTTTTCACTGAGGAAAGCTTAAACAGTGACGTTCACTGTCGCCAATCAATCCTTTCCAAGAGTGACAGAAGAATCCGTCAAAAGATGGTATGATGACTCTCTGAAAGATACAAAAATATGTAAGGAAACCAAGCAAATGGCAGAAGAAAACCTTAAACTTACAGACCATTGTGGTCTTCTCGGTAAATACAGAGTCTGGTGCCTGCAGTTCATGCTAATTCCAAAGCTCCCGTGGCCTCTGTTGATGTACGATATCTACACTAGCACAGTGGGATGAGTGGAGGCCAAAATCAACAAATACACAAGGAAATGACTGTGTCCCACCGGATCCTACTGACGTTGTGCTCTGTTATCGCCAGGCAAAGCTGAAGCTGCCCCTAAAATCCACTGACGAGGAGTACAAGATAGTAAAAGTCGGGCTTCTCAGCGTGCTTGAGGATTCAGGAGATAATTATGGTTGTGAGATCAATCCAGTCCAAGATCGGGACTGAAAGAAAATGGAAAGTGAAGGAGACAGTGGCGCAGCTAAGGAAAGCTTCATGGTCAAAGAAATAATGGGGCACACGCAGACCAGTTGGCAAGGACTGGGATAAAGAAAAATGGATCGATGATGAAAGGCCAATGGAAGACAGAAAGAGATGATAATATAAAACATGAAGAAAGAAGAGAATGCCAAAAGAATCCAGAAGACAGTCCAGCAAAAACGTTGAGGCAATGGTCGACGTGGAAAAATGCACTCCGAAGAAGTCTGAGCTCGAATGACATGTGAAACATGGCTTCTCTTAGAATCAGTTTCATCCTCAGATCTGTAATGACCTCCTGCCCTCGAATGCCAATCTTGCGAAATGGAGGAAATCAGATGACCCTGCTTGCCCGCTCCGCCAAGGCAAACAAACAATGGAACATGTCCCGAGCTCATGGAAGGCATCACAAACCCAAGAAAGGTACACTTGGAAGCACAATCAACTGCTTCAAGAGATGGCACAGGCGATCAGTACTTCCAGGGGAAAAGAAAACCATGGAACTGGTCAGGATGATGACATTGTTTTCTTTCTACTCATCTGACTTCTAAAGTGAGCTGTTTTGGAAACGTGTATAACTGTTTTAATCCCCACTGTTATATTATGTTTTTTTCAAGACCTTGCCAGCGCATAGGGTTTTGCACATGATAGAGAAGTCTTTCTGATAACTGCTGACAGAGTTGGGTGGAGCGCGTATGGAATTTTCCGAGTGCAGTAGAAACCCTCTTGAACAAACTCCAAAGCCCATTGTTATGAGTAAATTGCAATTTAGTATGCGTTGTCCTCATGTATAATGCATTCATTGTGAACATATCAGTCAGTTCTCCAGCTGAACGAAACATCAGGGAAGTTGTTTTTGTTCCACGTTTTGTGTATTTGTTACTTTAATTCTTCCGTGTGTGCTTCATAAAGTCCTGTTGGCCAAAATAGTGTAACGTCTTGTTTTGTGAATCAAATACGCATTTTCATTCTACTTTCGTGGGTTTCTGGCATCCTTGTGTTTCATGGTGATCCTTCTACAAATTTGTTCTTGGTCCCCGAGCCATCCTTGTATCATTATCATTAGGAGCCTTGCCGCATGGCGTTGGCGATCATGGACTTCCATCTGTTTCTATCTCTTGTTGCCTCAAGCATCTCTTCCACCCTATTTGTCCTCAGCCACTCTGCAAGTCCGTCTAGTATCTTCTCCCTGGGTCTACCTGATGCTCTCTTCCCCTCCAGCTTTCCCGTTGTGACCAGGTGCTCCAAATTCCCCCTCCTCATAAAATGGCCTACAAATGTTGCCTGTCTTTTTCTAATCTTCCTTATGAATGATCTTCTTGTGTCTGCCTCCGTCAAGACTGTCTCGTTTGTTTTCTTTGCTGTCCATGGAACTCTCAACATTCTTCTTAGAAACCACATCTCGGCTGCCTTAATCTTGTTCTGGCTTTGCTTCTTGACTGTCCACGCCTCACAACCGTATAACAGTATTGGTTCCATATAACACTCAAGAACTCTCTTCCTGATGTTAATTGATAGGCATTTGTTGGTAAGAATGCTTTTCATCTTCTTGAATGCTGTTTTGGCGTTGCCGATTCTGCCGGCTATTTCTGATGTGCATCTGCCGTCTGGTGAAATGATCGTTCCCAGGTATTTAAACTTATCAACCTGTCTCAAGGTTGTGCCGTTTGCTGTTATTTTGCATGAGGGGATTTCATGTTTTGTACTGATCGCCATGACTACAGTCTTCCTGCTGTTTAGTTCCAACCCTTTACCTTTGCTTTCTATTTCTAGTATATTCACAAGGTTTTGTAGGTCCCTTTCATTTTCTGCAATTAGCACGGTGTCATCTGCGTATCGAATGTTGTTTATCATTTTTCCTCCAACCTTTAATCCGGGGTCTTCCTCTAGGTTGCTCATGATGTTTTCGCTGTAAAGTGAAGAGAAAACAGATCTGGTGACAAAACACAACCCTGTCTGACTCCTCTTTTGATGTTTTGGAAAGAGCTCACAGTATATTGTTTTCTATTCTCATTGCAGGTGTTTGTTCCCAATACATATTTCTGATTATTCGTAGATCTTTTCCATCGATATTGAGTCTTTCTAGTTGGTTGATCAATTCTTCATGTCATACCCGATCGAAAGCCTTGGTATAATCAACAAAGCATAAATATAAATCCTTATTCATCTCGATTGACCTCTCTATGATAGTTCTTAGGATAGATATGGCATTAATAGTTTCTTTCCGTTCTACAAATCCACACTGTTCATCTATTTCTCTTTTGATTCTATTCCTTGTCCTCATCATAATTATTCTTAATACAATTTTTGTTACATGACTCATCAAGCTGATTGTGCTATGGAGTTCACATTCTATAGCCCCTGTCTTCTTTGAAAGAGCAATGAAAATTGATTTTGACATATCTTTGGGGATTTTTCCAGTGTCGTAAATTTCATTTAGGAGGACTTATTTTTTCAATACCAAATTCCTCCAGGGCTTCGATCATCTCTGTAGTAATGTTGTTTGTCTTGGGGCTTTTCCTGGTTTCATCTTTTTCAGCGCTGCTCTAACTTCATCTTTCAATATGGGTGGTCCTTCAAAGTTCTTTCTTATAATGTGTTCTCATCCTTGTACATAATTACATATTGGGAATTGTTGCTGTTTGCTCGACAAGCAATTTAATATCAAGATAAACTTTGATATCTGGCCATGCACAACAAATGCTAGCATTTTTCTTATTTTTCCTTCTTCGTTTGTTTTTATTAAAGTCTTGTCATGAAACGATTCTAGTGTTTTGGCAGGGTAAAGGCAGTGAATGGTCTATGAGGCTGGCTGGTTTTCCATTGGATAGAACTACTGATGGCGAATATATTTCAATATAGCCTACACACTCACAGATGTCAGGAGAGACACCATTCATTTATATCAAATCAGAGGACTTAAATGTTAAGCAAACTTCTAGACCTTACCAGCACATGCGGTGTATGTGCAGGTATGTGACTTTTGCCTTGATAAATTTTGGATTCATCCATCACAAAGCATCAGTGCAACATTATACCGAGCAAATGGAAACCGAAACTGAATCTGAAAATAAATATCATTCCTTGTATCGATAGGGTATGAATCTGTGTCTGTTTATGTCTGTATGTTTGCAGTCTAATGTCTTTGATGGTAATAATGACGGTCATTGTTGTCCTGAAATATGTAAAGTGGTTGAGTCTAAACATAGTAATATCTGATGAATACATGGGGTTCATCGAGCCTGGTGTAAAGGTAGGCTTTTTTTCTGATCCAAACGATTAGTCAGGAGAATGAAAACAATTTCAAACAGAGCAGGAGACACGATGCGGTGTTTGTGTAATCGGCTTCGAGGCTGATCTGTCATAGTTGGGACTTTCATGTTGTCGTGGAAAGATTGCCATTCTGAGTAGCATTCATGATAGCTCTCTCTCTCTCTCTCTCTCTCTCTCTCTCTCTCTCTCTCTCTCTCTCTCTCTCTCTCTCTCTCTCCTGCTTCAAACAGAAAAAGAATCAGCTTCGTTTTGTTTTAATGCAGTGGCCACAATACAAAAACACTGAAAGTGATAGATCAACCGACCAGGTCAGTAGTAACATCGCCACATGCGAGGTGCAAGCTGTTGGCAGCCAACGTGTCCCTGATCCAAGGGAAGTAATGGGTGACGTTGGTGTAGACGCCCGGCCAGCGAGGTTCAGCACAACCATACCCCCAACTGGCCACACCTGACATAACACACACCCAGTGTGACTGTGTACCCTTTCAATATTGGTTTAGTGATTCACACTACGCATTAAGGAAATCACGGCAATATGTGAGTTGTCCATGAGCAAATGATGCAAGAAAAATTCAACTTCATTGGTGAACAAAAACAGACATAAGAACGGGTGGCGCTCTAATGTGGTGACACGCTCTCCCTTTGGAAAGCAGCCCGGCTTTCACACGGTAAATCTGTTGTGACAAGAAATTAAAAAAGAAAAATATCATATACACACAGGCACACACACACACACACACACACACACACACACACACACACACACACACAACACACACACACACACACACAAGAGTCTCTCTCTCTCTCTCACACACACACACAGTCTCTCTCTCTCTCTCTCGCTTTCTCTCTCTCTCTCTCTCGCTTTCTCTCTCTCTCTCTCTCTCTCTCTCTCCCTCACACACACACACACACACACACAATGTTTAATAAATCCTTTGACCCCAAATGGGGCATGAAGAATAACAGCAAACAGGGGGATTAAAATATAATATGAAGCAGGAAGTTCAACAGAAAAAGTACATTTGAAATTGTCTTGCGACAGACTACTCAAATGTTCGAAAGTAACTACACAATTATAGAAAAAAGTAATGAATTGTGTCAGTTTCAACTGATCTTTTTTTTCCGGAAGTGAAATTACAAAATGAGAACATAGATTTAAATGACAGGTATTTTTGTGGATAAACTTTACCCGGTTTTCACCGAATTTACAATATTCGAAAACAGAGTGAAACTCATCGCCGAAGATGTTATCATCACAACACGATTCTGCTTTGTCTACATGTATCTACTCCTTTGCGTCTGCTTAATTCAGTCTCAAGTTTGTGACAGCTGCGCTGAAATTTAATCAAAGGGAAAACATGAATAACATGAATATCTGGTAACTGTGTTATTTATTTCTCCATTTCAAATGCGCTTTTGAAATTTCGATATAATATCAATTTGCTATTGTTTCCAAAGCTCTCCTTCAGACTTGCTGGCAATTATCCTGGAGTGAGCTAAGTAACATTCTTGTAAAATGTGTATGTTTCCAAATCTTTGAGATTCCCCAGCAAAATCAAAACTTGTGTCAATTAATATTCTCTGAACAAGACCTATCCCTCTGAAGAGTATATGTTTTTACATATAAATCATGATGAGGATTGTATAATTTAACAGAGTATTTCTCTGAGGTTGTCATATTACGAAAGGTTACGCCAAAAATGAATCATAAAGATGAATCAGTTTAGAATTAACTAGCACTGAAATTGGATATAACCCCGTTTCACCATACACCATCTCAGTCATAGCGTTTCTCGATAATTTTAACAATCGCTACAAAATTTAAAGCCGCAATTTCTCAAGCAAGTTCATGTTCTCACACCTCCATCCACAATAAGATCAAGTGACTTAAGAATAACAATGGCAGGCAAACCTTGACAGAAAAAAATATATTTCTGACTGTCTGCAAATAAAGAAAATATATTTCTGAGCTTGATCATGTGCAGTTTTGTTTTACCCTTACAAAATTTACCATTTCGACAAAATTATATCCCCAAGTATTTGAAAGTATTTACAGTTTCAATATCTTTCAGTCCATAATAAAAGATATATGGACTATTTCGTCCATTAAAAGCCACCACCTTGGTTTTATTTTTCATAAACTTCAGGCTCCAGCGGGTCCAATAATCTTGTAGAGTATTTAGAGATTAATAAATATCTCTTACAATCTGATAATTAAGTGCATCATCAGCATAAAGCAATACCAGTAACTGAGTGTAATGAATCAGATCTACTGTGGGGCACCAAAGTCAATATTATTACATGGTAAACAATGATTGTTTTACAAATATCTGTCAGACGAAAGGTTGTCACCTTGATTAACTTTCTACAATTGTCAAAGAAAGTGGATTTTTTGCTATTCACAAAATACAAGATTTAATTTGACTGTATCTACTGACAACTGTTAAAATTTTGCCGTCGATATCTTCCTTAAAGAGTTTAAACCATAAGCCTTGTCTCCAAATGGAATCGAAAGCTTTCTTGTAATCGACAAAAGCACAATCTATATTTTTGTGTATGTGTGTGTGAAAAATATTGATCAAAGATAGCAAAACAAAAGCATGATCCGATGTGGAATGTGAACGTCTGAATCCTGCTGAATTATATTTCTGAACAACTTAACAATACAATTCAAAAGAATTATACCTCGGTGTTAATCACAATCCAATGTATCGCCTTTATCTTCATAAAGAGGTGAAAACAAATAGAAGATGTTGTTAAATAGTTTACAATAAACATGACGCAAAGCAGGAGAGCTACTTTTAATATGTTTGTTACGTATTTGATCGTTCCCTACAGCCTTTCCGATCTGTAAACCTTAATGGCGTATTCAATTTCCTCTTCAATTTGCACACACACACACACACACACACACACAAATGCACGCACGCACGCACGCACGCACGCACGCACACACAAAAACGTACTCACACAAGCATACACACATTTTCTATGTGAACACATTTTGTACATGATTTATTCACATATCTGCAGAGACACAAAGATTCTTGGGTAGAGACAGAGATAGGCGTTGAAAGTGTCAATGACGTTTTGAATTTATTCTTTCGCTTATTTAATTAGTGACAAATTGGTTGTTTAGACGACCGATATACTGGTTAAAATAGTATAGTAATAGTAGTAGTAGTAGTAGCTATTTATGTATATCTTCTTTTAATCGTTTCTTGCAATTACCGCATCAAAGACATTTTTAATCCAAAAAAGGATACAAAATATACAAAGAAGGAGAAAAAAACAAACAAACAAACAAAAATAAAGTGAAATACGGACTAAATGTGAAACAAGCGGTGAAACAGTGGGTCTATAATCAATTTAGTTTCCATATTCCATGTCTATATTTCAGCCAGTCCTCGTGAAATTAGGAAAAACTTATTGATCTTAGTATTTTGGTTTCAGCTTTTTCGTAGAAATAGACATGTGTAGAGAAGCATCATTCGTTTTACATGTGTAAATAGACATTTTAAGCAAATATTATCATTCGTACGATCATGACGTCTACAATTATCTGTCTTGAATCCGAAGGTTAGATTGGTTATTTGCCCGTCTGCCTGCCTGTTTGATCGCCTTATTAGCTGACAAACATATGTATGAATAACAGAAGGAAACAAAAAGAAGAAGAAAAGTATGTTTGTCGGGGTGTGTGCGGGTAGCGGACTTCAGCCCCACAGCAGAGAAAGCAGACGAAATATGTCTTAAAGTCTCTCGATTTATTTGTGCCTTGTCAAATATTTTCTAAAGCAGATAACCCTGCGTTCTCTTCTGTGCGGCTGTAGTCACCTATCCTTGTCTGACTGTTGCAGCTCTTGGCAGTCATATCTCATCGTGCGTGCATTTTCATGTGCGAGCAAAAGTACATACTTACCAGTGACATACCAACGGCTGTTAAATCTGGTAATTAAAGGTCCTCCACTGTCTCCCTGTATTCACAACATAATCAGTTTACTCTGTGTGTGTGTGTGTGTGTGTGTGGTGTGTGTGTGTGTGTGTGTGTGTGTGTGTGTGTGTGTGTGTGTGTGTGTGTGTTGTGTATGTATGTGTGTGTGTGTGTGTGTGTGTGTGTGTGTGTGTGTGTTTTCGGAGTAGCTGTGTCAATAGTAGTAAACGTGTTGTTAGTATGTTGATATACATCACTACAAGTTATAGTAATTAGGTATTGGACTTTTCAAAAGACAGTTAATAAAAAAAATTGTATGCTAATGATACTGATTCTAATATTTCGTAAACTGTATTCTGAGAAACAGAGGGTGGAAGATGTGCTTGCGGCAATAAGGGATAAAAACATGGAAGGCCATGATCACCAACGCATTGTGGCAAGGCACTTGATGATGATGATAATGATTCTGAGAAAAAAATTGGAATATAATGTTTTACCTTGATGCCAGCTGGGGGGTGGGGGGGAGGTTGAGTGGGTCTTTTAGGAGAACGGATGAGCGGAAGACGGCGTGATGGGTGGGGGTGTTCTTTGATTGCGAAATGTGTGTTCATATTGCACTCAAGACTGTGGAGTAAAAGAAAAGGTTATGCAAGTTATGGGTCAAATATCTACCTGGCGAGGACTACGCAAAACATAGAATAGCAAGGAGACAGCAAAAGATTAATCAAAGCCATTGAAAAGCATCTCTGAAGATATTTGGAAAACTGAGGAAACTCTTGACTCACTAATAGAGTTCTAGAAGAATGTGAACGCTATTCGACTCTGACAACACACTCACACGCACACACACACACACACACACACACACACACACACACACACACACACACACACACACACACACCACACACATACACACACACGTGCACGCGTGCGCGCGCACACACACACACACACACACACACACAGACTGACATACTTTACTAACATACCTATGACACACAGACTGGCATACCTATAACGCACAGATTGACATACTTTTAACACACATATTGACATATTTAAAACACACAGTCTGACGTACAACACACAGACTGACACACAATACACAGACTAACATACATATTCGCTGAGAAAGTTCACGAGCTTAATTCTGACGACCTGATACTCTTGTGCATAGAGCAGTGTGCAATAACAGCAACCTACAGAATACAACTTGCCATGGAGAGAGTTACAGCATGGACAGACAGCTGATGTGTAACTATCAATATAGAGAAAACAACAGCTGCTCTTTTCTCGCTCTCCCCAAAAAGCGCAGCTTGGTAGATTTACCCCTGGCGATACACCACTGAAGACAGAAAGATCAGTAAGCATACGTGGAAGTCACCTTTGACAGGAGATTGAATTGGAAGCAACACATTATACATGTAGAAGGAAAAGCTAGAAGAAATACGAACATCACGAGAAAACTGCCAGGAACACACTGGGATGCAAATGACAAAATTAAGAAGACAATGTGCCGGAGGACCTACGACTACGGCTGGAGTACGAATCAAGTTCTTGGATGACAGCAGCTAAGACACACCAGCACACCCAGAACAAAGTTCAGAATCAAGCGCTGATGATCATCACAGACGCAATGAAGTCCAATAAAGAAGATGAAGCAGTGACTGGCATGCCTCTACTGAGTAAAAGAAGAGAACAGAAAGCAATAATGCAGGCCATCAAGTATATGTGCATTCAAGACCATCCAATGAGTGCCAGACTTTAGAAGCTCTCTTCTGGCAGGCTGAAGAGATCCAGCTTTGCCACAGACACGACTACTGTAAAGAGAACAATAGGTAAGACTCGCAAGACAGACTGAACGTCTTACCTTTTCCCTTGACACCCCATCCTGGGAAATTAGAACCGAAACACTGATACTCCATGCCACGATACCTCACATCACAACAACAAAAGTTAACAGAGTGATTCAGCAAAGAAAACACTGACGATTGTCACACTAGAAGAAAGAAAGATTACTGCAAGAAACAAGGATACGAGTTTTTGCAGACGGTTCAGCAATAGACAATATCAACCTCAGAGAAGCAGGGGTGTATATCCAATACCCCAGTGGACAGTGGAAGACAGAGACAATCCCAACAGACCTCCACTGTATCAACTAGAAGACTGAAGTGGAAGCGTTATTTCGAGCAGCAAACAGCAGCACCATTAGAGAGGATCATAACACTCTGGTTGTCTTCTTCACTGACGCTCTGTCTGTGCTACAGGCTTTCATCAACAATAAGCAGCCACAGTTGGAAAAGGCACCACACAAATGTAAGTGCCTCAAGACAATGATGCAGTGGATCCTCTCACATTGTGGCATTAAAGGAAAGAAAAGGCAGACAAAATGGCAAAGTTAGAAGGAGAAGATGAACAAGAATAGAATGAAGTCTCCCTCACAGAGATGAATACCATCACAAAGTCTGAGTTTAGAACGCCTCAGACATATGACAGTACCATCGATAAGCTGTTAGGAACTGACGTTTGTCTTCCATTTAAGAATTGGGCACAACAGGCTGAACTTTCTTTAAAAAAAATGAAAAAAGAGTTGTGCCCTCCCCTGTGTGTTCGTATAGAGAGGCAAAGCAGAAAACCAACCACATCCTACGAGTCTAAAGGAATCTCCGGTTACTGAGGGAGGAGATGTGGCCGAAGCCGACAACCGTGGAGAGAACTGTACGGTCTGTGGTGCTTTGCAGACGACAGCAGCTTTATCTCGAAAGCTGGTCTCCAGGTATAACGGCAATGTGAAGAAGCAGATGCTTCGTCACACTTTGTGCCATCACAGAATGAAGAAGATGGGCATCATTGTCAATACTCTTAGCGAGTTTCTTCACGTGTCCATGTTAGCGTGTGCTACTGGCTTGGTATCCTTTTTGATGACCCATGATGCAATGCGGTCAAACCTGACAGCATCAGTTTTCTTGACGTTTTCTTATAGTAGCAGTTCAGATCGTACAACATGGTTCTTTGAACTACTGCTCTACACCAGTTAGAGAGGATGTTGGTATATATCTTAAAATTGTGTAGGATTTTGTTTTGTTTCATTTTGTTTTTGAGTTTTGTTTTTTGTTTTGTTTTCAGGAAGAAAAGCGGCCGAATTGTTTTCTCGCAGTTCGCGTCAATGTTTGCTATCCAGCCCAACTTGTCGATATTTGCGCCGAGATATTTATCTTGGCTGACGACATGCACTTCTTGGCTGTTGAATTTAAGCAGCAATGGATTGACCTTCTTAATGCAGAAGCTTAGTATCATTTCATCCGTCGTTGTCACATTAAGTACTAGACAGATTTTCTTTTTGTCACACCAAACTACTAATTATTTCACAGTCGCATTATCTTGTCGTTTTTCAGAAGTCCAGTGAGTGAAGTGTCATCAGCAATCTTGATGTGAAAGATGGTGTTATCTGTTGCAAAACAATCAGCGGTGTTTAGTGTTTAGATGGTAGAGGGTTTTGGTGAGGGGCACATTCTTGTGGAGTTGCTCTATTCGTCAAACGTAAACCGGATATTATGCTCCCCGCTTGTATTCTCTTTTGGTCTTTCTGTCACAAAACTGAAGATCCGTTGATAATACGAGCGTAGTTATATTTCGTTATATCTTTGTACCCAGACTGATGTAACGTTCACAGCCTATGAAAAGATATGTCTCAGAAGAGCAGCAGGTACTACTACCAGATATGATCAGAAACGAAGAGACTGACACACTGACATTACACAGACTGACATATTCACATCACACAGACTGACATACTTCACAGACTGTCATACTCACATGACACAGCCTGACATATTTCACAGACTGATATACTTCACAGACTGGCATACTCACATGACACAGCCTGACATATTTCACAGACTGACATACTTCACAGACTGTCATACTCACTGCACACAGACTGACATATTTCACAGATGCATACTCACGCACACAGACTGGACATATTTACAGACTGCATACTCATTGCACACAGACTGACATACTTCACAGACTGCATACTCACTGCACACAGACTGACATACTTCACCACACAGACTGACATACTTCATCGCACAGACTGACATATTCACATCACAGACTGACAGATGCATATCACAGGAACTGACATGCACCGATCACACAAACCGACATACTTACATCACACAGACTGACATACTTACATCACAAAACTGACATACTCACAACACACAGACTGACATACTCACAACACACAGACTGACATACTCACTGACATACTCACAACACACAGACTGACATACTAACATCACACAGACTGGCATAAATCACAGAGACTGACATACTCACATCACACAGACTGACAAACTCACATCGCACAGGTTGACATACTCATTTCATAATTCACACAGACTGACATATTCACGTCAAACAAACCGACATACTTCCTGAAACAGACTGACATACTCATGTCAAATAAACTGACATATTTGATCACACAGACTGACATACTGACATCAAACAGACTGACTATATATACATATATCACACAGACAGACATCCTTCAACATACACACTGATTACACTCACATCACACAGACTGACATACTTCATTACACAGATGATATACTTCAATACACAGACTGACATACGTCATTACACAGACTGGCATACTTCATCACACAGACCGACATACTCAATCACACAGACCGACATACTCACATCACACAGACTGACATACTTCATCACACAGACCGACATACTCACATCACACAGACCGACATACTCACATCACACAGACCGACATACTTCATTACACAGACTGACATACTTACATCACACAGACCGACATACTCACATCACACAGACTGACATACTCACATCACACAGACTGACATACTCACATCACACAGACCGACATACTTCATTACACAGACTGACATACTCACATCACACAGACTGACATACACACATCACACAGACTGACATACTTCATCACACAGACCGACATACTCACATCACACAGACTGACATACTTACATCACACAGACCGACATACTTCATTACACAGACTGACATACTCACATCACACAGACCGACATACTCACATCACACAGACCGACATACTTCATCACACAGACCGACATACTCACATCACACAGACTGACATACTCACATTACACAGACTGACATACTCACATCACACAGCCCGACATACTTCACACACACAGACTGACATACTTCATCACACAGACTGACATACTTCATCACACAGACTGACATACTTCATTACACAGACTGGCATACTCACATCACACAGACTGACGTACTTCATCACACAGACTTGCATACTTCATCACACAGACTGACATACTCACACACAGACCGACATACTTCACACACACAGACTGACATACTTCATTACACAGACTGACATACTTCATTACACAGACTGACATACTTCATTACACAGACTGACATACTTCATTACACAGACTGACATACTTCATCACACAGACTGGCATACTTCATTACACAGACTGACATACTTCATCACACAGACTGACATACTCACATCACACAGACCGAAATACTTCATCACACAGACTGACATACTCACATCACACAGACTGACATACTTCATTACACAGACTGACATACTGACATACTTCATTACACAGACTGACAATACTTCATCACACAGACTGACATACTTCACACAACAGACACGGCATACTTCTTACACAGACTGACATACTTCATCACACAGACTGAATACTCACATTACACAGACGACATACTTCACACAAAAGACTGACATACTTCATTACACAGCGACATACTTCATCACACAGACTGCATACTTCATCACACAGACCGACATACTTCATCACACAGACTGGCATATACTCACATCATCACAGACTGACATACTACATACACAGACTGACATACTCATTACACAGACTGACATAGTTCATTCACACAGACTGACATACTCACACACACAGACTGGCATACTTCACACACACAGACTGACATACTTCATTACACAGACTGACATACTTCATACACAGACTGACATATTACACACACAGACCGGCATACTTCATTACACAGACTGACATACTTCATCACACAGACTGATATACTCACATCACACAGACGACATACTTCATCACACAGACTGACATACTTCATCACACAGGCCGACATACTTCATTACACAGACTGGCATACTTCATCACACAGACGACATACTTACATCACACAGACTGCATACTTCATCACACTGACTGGCATACTCACACACAGACTGACATACTTCATACAACAGACTGACATACTCAATCACACAGACTGACATACTCATATCACACAGACTGACATACTCACATCACACAGACTGACATACTCACATCACACAGACCGACATACTTCATCACACAGACTGACATACACATATTACACAAACTGACATATCATATCAGTAAACAGACTGACATACTTCAGCACACAGACTGACATACTTCAGCACACAGACTGATATATGTCAGTCACACAGACTGACATACTTCAGCACACAGACTGACATACTTCAGCACACAGACTACATACTTCAGCACAAAGACTAATACTTCATCACACAGACTGACAACGTCAGCACACAGACTGACAACGTCAGCACACAGACCACATACTTCACACATATCACAGACTGACATACACATATCACAGACTGACAAACTCACATCGCACAGACTGACATACCTATATCACACAGACTGACACACCCATATCACAGACTGATATACACATATCACAGACTGACATACTCACATCACACAGACTGACATACCCATATTACACAAACTGACATACCTATATCACAGACTGACATACCCATATCACACAGACTGACATACACATATCACTGACTGAAATACTCACATCACACAAACTGACATACCTATATCACACAAACTGACATACCTATATCACACAGACTGACATATTCATATCACACAGACTGATATACACATATCACACAAACTGACATACCCATATCACACAGACTGAGATACCCATATCACACAGACTGTCATACCCATATCACACAGACTGACATACATATATCACAGACTTACATACACATGTCACACAAACTGACATATCTATATCACACAAACTGACATACCTGTATCACACAAACTGAAATACACATATCACACAGACTGACATACACATATCACAGACTTACATACACATATCACAAACTGACATACCTGTATCACACAGACTGACATACCCATATCACACAGACTGACATAGCTATATCACACAGACTGACATACTCACATCACACAAACTGACATAGCTATATCACACAGACTGACATACCTATATCACACAAATTGACATACCTATATCACACAGACTGACATACTCATCACACAGACTGACATACCCATATCACACAGACTGACATACCCATATCACACAAATTGACATACCTATATCACACAGACTGACATACTCATCACACAGAATGACATACCCATATCACACAGACTGACATACCCATATCACACACTCTGACATACCCATATCACATAGACTGACATACCCATATCACACAGACTGACATACCATATCACACATACTGGCATACTCACATCACACAGACTGACATACACATATCACACAAACTGACATACCTATATCACACAAACTGACATACCCATATCACACAGACTGACATGCTCGTGTTACACAAGCTGACATACCCATATCACACGGACTGACATACACATATCACACAGACTGACATGCTCGTGTTACACAAGCTGACATACACATATCACACAGACTGACATACACATGTCACACAGACTGACATACACATGTCACACAGACTGACATACCCATATCACACAGACTGACATACACATATCACACAGACTGATATACCCATATCACACAGACTGACATACCCATATCACACAGACTGACATACACTTAACACACAGACTGACATACACATATCACACAGACTGACATACCTATATCACACAGACTGACATACCCATATCACACAGACTGACATACACATATCACACAGACTGACATACACATATCACACAGACTGACATACACATATCACACAGACTGACATACACATATCACACAGACTGACATACACATATCACACAGACTGACATACACATATCACACAGACTAACATACACATATCACACAGACTGACATACCCATATCACACAGACTAACATACACATATCACACAGACTGACACTCACATCACACAAACTGACATACCCATATCACACAAACTGACATACTCACATTACACAGACAGACATACATAACACAGACTTAAATATCACACAGACTAACATGCTTACATCACAGACTGACATACTCATATAACACAGACTGACACTCATATCACTGAGACTGACATACTTCATCACACAGATTGACATGCTTCGTTACACAGTCTGACCTACTCATATCACACAGACTGACATACATCACACAAACCGACATACTCACGTGACACAGATTGACATAAGCACATCACACAGACAGGCATACTCATATCACACGAACCAGAAAAACAAGAAAATCGAACCAGAACGCGTATTCAACACAACAAGACAAGACAGGCACAAATTTTCGGCCAACCGGCCTTTGTCAAGCGCGAATCACGATCACAAACACTGCTCATAAACACATTAGGATTTCATTTAGTCCCTTTTTTACCCACAGGACGAGGCGGCAGGGATGTTTTAGTCTTTTTCTTATGATCTGTTATTTGGTGTCTGTTTGTGATCGTGATTCGCGCTTGACAAAGGCCGGTTGGCCAAAAATTTGCGCCTGTCTTGTCTTGTTGTGTTGAATACGCGTTTTGGTTGATTTTCTTGTTTTTCTGGTTCCTGTTTGCTTGGACGCGGGCAGTCGCACGTGTTTTGGATTTCATATGACACAGACTAACACACTCATCTCATAGACTGGCATACTTACATTACATAGACCGACATACTAACATCAACACTGACAGTGTGACAAACTTACAGCACACGCGTCCTTGCCCCCATTCTCATAACCGGCGCAGAAAGTCTTTTGTGGAATGAAGGTGCGACCATACCAGTCGGGCCTTGCACACACATAGTCGCTGACCACTGGTACCAACACCTCATTCAGCACGTCTGTTGGCCCTGTGCCTATTAACACACACACACACACACACACACACACACACACACACACACACACACACACACACACACACACACACACTCACACACACTCACACACTCACACACACACACATACACACACACAAGCACACACACACACTCACACTCACACTCACACACAAAGACACGCATACACACTAATATGTACACAAAGTGTAACCCCAGATGTTGTTCAAAATGAAATGAACAAGTTAACTGTACAATTACATGGATTAAGAACACGAAGCTTACTTGGTTTCAAATTCGGATTGTCCACAGAATCCTTGAAACAAATGTTTTGAAAGAAATGAAAATTGCCATATATAATTTCTGCAGTGAACATAAAGATAACATTGCACGTTTTATGGAGAAAAATTGTTGAATGAAAGATGTTTCCTATTGCTCAACATGAAACTTGATAGAGTATTGTTTTAATTGCAGCAGACTTTTACCAACATTTCTGCTTTAAAAAGCTAGGATACAGATATGAAATTGAAAAAAAATTAATGCAAAATCAGGCAGTTTGGTAGTTGTTTTAATAAGTAATTATCAATCAGTCCATTGCAGATCAATCAATTTTGAATCTTTTTACATGTTACGTAGACTTTGTTAATGGCGATGATGATGTAAAGTTTCTGTTTGTATTGCATACCTCACTCTGACAACCTACATGCATTGTGCTGTTGACTTAAAATAATGTCATAACTGACGAATCGTTCCATATGTTGCCCCTGCATTTGTTTCTTTTTTAATTTCTTTTTTCCCCCTTCTTTAGCAGAATCTGATTTTTCGCTCGGATTGAAAAGTATTTGCTGTGATATTGTACATGATGGTGTGCACTGTAATGAAGCAAATTAATAAGACAAAAAAACTTTAAAAAAGACATTCAGGACAGAAAAAAGCGGCAGAGGACAAAACAGTGGGCTAAGAGATCAGAAGATAAACACAAATGTATGAGAGAACGAAGTGGATAAGGGACAGGAATGGGAGAGGAGGGGAGAGGCAAGGAGGAAGGAAGTGGAGAGAAAGAGAGAGAGAACGACAGGATGTCTTCTGCAAAGGAACGAACCGGCGGTGGTAAACAATACCCAGAGAACGAAAGTGAATGACAGTTTGTATACACTTACCAACAGACAGTGGTAGAGTTTGTATACATTACCAACAGACATGGTAGTTTGTTACACTTACCAACAGACAGTGGTAGAGTTTGTATACACTTACCAACAAACAGTGGTAGAGTTTGTATACACTTACCAACAGACAGTGGTAGAGTTTGTATACACTTACCAACAGACAGTGGTAGAGTTTGTATACACTTACCAACAGACAGTGGTAGAGTTTGTATACACTTACCAACAGACAGTGGTAGAATTTGTATACACTTACCAACAGACAGTGGTAGAGTTTGTATACACTTACCAACAGACAGTGGTAGAGTTTGTATACACTTACCAACAAACAGTGGTAGAGTTTGTGTACACTTACCAACAGACAGTGGTGGAGTTTGTATACACTTACCAACAAACAGTGGTAGAGTTTGTATACAATTACCAACAGACAGTGGTAGAGTTTGTATACACTTACCAACTGACAGTGGTAGAGTTTGTATACACTTACCAACAAACAGTGGTAGAGTTTGTATACACTTACCAACAAACAGTGGTAGAGTTTGTATACACTTACCAACAGACATGGTAGAGTTTGTATACACTTACCAACAGACAATGGTAGAGTTTGTATACACTTACCAACAAACAGTGGTAGAGTTTGTATACAATTACCAACAGACAGTGGTAGAGGTTGTATACACTTACCAACAAACAGTGGTAGAGTTTGTATACAACTACCAACAGACAGTGGTAGAGTTTGTATACACTTACCAACAGACAGTGGTAGAGTTTGTATACACTTACCAACAAACAGTGGTAGAGTTTGTATACACTTACCAACAAACAGTGGTAGAGTTTGTATACACTTACCAACAGACAGTGGTAGAGTTTGTATACACTTACCAACAGACAGTGGTAGAGTTTGTATACATTACCAACAAACAGTGGTAGAGTTTGTAAACACTTACCAACAGACAGTGGTAGAGTTTGTATACACTTACCAACAGACAGTGGTAGAGTTTGTATACACTTACCAACAAACAGTGGTAGAGTTTGTATACACTTACCAACAGACAGTGGTAGAGTTTGTATACACTTACCAACAAACAGTGGTAGAGTTTGTATACACTTACCAACAGACAGTGGTAGAGTTTGTATACACTTACCAACAAACAGTGGTAGAGTTTGTATACACTTACCAACAAACAGTGGTAGACTTTGTATACAATTACCAACAGACAGTGGTAGAGTTTGTATACACTTACCAACAGACAGTGGTAGAGTTTGTATACACTTACCAACAGACAGTGGTAGAGTTTGTATACACTTACCAACAGACAGTGGTAGAGTTTGTATACACTTACCAACAGACAGTGGTAGAGTTTGTATACACTTACCAACAGACAGTGGTAGAGTTTGTATACACTTACCAACAAACAGTGATAGAGTTTGTATACACTTATCAACAGACAGTGGTAGAGTTTGTATACACTTACCAACAAACAGTGGTAGAGTTTGTATACACTTACCAACAAACAGTGGTAGAGTTTGTATACACTTACCAACAGACAGTGGTAGAGTTTTATACACTTACCAACAAACAGTGGTAGAGTTTGTATACAATTACCACAAACAGTGGTAGAGTTGTAAACACTTACCAACAAACAGTGGTAGAGTTTGTATACACTTACCAACAAACAGTGGTAGAGTTTGTATACAATTACCAGCAAACAGTGGTAGAGTTGTATACAATTACCAACAACAGTGGTAGAGTTTGTATACACTTACCAACAGACAGTGGTAGAGTTTGTATACAATTACCAGCAAACAGTGGTAGAGTTTGTATACACTTACCAGCAAACAGTGGTAGAGTTTGTATACAATTACCAGCAGACAGTGGTAGAATTTGTATACAATTACCAGCAAACAGTGGTAGAGTTTGTATACAATTACCAGCAAACAGTGGTAGAGTTTGTATACAATTACCAACAAACAGTGGTAGAGTTTGTATACACTTACCAGCAAACAGTGGTAGAGTTTGCATACACTTACCAGCAAACAGTGGTAGAGTTTGTATACAATTACCAGCAGACAGTGGTAGAGTTTGTATACAATTACCAGCAAACAGTGGTAGAGTTTGCATACACTTACCAGCAAACAGTGGTAGAGTTTGTATAGACTCTACAATTACCAGCAGACAGTGGTAGAGTTCATCTCTCCATCGTCTTGGGGTAGTCATGATGCCGAACAACAATTTCCGTTGAACTGAATCAATAAAGTGTGAGTGGAAGATTTCGGGGAGGGGGAGAGGTAGTACGAGTGGGCGAGGGGATGGGACTTAGACCAGAAAATCCATCGAAAAGGAACAAATAGTAAATCACATCAGTTATGTAATGTCCATATCAACTACTACATCAAAATGCAAGTCATAATGACAGCGAAACATGCAGATCTGGCAAATATGTTTTGTGAAAGAACATAGAATTACCACAGCCTATTCAATGATGGGCCCATAAGTCACATCTGCATCTTGTGGAACCCCTGTTTTCACTTTTAAGAGGACATAAACATGAAATGTAAATAAGAATAGAGTAGTTACAAAGTAAGAATGGAATAAGTACATTTTGTAGACTGATTGTATCGTGTGAGTGCATATTTTTGAGTATGTGTATGTGCGTCTGTGTGTGTGTGTGTGTGTGTATGTGTGTGTGTGTGTGTATGTGTGTGTGTGTGTGTGTGTGTGTGTGTGTGTGTGTGTGTGTGTGTGTGTGTGTGTGTGTGTTACCTGCGCACATGTGTGTGAGTATGTATGTATGTTTTTACCATCGCATTTTTTGTCTTGTTGTAGATAATTGGCTACAACAGCGTTCGTGTGGGTGATTTTGAGTTATAGCCTTTGAGAAATGGTGATATGCGTGCTGCACAGTGTGTTTCCATAGCGAAATTTCATTAATTGTACTTCAGTAAATGCATTCGTTAAGTGAAATGATAGGAAACCATGTTTTACTGAATACAGCATGAACAGAAAGATAGATGATACATGTCACCGAGAAGTGTAAAGTTGGGTTCAGACGCACCTGGCTGTTTCCCGGAAGGCACATATGGTAATAGATGTAGTAGCCTACCATGTCTGCTTTGTTTGGGGTATGGCCGTATTGCAAGATGGGTGGGAGAGTCAGTTCCCTTCACCTTTGTTCAGCGGAATGGTTTGATACCTCTGTACGCCTGCATGTGCATGTGTGAGTATGTGTGTGAGTTGCATTGGCGTATGTTTGCGTGCGGCTGGGTATGTGTATATGGAAGGGAGGGGTTTCAAACAAATTATGATTTTATGACGTGGAACATTTAATGGTGTGTGTGTGTGTGTGTGTGTGTGTGCGTGCGTGCGTGCGTGCGTGCGTGTGTGTGTGTGTGTGTGTGTGTGTGTGTGTGTGTGTGTGTGTGTGTGTGTGTCTGTCTGTCTGTCTGTCTGTCTGTCGGTCGGTCGATCGGTCGATCGGTCGGTCGGTCGGTCGGTCGGTCGGTCTATCTGTCTGCCTATGCGTGTGTGTGTGTGACATTGAAATTCCTGCAGACCAAGTTTCCTTGCCATTTTGGAGACACAAACACATAAACACAAGCACAGTATTTACTGCATATGGCCAACAACCCCTACAATAGGGGTTACAGCAATTTATCAAACGCACAGAGATATATAGTAATATAGTAAATAACAAACATATATGAACAAACGCTTCCACAGCTTGAGAAAGATGGCGCTGTGCTTCACTGCTTTTTGGGGGAATACTTTCTCTGACCCCTGTATTTTTTCTTGCCGTACCGAAAGCGTACAGTGAAAGAATATTCACCAAAACGGACAGAGACAGCCCCACCCTTGCACATAAGACTTGCAAATTAATGTAATGGACCTGATGGGCACAGGAAAATTGTAATTAAGATTCCTAATCGTTATTGTTATTTTATTTATGTTTAAAGCCCAGTCGACTGCGTAGAACCATATCAGGACTATAACCTTTTCAAAACATGCACAATATTTCAAGAGGAAAAGAAAATTAAGTATACATATCAATGCATTCGCGCACATAATCCAAGCAAATGCCCCTGGCGTTGACCACTCCGTCCAATTTATCGTACAGAAGATTTAAAAACCATACCTGCATACAAATCTAAACATAACTAAGGACACTAAAACATATATAAAAACAAGCCTAAATTACCTACTTCTGCTTCTGCATATCTCATTTCCCTAGAGCCAAAAAATGCGCTCAATACAAGTACCCAACAATCAACCCTAAGAGAAAGTACGTAAGACTTTATCGAACACATACAGGTGAATGGACCAGCAAGGCAGAAAATGATAGGAAGAAATGATAGAAAGCAAAGGAACAAGGTAGAAACAAAGAAAGTGAAGGAAAAGAGGAAACTTCTAGCACAGAATTTCTAGACGGTGGGGATACTATTTATACTTAAAGAGCCCCCGGCATCCCCACGGGGGAAGGATTCCTAATTACGAAAACAGCTCAAAAGTACGTGATGACCCCAGGTGAGCTTGAATTTTCTCCCATCCCCCACTCCCCTGTTTTGGATAGAAAAATACAAACTCTTATGTCTTAAATCTTAAATCAAAAAGTGTGGTTTTATTTACTGGATCACCCTCCAGTCAGTTTGTCAGTCGGGAACTCTATGCCAAAAGACCTCTACGGTGTTCGAACACAAACACACAGAACACTGACCTTTTGTGTCACCCCATCCGGCCATCAGGCAAGGTTGACCAGCAGAGAGAGAAGTGTCAGCTGAGCCATGTGGGACGCAAATGGGGCGGATGAAGGTAGTGTAGGGGATTCTCTCCCTTAAGATCATGATGGCGATGTCGTTGTCCACTTTAGAACGAGTGTGGGTGTACTGCTCATGCATGACGATCTTCTCAACCTGATAATAACACCCAGTCAGTCAAGCCATCAAATAAGTAGACCTGACAAAAGTAACCCCCGATTTTCTCACCTTATTGGGGATGGGGAGAGTACATGAAAGACCTTTTCGAGGATGACAGAAACGAAGAACACATTATAAAAAAGAACTTTCAAGGACCACCCATAATGAAAGATGAAGTTAGAGCAGCACTGAAAAAGATGAAACCAGGAAAAGCCCCAGGACCAGACAACATTACTACAGAGATGATTGCAGCCCTGGAGGCATTTGGCATAGAAAAAATAACAGTCCTCCTAAATGAAATTTATGACACTGGAAAAATCCCCAAAGATATGTCAAAATCAATTTTCATTGCACTTCCAAAGAAGACAGGGGCTATAGAATGCGAACTCTATCGCACAATCAGTTTGATGAGTCATGTAACAAAAATCCTGTTAAGAATAATCATGATGAGGACAAGGAATAGAATCAAAAGAGAAATAGCAGAAGAACAGTGTGGATTTGTGGAAGGGAGAGGAACTATTAATGCCATATAGATCCTAAGAACTATCATAGAGAGGTCAATTGAGATGAATAAGGATTTGTATTTATGCTTTGTTGACTACACCGATGCTTTCGATCGGGTAAGACATGACGAATTGATCAACCAACTGGAGAGACTCAATGTTGATGGAAAAAGATCTACGAATAATCAGAAATATGTACTGGGAACAAACAGCTGCAATGAGAGTGGAAAACAGTGTAAGCTCTTTCCAAAACATCAAAAGAGGAGTCAGACAGGGTTGTGTTTTGTCACCAGATCTGTTTTCACTTTACAGCGAAAACATCATGAGAAACCTAGAAGAAGACCCTGGATTAAAGGTTGGAGGGAAAATGATAAACAACATTCGATACGCAGATGACACCGTGCTAATTGCAGAAAATGAAAGGGACCTACAAAACCTTGTGAATATACTAGAAATAGAAAGCAAAGGTAAGGGGCTGGAACTATAAACAGCAGGAAGACAAGTCATGGTGATCAGTAAAAAACATGAAATCCCCTTATGCAAAATAACAGCAAATGGCACAACCTTGACACAGGTTGATAAATTCAAATACCTGGGAACGATCATTTCATCAGACGGCAGATGCACATCAGAAATAGCCGGCAGAATCGGCCAAGCCAAAACAGCATTCAAGAAGATGACAAGCATTCTTACCAACAAATGCCTATCAATTAACATCAGGAAGAGAGTTCTTGAATGTTATATAGAACCAATACTGTTGTACGGATGTGAGGCGTGGACAGTCAACAAGCAAAGCCAGAACAAGATTGAGGCAGCCGAGATGTGGTTTCTAAGAAGAATGTTGAGAGTTCCATGGACAGCAAAGAAAACAAACGAGACAGTGTTGATGGAGGCAGACACAAGTAGATCACCCCTAAGGAAGATTAGGAAAAGACAGGCAACATTTATAGGCCATTTTATGAGGAAGGGGGATTTGGAGCACCTGGTCACAACGGGAAAGCTGGAGGGAAAGAGAGCACCAGGTAGACCCAGGGAGAAAATGCTGGACGGACTTGCAGAGTGGCTGGGGACAAGGAGGGTGGGGGAGATGCTAGGGGCAACGAGAGATAGAGACAGATGGAAGTCCATGATCGCCAACGCCATGCGGCAGGGTACCTGATGATGATGACATGTATAGATAGATAGATAGATAGATAGATGATAGATAGATAGATAGATAGATAGATAGATAGTAGATAGATAATAGATAGATAGATAGATTAGATAGATAATAGATAGATAGATCCTCGAAAAGGTCTTTAATGTACTCTCCCCATCTGTCTAATATTTTGTCTTTTTCCATGATAAGCGTGCCATCTTTCGATTTCAAGCAACCAGTTGATGTGCATGTATTTTTCCTGTGGACGATTTCTTCAATTCGTCTGTACATACTCTGAGGATCCCCTTTTGTGTTGGTTTTCCATTTCTTTGCACTTTGTTTTCAGCCAAGCTTCCTTAGCTTCATTGCACCTATTCCTGATCTCCTTGTTTATCTTCATGTATATCTCCTCGTTTCTCTTTGCCTTCCTCCTTTCCTCCATCAAGCCCAACATTTCATTAGTCATCCAACTCTTGTTTGCTTTTCTATCTGCCTTAGGGATTTCTTCACGAGCTTCATTTATCGAATTTCTCAACTTTGTCCATTGTTCCTCACTGTCACCAACGTCTTCCAGAACACTGAATTTGTTTTGAACATGTACATTAAATTTTTTATGTATCACTTCATCTGTCTTTGAGAGTCCAAGGTTTAGTTTGATGTTGCTTTTGGTCTGTTTTCTTTTCCTCAATTTCAGTCCAAATCTTTCATCTATAGGATTGCGGTCACTGTTGCAGTCTGCGACTGGTAGTGTTTTTACTGACAGTAAAGGATTTCTATATCTTTTGTTGATCAGGATGTAGTCAATCTGAATTTTGGTATTATCTCCTGGACTCATCCAAGTCCATTCTCTTCTATTAGGCTGCTCAAACCAGGTGTTTCCTTCTATGAACTCATTCATCTGTGCCCATTCTACGAGTTTCTCTCCCCTTTCATTTTGCGTACCAAGGCCATGAGGTCCAACTATATCCTCCACCCTATCCTGTCCCACTTTAGCATTAAAATCTCCCATTATTACAGTAACTTCTTGTGATTTACATTGGACTTTGGCCATCTCTAATACTTCATAGAAGTTGTCGATGTCTTCCTGAGTACTTGCGGATGTTGGTGCATACACCTGAATGATGTTGATATCAAATGGTTTGCCTCCTAATTTGACCAGCAAAACTCTGTCGGACACAGCCCAGTATCCCTTAACTGCTTTTGATTTGTTTTTGTCCATCATGATGCCTACTCCTCTTTCATGTGAGTTACCACCAGAGTATATCATTGTGTATTCTCCTGATGTTATCATGCCTGCCCCATTCCATCTCACTTCCCCTAGTCCTAAAATACCAATGTTAAGCCTTTCCATCTCTGTTTTGATATTTTCTAATTTACCCTTTTGCAACAGTGTTCTTATATTCCATGTTGCAACTTTGATCTTTTTAAAACTGAGTTTAGGGGGTTTAGTCGCAGTAACTTGATGACGGTCTGGTGTCACCTGCGCCGCCTGACGGTCCCTACCGGACGAAGCTGCTCCATAGGAGCACCTATTTACGTCGTTGTCTTCATTCATTTTTCTGTTTCTGTCCA
>CM060306.1:65375876-65433376 GCA_030674185.1 Monoplex corrugatus | reverse complement strand
TGAAACGTCGACATTCTGTCGGTCACGACAAGGCCAACTTACTCATCAAAGCAGTGAGCGGCTGTGAGTATGACGCGGTCATTGATAATGGCCCCTCCACACGGAGCACTGTCTAATTCTGTCAAAATGACCTGCACACGCAATATAATTCAATGACTGCGTTCGTCACACACACACACACACACACACACACACACACACACACACACACAACACACACACACACACACACACACACACACACACGTATATATATATATGTGTGTGTGTGTGTGTGTGTGTGTGTGTGTGTGTGTGTGTGTGTGTGTGTGTGTGTGTAACACATATATATATATATATATATATATACATATATATATTTGTGTGTGTGTGTATATATACATACATATATAATATATACATACATGTATACATATACCCGTATATAATCTATGTATACATAATATATACATATATAATATGATAATTGTATATATATATGAATATATCAAATATTTGATATATTCATATATATATACAATTATATAACATATACATACATGTATATAATATATTCATATGTATGTACTATATATAGATATATATACATATGTATAATAGACATATATATAGATATATATAATACACAGATATATATATAGATAAAGATATACATATGTAATACATATAGATATGTATGTAGATATATAGAGAGAGACATATAGATATATGTAATATATAAATAATTATGTATATATGTAGATATATATATAGATATATATAGATATATGTATGTAATATACATATATCTAATAGATATAGATACATATTATATATATATATATATATATATATATATATATATATATATACTATATAATAGATACAGATATAACACATATAGATATATAGATAGATATAATATATATAGATAGATATGTAGATAGATAGTTTATAATTTATTAAATTTTAAAGAAGGAAATGAATCTAATCTCGATATTTCACATCCCGGTTGCGCGCTGAAATTTTACTTCTTTACTGCTTTAGAAAGTATCAGATCTGTCTCTAGTACAGAAGTCAAATTCATTACCTTACGATAACTGTTGTTAATGCTAATACTTGTACTTTTCGGAATTGCGCCACTAGTGTCAGAAGAAATGACTTCATCTATCAAGTCTCTCAAGAACAAAAAAGTCCAAGGACAAAACAACTTCAGCGCAGTATTATTCAAGACATGCGAAATGCTTCAGCCAATCTTTATAGTTACTCGTATACGGGAGAGAAGGAACATACTAACCTACTTTACAAATGGAACCATCGTCAAGATCCCGATGAAGGGTTCCCCGAGTAATCGCAATGAGTGGCATAGACTCATCTTTTTATGAATTCCAAACAAAATCCTCGCAATAATCAACGTTTAACGAGTCTCAAATGTAGAAATTAAGTAGCTTAAAAAACAACAGGCAAGTTTCCGGATAGAAAAGGATGTGTTGACCAAATAGTCACCGCACGAAACATCATCGAATAGTGCGCAGAACGGTAGAGACAGCTCTTCATCTACTTTGTGGTCTTTGAGAAAGCTTTTAAGACCATGCACTTGGACAACTTAAAACATATTCCGACATATGTGATTCCACAGTTCGTCTTTCTCATCAGCTTTACTTGTAAACTAGAAAAGACAATGTCGAAGTGAAAACGGGTGTTGGGCAGGATGTTAATATCAGCATTACTTTTCAACATGTTCATGGGTAATGAGATGAACGACTGAGGACCACTCAGACGGCATCAGATTAAATGTCTTTTCAACAGCGGAAGATACTGACTTTGAAGATGACCTAGCGCTAGTATCCGACTTCCAGTCTCAACATATTTAGGCTACAAAATGATATGAAGATCAGTCAGAAGAAAACAGCGATGATGACAATGAACATTGTTTTTGTTTGCTGTGCGTCCTTCGTTGTCGAGGAAGTCCACAACTTCGAATTTGACTGGGGGATGGCGATTGTGGGTCCGGAGGTGGCTGGTGAGGCCAATCCAGGCCAGGAAGGCCCGCCCACACGTAGGGCAGACGTGGATTGGTGCAACTGTAGAATTGGAGGTCGCCTAACGCGCTTCTCGTTTTCTTCGAGCCTCTGCTGTCTGCTCTTGTTCTGATGGTCAGCTTGTCTCACTAGTTCGGTCGATCTAGTGCAAGTGTCTCCCAGGTATTGGGGTTGATGCCCAAGTCGTTGACACAGCATGAGACAGTAAACTGTGGCCTGAAAAAGGTGCGACACCAAGAGCATGGAAGCGGGATCTGCTGGGTGAAGCAGACGACTGGGAGTGCACGGCAGATCTCCCACAATGTTAAAAAAAAAACACCCAGAAATGATCAGCAAGAGTGGCACGAGACCAGACATAGTTCTCCACTCCCATTCATTCAAACAAGTGATGCTGATCAAACTCACTATATACTGCATGAAAGTAGAATGGAGAAAGCCCATATCTACAAGAATGTGAAGTATGCCAGTCTAACAGCAACTTGAGGTAATCTGGCTTGAAAGCCAAAGTCCTCGCCGTAGAGGTTGGAGCAAGAGGGTTGATAGGCACATCAGCCTACGATCTCATGAAACAGCTCTCGATTTCGGAGACAGAGAGGACCAGAGCCCGAAAGACAATGGCAGAAGCAGCGGAATGAGACTTCAAGATGGGTTTTTTTTTCTGAATTAAAGATATTCACAAACTTTTACATGCAGTTAAGGGTGAACAGCCTCTGCATTGCTATAGCAACTTCTTGAACAAATGCAGCTTGAAAGTATTCTCTACAGAGTGGGTAGGTTGGTTGGGCACGTGACCACAAATGTTCTTCCCAAAGAGAAGGAGGGAGCAAACGTAATGTTGCTAGCAAAAACAACAGATACATCAGTATGTTATCTGTCAGCTCTTCCAGGCCACCTGTGAACAAGACTTGCCACCCAGTTTTGTTTTTCTAAGAAAACTGACTTCTGCAGAGGTGGGGCAGTGTACAGTGGTGACTTTGCCAATGAAGAAATTGTCTTCGTAGTACACAGCTACAAACTTTCCTTTGTTTTCAGCTATGAAGTTGTAGGACCAGCTGTTGTAATCAACTTCACTGGATTCTGAACCAGAGGCTGCCTCACCTTCTGACAATGCCAGTACATCTGGTTTGATTTGTTCAGGGGTGGAAGTTGTAGCAAGGTTGGCAGACCCAAGGTCAGCAGGTGGCTGACAAGGTCAGAGAAGATCTGTAACCCTCAGTAGTGATGAGTTTTTTTTCTGCAGCACTAGCTTGTGCCACAGAAGTTCAGCTCTTAAGGCCTTCTTCAGGCTGGCATTTGTTCCATAATTATTGTTGAGGAGTTTCATAACATCTGTTTCTGTGACAAGACGCATAACCCACTGTGTGCATGAAATTGTCTGATCACGTCAAGAATTTTCTGCAGCCTCCTTTCCTTAGCTTTCCTCCTGTCATTGTTGCTCCTCCATGATGATTTCCTTTCGTTTTTGGGTAGTCTGATTCTCCATGAGAATTTACTTCTCTTGAAGAGAGGCGATGTCTCACTGGCAAGCTTTAAAAGCTTCTGCTTGTCGTGAAGTTCTTTGGTTGACAACCATCATGATACCGATTTTAATTTATGTGACTATCCCTATTCTTATTCTTATTCTTGTTTGTACTGTTTAAAGGGGTTGGAACTAAACAGCAAGAAGACTGAAGTCATGGTGATCAGTAAAAAACATGAAATCCCCTTATGCAAAATAACAGCAAATGGCACAACCTTGACACAGGCTGATAAATTCAAATACCTGGGAACGATCATTTCATCAGACGGCAGATGCACATCAGAAATAGCCGGCAGAATCGGCCAAGCCAAAACAGCATTCAAGAAGATGACAAGCATTCTTACCAACAAATGCCTATCAATTAACATCAGGAAGAGAGTTCTTGAATGTTATATAGAACCAATACTGTTGTACGGATGCGAGGCGTGGACAGTCAACAAACAAGGCCAGAACAAAATTGAGGCAGCCGAGATGTGGTTTCTAAGAAGAATGTTGAGAGTTCCATGGACAGTAAAGAAAACAAACGAGACAGTCTTGATGGAGGTAGACACAAGTAGGTCACTCATAAGGAAGATTAGGAAAAGACAGGCAACATTTATAGGCCATTTTATGAGGAAGGGGGATTTGGAGCACCTGGTCACAACGGGAAAACTGGAGGGAAAGAGAGCACCGGGTAGACCCAGGGAGAAAATGCTGGACGGACGAGGAGGGTGGGGGAGATGCTAGGGGCAACGAGAGATAGAGACAGATGGAAGTCCATGATCGCCAACGCCATGCGGCAGGGTACCTGATGATGATGATGATGACTGTTTAAAGCCTTGCTGACTGTACAGAACCATATCAGGCCTAAAACCGTTTCATAATGTACAAAACATCCGGTTGGAAAAAAAGCTGTTAAAGTAAATCAAGAACGTTAGCAATGCATGAGCACACATAAACTAAAAATATGGCTCTGTGTTGACCATTCCATCCAATTTACCATCTGAGGATTTAAAAACTCAAACCTGAACACAAATGTAAATATAGCTAAGGACATTAAAGCATACATTAAAATGGCCTACATTACCTAAACTTACTCCTACACAGCACATTCCTTAGAGCCAAACATACAGACAATACATACATTCTGTTATCAATCCTATGAGAAAGTATGTTAGGCTTTATAGAACACATGCAGGTGAATGGACCAGCGGGACAAAAAAATGACTGGAAGAGATGACAGACAGCAAAAGAGGAAGGAAGAATCAAAGAGTGACAGAAATTATCAAACCTACAACTAACATATTAATGAACAGTCCAACATTTATATTACATTTTATTCAAAATGTTCAAAATGTAATGAGACCTTCTAATTTTTGTATAGTGTTGAAGTGCACAAAGACAGTGGCAGAAATTATTAAATCTACAACTAACACTATTGAACAGTCCAACATTTATATCATATTTTATTCAAAACGTAATGAGGCCTATCTCTTTTGTTTGTTTGTTTGTTTGTTTGTGTGTTTGTTTGTTTGTTTGTTTGTTGTTTGTTTGTTTGTTTGTTTTTTGTAAAGTGTTGAAGTGCACAAAGAGAATGACAGAAATGATCAGAGCTATTACTAAGTAATTAATGAACAGTGCAACCAAACATTTATATCATATGCTAAGTAACATTAATGAACAGTCCAACATTTACATTAAAGTTTACAAAAAATGTGACGAGATCTATCTAACTTTTATAGTGTTGAAGTAAAATCCTCTTTAATGGCAAAAGAAGCCACACTGCAATTTTTCATATCAATGTGAAAATCTAGCAGACGATACTGAATACTTTTCTGTGCACTTCCGGTTTTACACCCAAGAAATATTTTGTTTTACCCTTTGACTCCTGCACCCTGTCCACCAGCATTCTGTATTGTCAACCATGCCAGCAAAGCAAAAACTTAACACTTTGATTCCCTCACCCTATTCACCAGCTTCCTGCAGGAAGCTGGTGGATAGGGAGGGAATCAAATGGTTAAGTTTTCGCAGTTGTTGTATGAGGTGGGGGAGTCAAAGGGTTAATATGGCAAAAATACTAGTAATAGGATTGTGAAATCACAGGTTTACTATTATATGTTGATTTTTTGTTCTGTATCAATAGTTTTTGTTATTATACGCAGAAAAAAAATAAACCCTGCTTTGATCGACGTAACAAGCCACGATATAATGACATGTGCTGTACAAGCCTCACAGTGCTCGGTTACCGACATCGATTTGAACCCTGATCCGAAATATTTCGAGGCAATCTTGTGCAGTGAAGTAAAACAGATATTCGACTTCAAAGCTAATGTTTTAACTTTCCGATAAAATCTTCGATCTTTCGCAGAAACAATGCCACATCCGTGGTTGGTGAATCGCCGCTTGGCTGTTCGCTCGCCATCACCGAATCGCGTTGGGCTAGTGTTGGTCACAAAGGTTGGATTGCATGCTCTCGACTCGCGCGTTCATATTCATTTTTGAACGACACAGAGCTTTGAAAAATGGCCTTCAGTTTCCCGTAACTTTTAACTCGGATTTTCTTCGCCTCTCTTTGCACAAATCAAACGAAAAAAAAAATCGAAATTGTTCCTTTAACTCTGCCCTTTGACCTCGTCATGTTTTGGAACAAAAACCAATGAAAGGAAGCATCCGGGTGGAATTTACAGACTCGAAGTGAACCACACAAACGCGTTTGGAAATGGCCGGCGGCCTTTGAACGAAACGACGCAAGATCGCGTCACCGTAGGCTTCTTTTTCTTCCATCCACGAACTCAATCACGCATTTTATAAAAGAAACTCAAGAAAAGAAAATGGTTAGTGAATATTTCTTTTGTAGGACACTTGTTTACATAATGTCATTCACATGTCACAAAACACATATTTTAAAATGGATTGTTTTTTTTTTCAAGTGTTCATGGTGTTCCCGCACTGATTGTAACAGGCTGCCTCCACCTTATCATTGTTAACCTTACAAATCTAACGTGCAATTAAAGAAAAACATACTCAGACGTAAAAACATATCAAGTGAAATCTATTTGTTTCTTGTATACATTGGAAAATTCCTTCACGAGGGACGTCTCGGACGAGGTTGTTTAAAAGGAGTCCGCTGTGTGGTGCTTAAGTGTCACATCATTCAAGTCCCAGCAATCAAGGTGTCTGATGCTCAATGGCTCGTCGCATGGTACTTCTTTATTTTTCAAAAGGTACGAATGAGTGTGGATGTGTGACCCGTGTGTAACCTACATAATACTTTTTTTCTTACGGTTCCCTGCAACAGATACGAGAATTTCTTTCAGGTTGGGGTGGATTTGGAAAAGTTTGTTATGTCGGTTTATTCCAGTTTTCCTGCCATAGATTTGTCATATAACTGTGTACTTTGGATTTTATATCTGTGTAAGGAATGAAGCACTTGGAAATCTTTTTCCTTGTGGCATTCTTGGCCAGGCAGTCAGCCTTTTCATAGCGTCTGAAAGAAGAATGAGAGTAAACAACAGCTATTTAAGGTTTGCTGTCGCTACGGTCTGTGTAATACTTTTTTTTTTAATAACACGCCCCGACACAGTGTCCAGGAGACGACATTCCAGACCAAACATATCAATTCGGCCGCATTCTAACAAAACGCATGGTCCTTGGCAGTATCTTACAATACAAAAGAAAATACACACTTTCATGTTGCTTTATTTCTCTAAACTTGGGAAGCATAAAGTGCACACACTTGGATCGTAACTCACACATACACAATACCACACGTACACACGCATGCTCACGCACACACATACAAACACAAACAAGTGCGCGAACGCGCCCACACACACACACATGCACACAATTACTAAAGACGCAAACAAAAATGATCATGGTTGAACGTTGAAATTAATACATAAAATGTTGCAGCACAGAGAAACGGTCTGTATTTATGTTTTCACGTAAGATTTATTGTGGAAAAAAAGCGCAAAGGAAGGTTTTTTGTACCCTTTCCCCCTCACAGACACATTTGTTCTAAAGATGCAGTGTAAACTTTATAAAGGCACATGCTATATGATTGAAACAAAAATGCAACATGTTTTATTCACACACACACGCGTGCGCGTGCGCACGCACGCACACGCACACACACACACACCCGTCTAATATCACTCATAGCGAAAAGACGTTAAATCAAAGAACGAACGAACGAACGAACACTTATATCACTTTTAGTGAAAAGACGTTAAATCAAGCAACGAACGAACACACACACACACACACACACACCACACACACACACACACACACACACACACGCGCGCGCGCGCGCTCCCAAAGTGATGACTAAAGTAACCAAGATGAACGAATATTAAAACAGAAAAATCTACACCAGCATGCATTTCCTCAACACACAAACACACACACACACACACACACACACACACACACACACACACACACACACACACACACACACACACACACACACACACACACACACACACACACACACACACACACACACACACACACACATTCGCGCGAGTGCGTGCATTTAACTCCCACCCCCATCCGCACTTCTGTCCTCTGGTCCACTCATGAAGCTCTACTAGCACTGTGCTCGAGGGTAAATGTTGCAAGCATACAATCTATGGATGCTATTGAGTGCCTGCTCCCATGGTTGACCTCAATTCTGAACCAAGTTTGCTGGACCTCTGGAGGAAAACGTGGAAACAATTTCTCAGGAAATGCTCTGGAAAGATGGTATTCCGTTTCAAAATCTCTAGCAGGCCAAATGACCCCAACAGAGGCTTTATATGAAATCCTATGCTATTGATGGTGACGTGGATCAGTGCCACAAGACATGGACAACTGATGGATAACAACACTGCCACCGTTAAAAAAACAGATTAAGGTGACAACAATAACTGTAGTGGCATCGCATTCCTTAGCATCATTGCAAACCTGTTTGTTTGCTTCATCTGAAAGGGGTTTTGTGTTCTTGCAGAACGAATTTTACCCGTTTCAGTGTGGGTTCAAAGTCTCGAGATCCACTGTAGATGTGTTCTTTTCTCTCAAACATTTGTCAGAAAAGTTCAAGGAACTGAAATCCATGTGACTTTACCTTTACAGACCTAAGACCGTACCCTTCTGAGCAAAACTTGTGTGTGTGTGTGTGTGTGTGTGTGTGTGTGTGTGTGTGTGTGTGTGTGTGTGTGTGTGTGTGTGTGTGTACTGTGTGTGTGTGTGTGTGTGTGTGTGTGTGTGTGTGTGTGTGTGTGTGTGTGTGTGTATGTGTGTGTGTGTGTGTGTGTGTGTGTGTGTTTTCTCTCTCAGATTCTGCCCAGAACAGGATGCCCACCTACCCATATGGCAAAGAAAATCTGGTCAGCAGAGTAAAGTGCAGGTCTTCAAGTCTAGTATGGTAAGCAATCTCCTCTATGGCAGAAAACCATCAGCTGTGTGCCTAAATGTTTTCCATACGCATTGTCTGAGGGAAACGGTATGCCTAAAGGCACTGTGTTTGGCAGGACACGGAAGTTTTTTTCATTGCTCACCTCCTCAAGCGAAGAAAAATTAATTGGTTCGTTATGTCTTCTCTTCCAAAGGTATTTCCATTGAAAGGATTTCCCAAAAAGCGTACGAATGATAGGTTAACAGGCCATTATTCAAAGCATGTTCAACGACACTTGTATCATTTCTAAGAGACAATTGTGGCAGACAGATACACGCATACACCTATACACCTGGAAACAGGAAGCACACAGAAGACTCTTCAAGTTTTCTGTAAACTTGATTCTTTTTTTTTTTAATTTAATGTATGTTCAGAGTGATTTTAACAAACACAATTCAACCGACAGATGAGAGTCGAATGCAGAAGAGTCGTATCAAAGAAGACAGATCAGTTTAATCCTTTCACAGCAGAGATTGGCAGGGCTGCCACTCCCACATAAGAATGTACGCGCATATCAGACACTGCCTACGACACAATGCCATAATCCCCAAGAACTGACAGATGTCTGGTCGCAGGTCTATCACTGTCTTATCATTATTTTCGTCCTAAACGACAGTCCTGTCTATTTTTGTGGTCCATTTTTTGTGGTATATTTGTCAAGCGCGTGTGTCAACAATATACAGCCGTTCCCAATGTCATGTGATCTGTTGCGTTCAAGCTTGATCGTGTCTCTAATTGTCAATGTATCCACTGAGGAATGTTTAGATTAGGTCGGATATGTGCACACATATTGTTCTGGTCCATACTGCGCAGGCAAACTACCTGTGCTGCACAAGTCTGCTCACTCCAACTTTGATCGGCTGGAAAGAGAAAATAAATGTGCAAGGGTTTCTTGAAAATATGCCAGTGAATGGTCCGGTAAGGCAGACAAATACAAAAGAGGCTTTAGAAAAAAGTAACCATGAGAGCAACAACAAAAAAGAGGAAATTTCCAACCCCCACATCCTTACAGGAATCTGGTGATTTCAATATGCGTTGATCTTTCGCGTTTAAGATGCCAAACAGAAGAAGGACAAACAGGTGTGCCTGCCTAGACGTACTATTTATCTCCTATGTTTACAACAGAAGTAGGACAACACCTTGTATATATCTCTGGTGTTAAACTGATAAGAGATAAAAACGTTCACTTAAATTAAAAGTGTACTTGTTATAGCCATACATTTTAGTTAACAGGGCTGTGCGCTGGAATGTTTACTCTATCTGTCTCAGTGAGTTTTTCTTTTTCTTTTTTTTTTTTTTTTTCTTTTTCTTTTCTCTTCTTTTCTTTCTTTGCTTTTCGTTGATAGATTGGGAGCATGGGATTTCTATTAGGAAAGGGGATGGGACACGGTGAAATTAGGAAAATATCTACAATATATAATAACACAAATAATACATTTTGACTTAATAAATAAGCCCATGTATATCTGTCGTCTGATTGGACATTAGTAGTATTATTATCATTATTATTGTATTGTTATTATTATTATATCATCATCATCATCATCGTCGTCGTCATTGTTATTATCAATATATTATTATTATGGTAATCATCATTATCATCATCAGCATAATCTTTAGCATCTTATTGCTTTTTGTTATTACTATCATTATCATTACCGTCATCATCATTATTGCTATGATGATGGTTTTTATTATCCTTATTGTTAATGATGATTTAGGGAACACTAGTGGTGCAGAGAAATTGAACAAAACCGGGGAAATAGAACGGAAAGTATCAAACCATGCTAATGACTGAACAAAAAACCAAGAAAAACAAACTAACAACAAACAAACAACCCTCCCAACATCTAACGCTTCCCCGCTACCACAAGATACAACTAAAAAAAAATTGGATCCAAAAGACGGGTTAACAAAACAAAGTCAGATTGTATTACATCAATTACGTTCGATAAGTATATAACCACACACACGCGCGCGCGCACGCACGCACTCACGCACTCACGCACGCACGCACGCACACACACCACACACACACACACACACACACACACACACACACACACACACACACACACACACACACACACACACACACACACACACACACACACACACACACACACACACACACACACACCGGAAAAGAAAGCGTACAGTACGGTGATTTAACACCACATCAACAATAATTCGACCTGATTAGTTCATTTCCCGCCACAGCAGTGGGCCTATGTTTTGTGGGCACTCTTCTTCGATATTAATCATTTATGTATAAGAAGAAAAGAATGAACACCGATAGATGAACGATTGGATATCAGTGTGTGTGTGTGTGTGTGTGTGTGTGTGTGTGTGTGTGTGTGTGTGTGTGTGTGTGTGTGTGTGTGTGTGTGTGTGTGTGTGTGTGTGTGTGTGAATGTGTGTGGGGTGCGCGCGTGTGTGTGTGTGTGAGGAGAGAGAGAGAGAGAGAGAATTTGACAATTTCATGACATAATGTCTTTAAAGGCATTCAGCCCAAACAAAATGGGGGTCTGATTTCAAAATAACAATAACACTGAAAATGACAACTTTCTGTTACGGACGTATTAACCAAGACATCATCAGTATCATCATCATCATCATCACCATCATCATTGTTATTGTTATTGTTATTAGTCTTAGTATTGTTATTAGTAGTATCATTGTTGTTGTTGCGGCTGCTGCTGTTGTTGTTGTTGTTGTTGTTGTTGCTGCTGTTGTTGTTGTTGTTGTTGTTGTTGTTGTTGTTGTTGTTGTTGTTATCATCATTACTGTGCAGAACCATATCAGGGCTATAACATCTCATAAAACCTCACTGATCTGAAGAAACAAACCTGAAAAGGAAAATTAAGCACATATATATCAATGCATCTGCACACATAATATAAGGATATGTGCTAGCATTAACCATTCCCCTCGATTTATCACAGGGTTTAAAAAAAAAAAAATAAGCAAACCCGAATACAATTTTTAACATAATGTATATTCTAAAAGAAGCTGGCCTAGATTACCTGAAACTGTGCTTGCACGTCATATTTCCTCAGAGCCAAAAATGCCTACCCAATTATCGATCCGAATAGAATGCTTGTAAGGTTTTGTAGAACATACACAGATGAATGGACCAGCAAGGCAGAAAATGAAAGGAAGAGATGATATACAGCAAAGGAACAAGGTAGAAACGGACAGAGTGACAAAAAGAGGAAATTTCCAGCACATAATTTCCAAAAGGTGAGTATATTATTTATATTGAAGAAGCCCTTGCATCCCCACAGAAAATAACTACGACATAACTTCTTGTCACATCATAACTCAAACAATAATAAGCAGCTCATCAGCTAAATACCTGATCAAATCTAGGTTCTAACGCAACTAATCATGCATATAGTTTACCTACAAATATCAATGGGTGCATAAATGTGCACATGACCATGTAACATACACATCCCACACTCATACAAACTACTCACGGGCAACTGCATGGAATATGTTTTTAATATTTGTACTAACTTAGATACATCAAAATATGTCATAATGCAGCGCTTCTGTGGAGCAGATTAATAATGCTTAGCCTTTTATAACACACATTTCAAATAATTCGTCCAAAGAGACAACATATGTATTGTTCATCAAGCTTTACTTTTATATTTCAAAGCATCAAAGACCAATTTTACTAGGGGACGAATAACAGTCATCATCTTTACTCAATAAGGAGAAGGCTATGTTCATATAGATCTGCTTGATGGGAATATTGCGAAATTATTTCTTTCTAAGAACCAACACATTGAAAAGGGAAACGCACTTCATCTTTCCTGCCATTTTTAGAGAGAGAGAGACAGACAGGCAGACAGACAGACAGGCAGACAGACAGACAGAGAGACAGACAGACAGATAGACACACAGGCAGGCAGACAGACAAAGGGAGGGAGGATTAGCAGCACCGAGATATATTTAAAAATGCAAAGTGGTTTTTGGAAAGAAAACATCTCAGAAAGCAAACACTGTTCAGTCATATGTAGATTGCTACAAAGTCTCAACTAAAAACAGATCATACTTTAAATTGGTTAAAAAAACATTGGAATAGATTTATAACCAACTACTCTAAGCCAGTCACTCACACACAGTGTGTGTGTGTGTGTGTGTGTGTGTGTGTGTGTGTGTGTGTGTGTGTGTGTGTGTGTGTGTGTGTGTGTGTGAGTCTGTCTATCTAGGTGTGTGGTGTGTGTGTGTGTGTGTGTGTGTGTGTGTGTGTGTGTGTTGTGTGTGTGTGTGTGTGTCTGTGTGTGTGTGTGTGTGTGTGTGTGTGTGTGTGTGTGTGTGTGTGTGTGTGTGTGTGTGTGTGTTTGCTGTTTTTCCATAAAGATTGGGGAGGGGAAACAAACACACTGACACCATCAACACAACTCCAACATTTGTTTGCGAGCTAGTGCTCTGTATCTTACCGACTGAGCTACTAAAGCGTACACTCAACAACAACGCACGTAAGTACCATGTTCGAATCACGTTAGCCTTAACAGATATGGCAGCCGAGTCAAACAAACTGGCACGGGTTACGTGACCTCGCCAGGTGTCTATTTTTGTAACTGACTTATGCACACTGCTCTCCTTTTGGCAGGGCTGCAAGCAGCAATGCTAGCCAGCAGTAAGAGCTGAAAGCAAGAAGTAATAAGAACACAGTCTCTAGCCAACATACAAGACACGTCAAGTCAGCCATTAACACACACCAGTGTGACTCACACAACAAACGAAATCTTTTGGATCTTGAAAACAGGGGGCACATTCTTACATGAATTGTGGAATAGATTCATTTATAAACAGCTGAGAAGTCCATAACAAAATACTTGTAAGCCTGTGCTGGTCAGTAAGATCCAATTTATGCACCAAAAACCCAATAACAGTGCGTGTGGAAGAGCTACTCTATTAATTACGAGATATTCGTGATCTGAGGATGGCTAATATCTACTATAAAAAGCTGTTAAGTTGATAACTACATTATATTTACTTTGGGGTCAGTGTGACAACGCAAACATGAGACCCATTCAAATTTATGCATCGGTAATAATTAGCAGTTAGTAAAACAAATCAAATTTCATTACATTGTATTAACAAACAACCGAGTAGCGTTTGTTGATTTTTGTTTATTTACGAGGTAAGCAGACACTTGGAGAGACATACATCCTTCCGACCAAAATAAATCTCTCTTTGATCCCTCTTTAAAACAGCGGGGGTGGGAGGGATTGTTGAAATCAAAGCTGTTAAATATCACTGCAACGAAGCACTAGTCAAGAGTGCGAGATGACTGCCTTCACAGGGCAATACTACTACAGTACGCTTGCAAACTTCCAAGAACATCATTATCAGTGTCCCCTACTGACCGTCCATGGCCAAGATCCTATGAGGGCCTCCTGTCCCCCCACCAAACGAGAAGCCTCAGGCTGTACCATGGGCTGTCCACACACAGAGGCCTGGGAATGGTCACATCCACTGTCTGCTCTGCTGTAAGGCCCTGCAGATGGTTTGATTTTAATTTCAGTGACTGTTTAAAGAAGGGGCGGACAAGCAGGCGTTATGTCTTTCATAAATGAACACATAAGACCTGGAAGCTAACTGGCTTTAGACATAATGACACAGGACACACATATTGGACATGTCACACATAGAACATGGGACACCCAGTACTTGGGACACAAAGGACATGGGATATATGGGGCATGATACATATGACATACAACACATAGGACATGGGATATATGGGGCATGATACATATGACATACAACACATAGGACATGGGACATATGGGGCATGATACATATGACATACAACACATAGGACATGGGACATATGGGGCATGATACATATGGCATACAACACATAGGACATGGGACATATGGGGCATGATACATATGGCATACAACACAATAGGACATGGGACATATGGGGCATGATACATATGGCATACAACACATAGGACATGGGACATATGGGGCATGATACATATGGCATACAACACATAGGACATGGGACATATGAGGCATGATACATATGACATACAACACATAGGACATGGGACATATGGGGCATGATACATATGACATACAACACATAGGACATGGGACATATGGGGCATGATACATATGGCATACAACACATAGGACATGGGACATATGGGGCATGATATATATGACATACAACACATAGGACATGGGACATATGGGGCATGATACATATGGCATACAACACATAGGACATGGGACATATGGGGCATGATACATATGGCATACAACACATAGGACATGGGACATATGGGGCATGATACATATGACATACAACACATAGGACATGGGACATATGGGGCATGATACATATGGCATACAACACATAGGACATGGGACATATGGGGCATGATATATATGACATACAACACATAGGGCATGGGACATATGGGGCATGATACATATGACATACAACACATAGGACATGGGACATATGGGGCATGATACATATGGCATACAACACAAAGGACATGGGACATATGAGGCATGATATATATGCACTACAACACATAGGACATGGGACATATGGGGCATGATACATATGGCATACAACACAAAGGACATGGGACATATGGGGCATGATATATATGACATACAACACATAGGACATGGGACATATGGGGCATGATACATATGACATACAACACATAGGACATGGGACATATGAGGCATGATATATATGACATACAACACATAGGACATGGGAGATATGGGGCATGATACATATGACATACAACACATAGGACATGGGACATATGGGGCATGATACATATGACATACAACACATAGGACATGGGACATATGAGGCATGATACATATGACATACAACACATAGGACATGGGACATATGGGGCATGATACATATGACATACAACACATAGGACATGGGACATATGGGGCATGATACATATGACATACAACACATAGGACATGGGACATATGGGGCATGATATATATGACATACAACACATAGGACATGGGACATATGGGGCATGATACATATGACATACAACACATAGGGCATGGGACATATGAGGCATGATACATATGACATACAACACATAGGACAGGGACATATGGGGCATGATACATATGACATACAACACATAGGACATGGGACATATGGGGCATGATACATATGAATACAACACATAGGGCATGGGACATATGGGGCATGATATATATGACATACAACACATAGGACATGGGACATTATGGGCATGATACATATGGCATACAACACACAGGACATGGGACATATGGGCATGATACATATGACATACAACACATAGGACATGGGACATATGGGCATGATACATATGACATACAACACATAGGACATGGGACATATGGGGCATGAATATATGACATACAACACAAAAGGACATGGGACATATGGGGCATGATACATATGACATACAACACATAGGACACGAGACATATAGGACATGGAGCATGTAGGTCATGTGGCACATAGAGCATGAAACATATAAGGCATGGGACATATAAGACATGGGACATATAAGGCATTGAGGCACATAGGACATGAGACATATATGGCATGGTACACATAGGACATGGGACGTGTGGGACATGGGCCATAGGACATGGGACATATAGGACATAGACATACAGGACATGGGGCACGTATGACATATATGATATGGTACACATAGGACATGGCACATGTTGCACATGTGCCATAGGACATGGGACATACAGGACATAAGATCTACAGGACATGAGACATATAGGACATGGGACACGTAAGACATTAGACAAATAGGACATGGGGCACAAGAAATGGAACACACAGGACATGAGACATATAGGACATGAGACATATAGGACATGAGACATATAGGACATGAGACATATAGGACATGAGACATATAGGACAAGGGACACACAGGACGTGAAACACATGGGATACATTTTGACGTGGGACGTATAGGTCATTGGACCCAAAGGCTGTGGGACACATAGGACATGGGACATATATGGCATGGGACACATAGGACATGGGAATGTATGGCATAGGACAAATAGGACATGGGACATATGTGGCATGGGATACATGGGACATGGGACATGGGACATGTATGGCATGGAACACATAGGACATGGGACATATGTGGCATGGGACACACAGGACATGGGACATGTATGGCATGGGACACATAGGACATGGGACATATATGGCATGGGACACATAGGACATGGGACAATATATGGCATGGGATACATAGGACTTGTAGGACATAGAGCATATTGGCCATTAGAAAATAGGAAATGGGACACACTGGACATGGGACGCACAGGACATGGGACATAGGACATTTCAACATGGGACACATAGGACACATAAGACATGGTAACTCAAAAGAATAGGACACATATGTGGCATGGGACACACAGGACATGGGACATGTATGGCATGGGACACATAGGACATGGGACATATATGGCATGGGACACATAGGACATGGGACATATATGGCATGGGATACATAGGACTTGTAGGACATAGAGCATATTGGCCATTAGAAAATAGGAAATGGGACACACTGGACATGGGACGCACAGGACATGGGACATAGGACATTTCAACATGGGACACATAAGACATGGTAACTCAAAAGAATAGGACACATAGAGCATGGGACGCACAGAACATGAGACGTGGGACACAAAGGATATGGAACACACATACCATGGGGCATTCAGAATGCGAGATGAGACACGGGACACATGGGATATGGGACACACAAAACATGGAACACACAGAACATGGGACACGTAAGATTTATGGGACATGAGATACGTAGATTAAAGAGTACATAATATAGGCTAAAGAGTACATGATATAGGCTAAAGAGTACATAATGTAGGCTAAAGAGTACATAATATAGGCTGAAGAGTACATAATATAGGCTAAAGAGTACATGATATAGGCTAAGGAGTACATAATATAAGCTAAAGAGTACATAATATAGGCTAAAGAGTACATAATATAGGCTAAAGAGTACATAATATAGGCTAAAGAGTACATAATATAGGCTAAAGCTTTAGTACATAATATAGGTTAAAGCTTTAGTACATAATATAGGCTAAAGAATACATAATATAGGCTAAAGAGTATATAATATAGGCTAAAGAGTGCATAATATAGGCTAAAGAGTACATATTATAGGCTAAAGGAGTGCATAATATAGGCTAAAGAGTACATATTATTGGCTAAGGAGTACATAGTATAGGCTAAAGAGTTCATAATACAGGCTAAAGAGTACTTAATATAGACTAAGAGTACATAATATAGGCTAAGGAATACATAATGTAGGCTAAGGAATACATAATATAGGCTAAGGAGTACATAATATAGGCTAAAGAGTACTTAATATAGGCTAAGGAGTACATAATATAGGCTAAGGAGTACATAATATTGGCTAAGGAGTACATAATATAGGCTAATGAGTACTTAATATAGGCTAAGGAATACATAATATAGGCTAAGAAGTACATAATATAGGCTAAAGAGTACATAATATAGGCTAAAGAGTACTTAATATAGGCTAAGGAATACATAATATAGGCTAAGGCGTACATAATATAGGCTAAGGAGTACATAATATAGGCTAAAGAGTACATAATATAGGCTAAAGAGTACATAATATAGGCTAAGGAATACATAATATAGGCTAAAGAGTACATAATATGGGACATGTAAGATTTATGGGACATGGGACATAAGCTGAAGAATACATAAAGCAGTTAATATGGGACACAAAAGTCATAGGACACAGGATACATGCGATACATAGTACATATGGAACACATAGAAAATGGGACACTGACATGGAATGGAATACATATTACACAGAATGTGAAACACGGGACATCGGTCACGTAGGATAGAGGACATGGAATACAAAGGACTTGGGACAGATGAGATACTTACGAAACATTTACGACATATAGGACATCAGATAAAGAACTTGGGACACATAGGGCATGGGGCACATTTTGCAAACAACGAAGACATAGGACACATAGGACTAGTCTCCATATGGGACATGGGACACAGGATACGTAAGACATAGGATACATAGGACAAGTACGACATGAAACACTTATGATACGTAGGACATGAGACACATAGAATATTTGACTCATAGAACATGGTACACCTAGGACATGGGTCACAAAAGATATGAGATACGTAGGACACAACATATGTGAGACACAAAGAGGCAAATGCTGATTGTTTACTTACTGATTAAATTCCAGCGTTTCTTGTGAAGCACTTTATCTATACAATCATCCGCCATCTTTTGTGGTCTGTGACAAGCTGGATGATTGTTGTCCATTTGATATTCCCAAATCAGTTCTTTCAGACGACTGTAATTTGAGCTGTTTCGAACGCTTCCTCTACTTTTCTCCATGGGGATTCCAGTCAAGGTCTTTCTTGAGGGCACAAGATTGGGCTTTACGCTAAGAAAGTCTGAGCTAGTGCTATTTTCCCATCTGAATGGAATCTGTGTACGTTGCTGGTTTATTCTTGTACACAAGATTCAATTTGGCACTCTGTCAATTCATTTGCCAGAGTGAGCCTGAGACACACGTTCAAAAATGGAACAATAATGATGCCACAAAGTGAAGTGACTGCACAGTGATCATAGTGATTAGCAAGATGTCCCAGGATCGAATGAATGATGTCCCTGACGCAGACCAGGCTAGAGTTTGAGCGGTTGTCTGAGCGCTAGTCTTTGGGTGAGATGAAAAATCAATGCCACGTGTACAACACGCGCTTTAGCGCACGAAAATGAATTAGTGTCAACAACTGTTTGTTTTTAGCAGAAATCTGTTGTGACAGAATTCTGTGCAGCGAAATGATTAGGCGTAATACTCACACAGTGTGGCCGACAATGACAGCAGTAGAAGCGCCGCACTACAGTACATTGTGACTGTCCTCTGACATATGTCACACAGATAACACGGTGGGAGGCTCACCACAGCGGGACAGACTTTAAATGATTGCAGCTTAGTAGTCTCAAAAACTGTGCCACTTTTTGGCCCCATACTTTGTTTTGTTAAAATGCAGATCGTTGTGTCTTAACCTTGTCGTGTTCAATTATTTCTGTGACTGTTGTGAACTAGCCTCAATGCCTTTAGCACTTCTTAACCCCGACGTTGTCTTCAGTATTATTTGCTTTCGAGAATTCTGAGTTTGTGTGCGTATTTTCTGACCCAGTGTTTTCGTTGAATCGGCCATTTATGTTCAATTTTTTAAAATCTTTTTTAATGGACCTCAGTTGCAGGCGTGTACTGTGGGCATTTGTTTTCTTTTTTTAAGATGATGCACGTGCCCATGCCTTTTTTTTTTTTGTTCTTATTTTTTTCTTTTTTCTTCTGTTTTCTTTCTCTCTTTTCTCTTTCTTTTTCTTTCTTTCTTTTTTTTTCTTATTTTTTATTATTTTTTTCCACAAATCCGTTTTTCTACAATACATACATCTATCGCTGATTGCATGTATGCTTTCTATTGACTGAGCCGTTTCAGTGCACTCATTTTAATTTATTTCATTTGTGCCAGCGTACCAGTGTTTTCTGTTGACCTAGTATTTGTGGGAATGCCAAACAATGATCAAATTAATCAGACAACTACACTCGTTCTGAATCAGCTACTCTCTCGCACTCTCCCCAGTCCTTCTCCATTTCTCTCTTTCTACCCCCCCCCCCCCCCCCCCACTTTCGTGTGGCGCTTAGGTGATTGTACATGTGTGTGTATGTATGTGGTTATACAAATCTGTTACACAAATATTCCAGTTTCATTCAGACAATAATGATATGTACTGCCTTTTGTTATCTAATTGTTTATCAAAATGATTTTTTTGGGATGACAATATTCTTGGTTTGGAGCAATGCTAAGGCACACATTTTCCTATTAAATTTGTAAAAGTTATTCAGGCGGTGTTCGTATGACAAAATTCTTTCTTTGGTATTGTAAATGAAGTTCTGTTATTGATAATTGTATTGGCTTACCAATCCCATAGAAAATAAGACTTTACGTATGTATCACCACAGAGTGTCTCTTGTGGACGATGAAAACAGAAACGCTCAATGAAATTGATTTTATCAATAAAACATTCACATATATTGAAATCTGTGACTTTCATTTTCTGGGGATAATGTTTGTCGATATATCAAGCTGATTAATGTTTCATTGTAGTAAATGCGAGTGAATTTCTTTCGATTCATTTCTTGGTAAAACCCAGACACTTAACAAAGAAACAGCCGTGGGTGCTGGGTGGGACCCTGAGCAACAATGCCTCGCCGCTGACCAGTCACCAGACAGTCACCTCCCAGCTCCCGACGCCACATGGTAGCCATTTCGCAAAGCAAAGGGTGCTGGCCATACGCTGCATGACCCATCAGTGACCTTGTTTACAAACCTAATGAAAGTCTGGGAGATAACAAACGTCAAGACAGAGTCACACAACAATAAATGTTTTACTGTCATTCATGTGAACGAACTTCCTTTGATGCATATCTTAGTAAAACCTGAACACTGTTACATAGTTCGAAATTATGTTCTGTGTTAGATGTGACTCGCATGTGCTAAAACGTGTGCACAGTTTTACTTTTGTTTGAAATCTTTAATTTTTTTATTGAAAACTATTGCTTCACACGTGTCACCGAGATTAGGTTCTTGCATGCGTTCGTCTCTTTCGACCTATTCTAAATATTTTGTTGGAATAGTAATGTACATTGTATTCAAAAAGCGTGTGTCATTACCATATTCATATAAATGTGCGACGTTATTTGAGCGAAGAATTCGGTTTTCAATTGGATGTATGTCTTTTATATGCTCCTTTCTCCTTCCATTTTCTGAAGTACAACAGTTTGCATTTCTTTGTGTTTTATTAAATTGCTGTGAAACATCATGTGATCCTGGAAGTTGTTATCGTTTCTATCTTCCATCTTTATCTCACTTTTAATATCTGAACACGTGGTGGGAAAATCTCTCCTAAAGGGCCATATACCTTATACAATTGTTGCAGTGGTTTTGACTTGGCTTGTCGTTGTGCGGAAGTGCCAATTAAGTATGAAACTCCATTTGTCTTATTGCTATAGAGAAGTTTTCCTGCTCATTGCAGATAAAGGCATTTTTGAAAATCGACTGCGTTGCACGTATTTGACTCCGTCACCATAGTCTATATCATCTTCCTCTTAACTTTTTCAAATGCTGTGCGATTACTGAATTTCCTTTGTCAAACACATTTATACAGTATAGTGTTTATCATATTTAAACCATTTTTAGTGTGCCAATAAATTGCAAAGCAAATGTCAATTATCTCACTAAAAATGTTTTCACAACGGCAGTTTGCGTGTACATATATCTCTTTTACTCCAGCTCTTTATAAATGTTTGTATGCAATTATTATGTTTGTCCAGATCTCTTCGAAGTTTCATTTTCTTTCATCGGTTGTTTGCCCATTCCTAATCTCTTGCTTTACGCAAGTTTAGTTTTAGCCCGGACAACTTTCCAAATACATTATATAAATTTAGCCATTTTTAAAATTAACACCATGTCCTCTGTGTTCTTAGAAATAAGGTTGTGTCGTCAGCCAGTTGTTTTGTCTTTTTTTGCGCCTCTCGTGGTTCGTGCTTTTATGCCAGATTGGGCTGTCTCCAATGTTTATCGCTAAAATTTATAGAGCAGGAACAAATGCGAGAGATGACAGGGATGACCTGGTCTTATATCGCACTTAATATCAAAGGGTTCAGACAACAACCCATCTGAGCTAATGCCACTTTGAATGTCACTGGGGTGAACGGATGTCCATTTCTAAAAGTCAGCTCTATATCCAAACATATTTAAGGCATGAAGAGATACCTTTTGGTGTAGTCCAGTGTCATTAAATAACCGGCTTTTCCTGTTTTATCAATGTAATCTATAGCACCATTTGTACACTACTTATGACCTTTGTTATATTCCTTCCTTTAACCCCTTCACCGCCAGTGATTTTAGAATGTTAAAGTAGTCAGCACCTGCTTTTTTAATTAAAGAAACAACAAGAAAAATGCACCTACCGACTTCAAATGACTGTAACTTTCTTATTCTCAACCAAATTTTTTTCTGTTTTTTTTTTTTAAAGAAAGAAGAATGATTGGAGTTTGGGATTATGCAATAATAAAGTCTGTCAGGGGTCTGCCAGACGGTCTCCAAAAAGCGACATCGGCGGTGAAAGGGTTAATATATCCTACCTGGCCTTTATTGATTACTGGTGTATTACTCTACTTAATCTTGCCGCTAAAGATGTAGCTAAAATTTTATATATAATGTGTCTTTGTTAAAGTGTTGGCTCCCAAGTTAGTTTTTCTCTATCTAAATCTTTGTGTTTGTGTTTATTAAGTATGCTAATGATTCCTTGTTTTTGTATAAAGGATAGTTCTACCTTGTTGAGGGACTATGCAAACAGCACACGACCAATTCTTTTCCAAAGGCAATGAAAAAACTTGGTTGTTAGACCGTCGCTACCAGGAGTTGATCCGTTTTTCAGTTTTTAAGTCTTTTTGTTGTGTCTTCTCTATTTATCGTTCTTTCACAACACTGGCCTCATTTACATCCGGTCGTATTGAATTTTCATTTTTCTATGAGCATTCGTAGCTTCTCTCACGTTTTCTGCATCTGTTTTCTGATTACAAGTATAATGACCGTTTATATAGCATTTTTGTTTCATCTGTGCTGATTAAAAATTCCCCTGTCCAGTCATAAACTCTTTTGATTATCTTTTTCTTGCTTCGTGCTTTTCCTAAGTTTCAGTGATATCCAGTGTTCTTTTCCTCCTCTTCTTCTGTCCATTTGATTTTAGCTCTTACTTGTGCTCTTCATGTTTTATCTTTCAATAAGTAAGCAATATTTGTATCGTGTTAGAGATCATTTGTTACTTTATTTCTACGTCTTGTAACGACTCTGTAGTATCAATGATTTGTTTTTCTTCTGACAAGACAATGATTTACAAAACTCAGTACAAACATTCCTTAAATCTTCTTTGCATAATTCCCATTTATTTTCATTATTCAATTCATTACATTCAATAAAGAAATCACCTAATACTTTGTTCGTTTTTTCCACTAACACCCTATTTTTCAGATGCCTATTTTTGAACGATCAGTACCCTCGACCACGAAAAAAATCAGTATCGTTCACTTCTGGTACAACTACTGTCTGGTCAGAGATCGGAATAACTGTGTGTTCGCAAGTTACACAAGAACTAAAAACATGTGAGAAGCAAGCCCTCTATCAGCCCGTTGTTTTTGCCCATTGTCCACCCTCTGTTTCTTGTCCCATTGTCCACCCTCTGTTTCTTGTCCCATTGTCCACCCTCTGTTTCTTGTCCCACTGTCCACCTTATGTTTCTTATTCCACTGTCCACCCTATGTTTCTTGTCATACTGTCCACCCTATGTTTCTTGTCCCACTGTCCACCCTATGATTCCTGTCATACTGTCCACCCTATGTTTCTTGTCCCACTGTCCACCCTATGTTTCTTGTCATACTGTCCACCCTATGTTTCTTGTCATACTGTCCACCCTATGTTTCTTGTCCCACTGTCCACCCTATGTTTCTTGTCATACTGTCCACCCTATGTTTCTTGTCCCACTGTCCACCCTATGTTTCTTGTCATACTGTCCACCCTATGTTTCTTGTCCCACTGTCCACCCTATGTTTCTTGTCATACTGTCCACTCTATGTTTCTTGTCCCACTGTCCACCCTATGTTTCTTGTCCCACTGTCCACCCTATGTTTCTTGTCCCACTGTCCACCCTATGTTTCTTGTCCCACTGTCCACCCTATGTTTCTTGTCCCACTATCCACCCTATGTTTCTTGTCATACTGTCCACCCTATGTTTCTTGTCCCATTGTCCACCCTATGTTTCTTGTCCCACTGTCCACCCTATGTTTCTTGTCCCACTGTCCACCCTATGTTTCTTGTCCCACTGTCCACCCTATGTTTCTTGTCATACTGTCCACCCTATGTTTCTTGTCCCACTGTCCACCCTCTGTTTCTTGTCATACTGTCCACCCTATGTTTCTTGTCCCACTGTCCACCCTATGTTTCTTGTCCCACTGTCCACCCTATGATTCCTGTCCCTTTATCAGCATTCTGTTTCTTGTCCCACTGTCCACCCTATGTTTCTTGTCCCACTGTCCACCCTCTGTTTCTTGTCCCACTGTCCACCCTATGTTTCTTGTCCCACTGTCCACCCTATGTTTCTTGTCATACTGTCCACCCTATGTTTCTTGTCCCACTGTCCACCCTATGTTTCTTGTCCCACTGTCCACCCTATGTTTCTTGTCCCACTGTCCACCCTATGTTTCTTGTCCCACTGTCCACCCTATGTTTCTTGTCCCACTGTCCACCCTATGTTTCCTGTCCCTTTATCAGCATTCTGTTTCTTGTCCCACTGTCCACCCTATGTTTCTTGTCCCACTGTCCACCCTATGTTTCTTGTCATACTGTCCACCCTATGTTTCCTGTCCCTTTATCAGCATTCTGTTTCTTGTCCCACTGTCCACCCTATGTTTCTTGTCCCACTGTCCACCCTATGTTTCTTGTCCCATTGTCCACCCTATGTTTCTTGTCATACTGTCCACCCTATGTTTCTTGTCCCACTGTCCACCCTATGTTTCTTGTCCCACTGTCCACCCTATGTTTCTTGTCCCACTGTCCACCCTATGTTTCTTGTCCCACTGTCCACCCTATGTTTCTTGTCCCACTGTCCACCCTATGTTTTTTGTCCCACTGTCCACCCTATGTTTCTTGTCATACTGTCCACCCTATGTTTCTTGTCCCACTGTCCACCCTGTTTCTTGTCATACTGTCCACCCTATGTTTCCTGTCCCTTTATCAGCATTCTGTTTCTTGTCCCACTGTCCACCCTATGTTTCTTGTCATACTGTCCACCCTATGTTTCTTGTCCCACTGTCCACCCTCTGTTTCTTGTCCCACTGTCCACCCTATGTTTCTTGTCCCATTGTCCACCCTCTGTTTCTTGTCCCACTGTCCACCCTATGTTCTTGTCCCACTGTCAACCCTATGTTTCTTGTCCCACTGTCCACCCTATGTTTCTTGTCCCACTGTCCACCCTATGTTTCTTGTCCCACTGTCCACCCTATGTTTCTTGTCCCACTGTCCACCCTATGTTTCTTGTCCCACTGTCCACCCTATGTTTCTTGTCCCACTGTCCACCCTATGTTTCTTGTCCCACTGTCCACCCTATGTTTCTTGTCCCACTGTCCACCCTATGTTTCTTGTCCCACTGTCAACCCTCTGTTTCTTGGCCCACTATCCACCCTATGTTTCTTGTCCCACTGTCCACCCTATGTTTCTTGTCATACTGTCCACCCTATGTTTCCTGTCCCTTAATCAGCATTCTGTTTCTTGTCCCACTGTCCACCCTATGTTTCTTGTCCCACTGTCCACCCTATGTTTCTTGTCCCACTGTCCACCCTATGTTTCTTGTACCACTGTCCACCCTATGTTTCTTGTCCCTCTATCAGTCTCTCGTTTCTTGTCCCTACCTATCTGTCTTCTGTTTCTTGTCCTCTATCAGCCTTTGTTTCTTGTCCTTTCTATCAGCCTTGTTTCTTGTCCTTCTATACAGCTTTGTTTCTTGTCCCTCAATTAGCTTTGTTTCTTGTCCTTCTATCAGCCTTGTTTCTTGTCCCTCTATCAGCCTTGTTTCTTGTCCTTCTATCAGCCTTGTTTCTTGTCCTTCTATCAGCCTCTGTTTCTTGTCCTCTATCAGCCTTGTTTCTTGTCCTTCTATCAGCCTTGTTTCTTGTCCTCTATCACTTGTTTCTTGTCCTCTATCAGCCTGTTTTTGTCCTCTATCAGCCTTGTTTCTTGTCCCTCTATCAGCCTTCTGTTTCTTGTCCTTCTATCAGCCTTCTGTTTCTTGTCCCTCTATCAGCTTCTGTTTCTTGTCCTTCTATCAGCCTTCTGTTTCTTGTCCTTCTATCAGCCTCTGTTTCTTGTCCCTCTATCAGCCTTGTTTCTTGTCCCTCTATCAGCCTTTGTTTCTTGTCCTTCTAACCTTTTTCTTGTCCTCTATCAGCTCTGTTTCTTGTCCTCTATCAGCCTTCTGTTTCTTGTCCCTTTATCAGTCTTCTGTTTCTTGTCCTCTATCAGCTTTGTTTCTTGTCCCTCATCAGCCTTGTTTCTTGTCCTTCATCAGCCTTGTTTCTTCTATCCTCTAAGCCTTGTTTCTTATCCTTCTATCAGCCCTTGTTTCCTTGTCCTTTCTTACTCATCAGCCTTGTTTCTTGTCCCTCATCGTAGTCTTGTTTCTTATCCTTCTATCAGCCTTGTTTCTATCCTTCTATCAGCTCTCTGTTTCTTGTCCTTCTATCAACCTTGTTTCTTGTCCTTGTATCAGCCCTCTGTTTCTTGTCCCTTCTATTGCCCTTGTTTCTTGTCCCTTCTGTCAGCTCTCTGTTTCTTGTCCCTTTATCAACCTTGTTTCTTGTCCCTTTATCAGCCCTCTGTTTCTTGTCCCTCTATTGCCCTCTGTTTCTTGTCCCTCTGTCAGCTCTCTGTTTCTTGCCCCTTTATCAGCCCTCTGTTTCTTGCCCCTTTATCAGCCCTCTGTTTCTTGCCCCTTTATCAGCCCTCTGTTTCTTGTCCCTCTTCAGCCCTCTGTTTCTTGCCCCTTTATCAGCCCTCTGTTTCTTGCCCCTTTATCAGCCCTCTGTTTCTTGCCCTTTATCAGCCCTCTGTTTCTTGCCCTGTATCAGCCCTCTGTTTCTTGCCCCTTTATCAGCCCTCTGTTTCTTGCCCTTTATCAGCCCTCTGTTTCTTGCCCCTTTATCAGCCCTCTGTTTCTTGTCCCTTTATCAGCCCTCTGTTTCTTGTCCCTTTATCAGCCCTCTGTTTCTTGCCCCTTTATCAGCCCTCTGTTTCTTGCCCTCTTCAGCCCTCTGTTTCTTCCCATTATCAGCCCTCTGTTTCTTGCCCCTTTATCAGCCCTCTATTTCTGTCCCTCTGTTGGTAGCCCTTGTTCTTGTCCCTCTGTCAGCTCTCTGTTTCTTCACCATCTATCAGCCCTCTGTTTCTTGCCCTTTATCAGCCCTCTATTTCATGTCCCTCTGTTGGTACTCTGTTTCTTGTCCCTCTGTCACTCTGTTTCTGTCCTTCTATAGCACCTCTGTTTCTTTCCCTCTATCAGCCCTCTATTTCATGCCCCTGATGTCACCTCTGTTTCTTGTCCCTCTGTCAGCTCTCTGTTTCTTTCCCTCTATCAGCCCTCTGTTTCTTTGCCCTTTATCAGCCCTCTGTTTCATGTCCCCTTGTATCAGCCCTCTGTTTCTTGTCCCTCTGTCAGCTCTCTGTTTCTTCACCATCTATCAGCCCTCTGTTTCTTGCCCTTTATCAGCCCTCTATTTCATGTCCCTCTGTTGGTACTCTGTTTCTTGTCCCTCTGTGTCTGCCACATCTACCTTGTTTCTTGTCCTTCTATAGCCACTCTGTTTCTTTCCCTTTTTGGCACTCTGTTTCTTGTCCCTTTATTGGCACTCTGTTTCTTGTCCCTTTATTGGCACTCTGTTTCTTGTCCCTCTTATGGGCCACTCTGTTCTGTTTCTTGTGCCCTTCTAGCATCTCTGTCCTTGTTCCTCTTGCCCTCTTTTTGTTGTCCCTCTGTCCCCTGTTTCTTGTCTCTTGTCCCTCTGTTTCTTGTCTCTCTCTGTCCCCTGTTTCTTGTCTCTCTGTCCCCTGTTTCTTGTCTCTCTGTCCCCTGTTTCTTGTCTCTCTGTCCCCTGTTTCTTGTCTCTCTGTCCCCTGTTTCTTGTCTCTCTGTCCCCTGTTTCTTGTCTCTCTGTCCCCTGTTTCTTGTCTCTCTGTCCCCTGTTTCTTGTCTCTCTGTCCTCCTGTTTTTCTTGTCTCTCTGTCCCCTGTTTCTTGTCTCTCTGTCCCCTGTTTCTTGTCTCTCTGTCCCCTGTTTCTTGTCTCTCTGTCCCCTGTTTCTTGCCTCTCTGTCCCCTGTTTCTTGTCTCTCTGTCCCCTGTTTCTTGCCTCTCTGTTTGCCCTCAGTTTCTGAATGACCTTGTATCCACTGTACTTGAATGTCAGTGCCTTCCATGTCTGTATTACATTTAAATGAACTAGATTGTGAAATTTGATCAAGAAGAATTCACTGTGCTTAAAAATTTCCACGTGAACTCCACTCCGTTTATTGCTATGTAGGTCAACATCATTAAGCAAATAATTATACTAAACAAACTCCACGAACGCAGGTGATCACAATAATATGTTCAGTGATAACGAGAAAAACATAACCGTCAAGTCCAGTGACATCGTTTAAGCTGTCTTGCGGCTACCCTCGGCACTTTTTATAGAAGCAATTTTCAGATCTCAGCACAATTCATAAATAACCACAAATATACACGTGGAAACTACACAGTGTGGAAAAAGAAAGTTTCGGAGTCGATCTTGGAATTTTAGGGCCTGGCCGTTTGTGGTTATAAACACGGAAACAAGTTTGACCTTTTGACCTGCTTATTGCAAATGAAAAGAGTCAGAATTGCTATGGTCCTCACAGATATCAGCAGTTGTGCGCCACTGAATGGGACTGGACAGTTGGTACAATGCGACTGCATCAGATTTTTTTTTCACATGTTTCCCAGATGTAATTCGTTTTACAACATAACGATGATACTTTCGTATTTAATATTGTCAGACGTCGTTTCAAAGCTGTAATATGCAAACGACTAACGAGAAAAAGACGACAGAGAAATTGATATAACTCCAAGCTGGTGATTCACAAAGAGTTGACTTACACTCACTGACGTTACGGACTTGGACTAGGCCCCTAAGTCGCTACAACTCTTCTAGACCTCATGGTCTGCAGCGTTTGAAAACGCACAGAATGTGACGCCGCAGAAATGACGTAAGATCTTTTTGTGTGTTGCAAAATTGTAGTAGGCCTACTTGTAGCTTCTGTTCTTGTGTGTCTGCTGGGTAAACATTTGTTGTACGCAGTTATCACTGCCAACGAGTTGTTGGTATTTGCCACCACTGCTTATCCAAAGGGTGTATAGTTCACTGAAATCTGTCGCTATGGCGCGATCAGTCGACACTTTTCAGAACAGATTCGACAAGCTGAAGTTGTCTCCCCACTCGTCAGGGTGTTTTCCTCAGAAAAAGTGGGCAGAAGTATAAAATATCAGAATCAATGATTAGCAACGATCCACTTTCTTGCAGTTCTGAAAATGTGCGCGTGGTGCTTCATTGTACGGACATTTGTTGAGGCACAAAGTAACAAGACTGTCTTTCTCCTTGTTCCACCAACCCTCTCTGTCTCTTCGTTCCACCACCCCACCTCTCTCTCTCTCTCTCTCTCTCTCTCCTCTCTCTCTCTCTGCCATGACCCCTGTACACACGTAGCAGTATAGACTCAGTGGCCCCTTCCGCATATGATGACCTCTGTTCTCGTGCCATATGCAACAGTATAGACTCAGTGGCCCCTTCCGCATATGATGACCCCTGTTCTCATGCCATATGCAACAGTATAGACTCAGTGGCCCCTTCCGCATATGATGACCCCTGTTCTCATGCCATATGCAACAGTATAGACTCAGTGGCCCCTTCCGCATATGATGACCCCTGTTCTCATGCCATATGCAACAGTATAGACTCAGTAAGATAAGGGGCTGGAACTAAACAGCAGGAAGACTGAAGTAATGGTGATCAGTAAAAAACATGAAATCCCCTCATGCAAAATAACAGCAAATAGCACAACCTTGACACAGGTTCATAAATTTAAATACCTGGGAACGATCATTTCATCAGACGGCAGATGCACATCAGAAATAGCCAGCAGAATCGGCCAAGCCAAAACAGCATTCTTACCAACAAAGGCCTATCAATTAACATCAGGAAGAGAGTTATTGAATGTTATATAGAACCAGTACTATTGTACGGATGTGAGGCGTGGACAGTCAACAGGCAAAACCAGAACAAGATTGAGGCAGCCGAGATGTGGTTTCTGAGAAGAATGTTGAGAGTTCCATGGACAGCAATGAAAACAAACGAGACAGTCTTGATGGAGGCAGACACAAGTAGATCATTCATAAGGAAAATTAGGAAAAGACAGGCAACATTTATAGGCCATTTTATGAGGAAAGGGGATTTGAAGCACCTGGTCACGACGGGAAAGCTGGAGGGAAAGAGAGCACCAGGTAAACCCAGGGAGAAAATGCTAGACGGACTTGCAGAGTGGCTGAAAACGAGGAGGGTGGAGGAGAGGCTTGGGGCAACAAGAGATAGAGACAGATGGAAGTCCATGATCGCCAACGCCATGCAGCAGGGCACATGATGATGATGATGATGATGATGATGAAAGACTCAGTGGCCCCTCCCTTACGAGATGACTTTTGTGATGATGATAGTTATGACACTGTGATGTACACGAAATTGAGCATAATGACCAAGGTGACGTTCACACCGATGTCAGTGACAAAGACACCTCTATTAGTGGTGCGGAAATCGGAAGTGGGGGTGAGGTCTTGGTTTAGAATGTGTGTGATGCGACCGACAGGTCAAGTAGCATAATATCGAGATAGTGACTACCGATGAGGACACGGTGCTTTGTGACAGAACAAAGTCAGCTGTTCACACTGAAGCTGTGACACAAACCTCAGACGCAACGTTGAATGATAGTGACTCAAAACATGACCACTGACAACCTGTCAAACTCACAAATTAGTGATCAGGTGCTAGATTCTGATAATCTAGACACAAAAACAGCATACAATAGACGACACTTTCTGTCACTCATGATCTGCGATTTAGACGTGCCGCCTCCAACACACGGATAGACGGTAAGATCAATGGCCAAGGTCTAGCAGTCAGAGTAGAATTACTAACTCCTTTAAGAAAATGCAAGCTAAAGATACGTCAAAAACCAGAAGCAGGTCCCAAACTTTTAAAACCAAATCCTGTGTGAGTGGGGCCTTGGGCACTAAAAGACAGGAGATCAGCCAGGCCACAGTATCACGTAGATCTGTACGATCTTCCACAGATGATGGTCATTCTATTTGGAATCCGATGTCAACACCGTCATCAGAATCTAAATGAGCTTGCCATGTAAATGCTACAAATAAATTACATGTTAGGTTTCTTAATTACAATGTTAATGGACTTTGGGGAAAATTAGGAATTAATGATTTTTGTCAATTTTCTTCTCACTTACGATTTTACATAGCGTGATAGAAACATCTGTTGCAACTGACTTTGAATCACCCATTTTCAATGACTTTGTAGTGTTTATGTCTAAAGCCAAGAAACTGTCTTATCAAGAGACACTCTGGGGGTGATACCGTCATGGTAAGGAAATCATATTCCCGTTTTGGTGAACAAATCCCAATAGAAAACGAAAGTACTTTAGTTGTGAAAATTCACAAAGACCTGTTATCTGAAAACCAAACTAGACTGTGGATTTGTACATATATTTTTCCATGTGATTCTGCCTACTGGAATAGCCAAGAAGGCGCATGTGGTATTGAAATACTAGAGCATTGCATTTTAGATTTATATGACATGTGGTAAATCGTTTTTTAATGGGAATCTAAACGCAAACAACAAATAAAAACTACACTTTTAGTGGAGATGTCGATGATTTCAATGTGAATATTTGTACCGGTAACAGATTTCTCAAATTCAGAGGATACATTTGGTTGTCAATTAATTTAGCTATGTGATGTGTTTGACTGTATGATTTTGAATGGATTGTATGAAACAGATTTTGATGATGGCTTTACATATACTGCATCCTCTGGGACTAGCAGAGTACATTGTTTCATTAGTTCCATTTATATGTTTTTATCTGTACACATCAAATCACTTGCTGTTGAGAGTATGATGGATCTGATCACTTACCAGTCGTTAGATGGTTAAAATGAAAAAGTGATGTTGTTGAAGATGGTCTTGGTGAAATACACCAAAGCAAAAAAAAAAAAAGAAAAAAAAAAGAAAAAAGGAGGTTTGTGAGAAAATTATCTGGAAACATGAGCTTGAAGCCGAGCTTTACAAAACTTTGAAAAGCAGAGATATTCAAGACAGACTTGCATTGGCCATAAATACTTTACATTGCAATGTGACTTGTGGTTTGAATACCTTTGTACAATGTCTAAAAGATGCCATGCCTGAGTATATATAATGTTTAAAGTTAACCAGAAAAAAAAATCAGAATGGTTTGACAAGGACTGCCAGCAAGTAAAAAAAACACAAAAAAAGATGCTAGGCATAAAACTAAGTTACTTTAGGAAAACTAGGAAGGAAGAAGATTGAGTTTCGTATGTGGAAGTGAGGAAAAAGTACAGATATTTACTACAGACAAAGAGACAAGCATTTAAAAAGCAGAAAGTAGATTCACTAACCATGGAACTGACCAATTCACCACAGTCTTGGAAAGCGCTAAGAAGTATGGGTTGTAGAAACAAAGACAAAGTCACAAATGATATTGGTATTGATGTCTGGTTCGATCATTTTAAGAATATTTTTTCAAAATAATGGGGGACATATTGGTGAACACTGCGATATTGAGGAAATAGAGCATACACTAAACAGAGATATGTCTGAAGAGGACGTTAAACAAGCAGTTGACAAACTTAAGATTGGTAAAGCAAGCACAATAGACAGCGTTTCAGCTGAAATGTTAAAAAATGGCGGAAACGATGTCCTGGTTTTACTAACCAACCTGTTTAATACAATTTTCGATTCAGGGAATGTCCAAAAGAGTGTCCAAAGCTATTATCACTCTCATATACAAGAAAGGGGATCCAGAAAATGCAGATAATTAAAGAGGTGTATCTTTATTAAGCATGATATAAAATGTTACACAACAACACTGATTACAAGATTGTATACTCGGTTAGAAGACAATTCAATCTCAGAGTCAGGCTGGTTTTCGTAATAAATACTCAACAGTTGATCATATATTCACTCTTCATACTATCATTCAGAAATGTATGCATAAGAAAGGAATGAAATTGTACATTGCTTTTTTCAACTTTAAAAAGGCTTTTGTTTCTGTCAGGCATGATAAACTCTTGCATTGTATTAGAAAGAGGGTGCTAAATGGAAATTTCTTGCAACATTAATGACAATGTACAAGTCATTAGTTTCATATATCCGCGTTAACGATAATTTTTTAGAGATGTTTCAGTGTCCAGTTGGAGTAAGACAGGGTTGTGTCTTGAGTTCGACGTTGTTTTTGATATTTATCAATCATTTAGGGACTTGCATGGGTGACAAAGGCAAATATGATATTCAGTTACTACATGGAATTTTGGAAATATTTATTTTACTCTTTGCAGATGATGTGGTACTGTTTTCAGCCACACCAAATGGTTTTCAGAATTAACTGAACGTTCTAAGTACGTGTTGTAACAACATGAAATTAACAGTGAATATTAACAAAACAAAGGTCATGGTGTTTAGAAAAGAGGATTTCTCAGAAAACATGAAAAACGGTTCTATGAAGAAAATAAATTGAAAGTGGTGAACAACTATTGCCATCTAGGATTTAATTTCACACCAGTGGTGTCAAAAAAGTACTGTACATTTAGTAACTAAGGGTAAGAAAGCTGTTGTACAGCTTAATAGGGTTCTCCAAAAATATAAGGAAATGACAATGGATACTATCTTCAAAATATTTGATGCAAAGATGCACCCCATTTTGTTGTACGCATCAGAAGTATGGGGATTACAACGAATGGAACACATAGAAAAGGTACATACGATGGCGTGCAAAAGGTTCTTAGGTGTGCCTGCTAAAACACCAAACAAAATGCTGTATGCTGATCTGGGAAGATATCCATTATTCGTAAACTCTGCTGTTGTTAAGGTATTGGTTTAAACTGCTACAAACAAGTGTCGAAAGATTACATCAGAAAGCTTACCAAATGCTACTAGAATTAGATATAAATGGAAGGGATTGTTGGGCATCAGAGATAACGAATCTTGTGATAATCTTGTGTTTCATTATTGTATCGCTGCAACAGAGAATAGGTGATGTAAAACTATTTTAAATATATTTAAACAATGACTTGCTGATCTGTTTATCCAAGAATGGAGTAGTATTATTAGAGATTGTGACAGATATGAGTGCCATAGGTCGTTCAAATCAACCTTGAAAAAAAATATTTTGGACATGGATACATACTTTTTAGTGTTGCAATCACTCAGTTAAAACTTAGTGTACTACCGCTAAATAACAATTCACATCGTTATAGTGAGAGTATTAAAAAAAAAAGGCATGCCCATTTTGCAAGACACATATTGAAAACGAGTATCGTCTCATACATGAATGTCCCACTTACACAGATGTTAGAGTAAAATTCCGCAAAGATTCGGCTAGATTATCAGTTTATTTATTACTCCAAGACGCAAATTCTCATCATAGATACAATATGTACATATTTGTTTTCCATGCCATCAACAGGCACAAAAAGAAAAAAATCATGAATTAAGAAACCAACAAAAATTCGAGTCGTGAAATGCAATAAAAGTTATCACCAGTACTTTATTATTGCATTACATAGTAACTATCCAATGTTGTATAGTTATAATAAATGGTAAAATATTAATGTGTATACCAGTACATTTTTGTCATCATTGTGATATAAACTGATGTGTGCTTATTATGTGCTTCTAAGTCTTGAGTTCAGATTGTAAAATACGCACAAGAATGCGGGAGGTAAAGATATTTCTTGAAAAATTGAATGGTTTATAATTACTTGATTTGTAATATTATCATTGAATTGATTATTTATTGATTTGATTGGTCAACGATTGATTAATTCATTGATGATGGATGGAGAGATGTATGGATGGATGAGTGGATCGATTGATTGATTCATTGATTGGTTGCTGATTAAGTACTTGATCGGGAGAGTGATTCATATAAAACTGATCAAATTGCTTGGTGATTTGATTGACCAGTTGATTTATAGATGAGCAATTTCATTAGGTGAATAACTGGTGATGAAGTGGTTGATTATTTAACTGATGTGGTTTGTATGGTTAATTGAATGATTGAGTAATAGGTGATCGATCGACTGATCGATCGTTTGCTACAGTACAGTCCTACTCTCGATTTTAAATGTACCAAAAGTGCCATGTTAATGGCACAAGATCCAAAAATTATCAGCATTATGAATATGATTATTTTTATTGCTGCTGATATTTCTTGATCCTCAACTCTCTATGCAGAAGTTCATTAGACAAACCTGTTAGTTTCGTTACTGTCAAATTTCAGCCTTTCAGTTCTAATCACTGATATCTTTCAATTGAAACATCTTTCGTTTGAATTCGCGACTTCTCGTATCATGCCTAGAACCATTTATTGTAACTTTATCTTCTCTGGCTTGCCTTCTTCTTTGGTCATTTGCCTCCAGCAGAATCAGAATTCTGCAGCCTGTCTTGTACTTCATAAAAAGAAGCACTGCCATGTCACTGTCTTGCTTCAGTTCTTCCACTGGTTGCCTATTACTCAAAGACTTTCACACAAAATTAATGTATTCTGCTACAAGGGAATTAACGGTTTTGCATCTACTTATCTCTGCGGCCTTCTCCAAATGTACACACCTACGCAATCTAACCATTGTGCTTCCGATAGTATTTGTTCTGAAGTTCCTCGATACAGATGTTAAACAGTCTGTTGCCGTTCATGTTCTTTGTCTGGTCCGTACACCTAGATTGAGCTTACCCTGTCTCTTCGATAGTGACAAACTCTTTCTTCCTTAATTTCTGACTTGAAGACATCTTTACATCATTCAGCAGCGACTTCCCACTTCACCCACCCACCTTCATCCCACTCCCCTTCTGCCCCCCCCCCCCCCCTCTTAGGATGTATATGCTTTGTACCCTTAATTTGTTTTTGTCATTGTTAGTGAATATTACAATGAATGATGAGAGCATGCGTTTTGATTGGATTTATGCATCAAGATTTAGCGCCTTATTAGTAGGAGAAGTAGTAGTAGTAATAGTAGTAGTAGTAGTATCATTAGTGCTCTTGCTGGTGTTATTGTTCTAGTTGTTTTCATTGCTGTTGTCATTTGCTGCTGCTGGTGTTGCTGCGACGGCTGTTGTGAGTACGTACTTCATCATTCAACACCAATATACAACTGCATACATTCATACAAACAAATGTGCATTTGTATTTAATCAAATAAACTTGAAAGTGTGAACAATGTATATGTATACACACAACACAAATTTATTTCACAAGATAGGCGAGTATCAGCCTAAACATAAAAACATTGTGAAAACAACAGATCGATACGTATGTGTAAACCTTATTTCCTCAGTTCTTTGTGGATGGATGACCAACTGTTGGTCAAAGCTGTGGACTGTTATGAGTCGCGAGTGCATACGTTTTACAGATACAGCCTTAAAGGTCAAAGTTACACAGACCAAAACAAAATCTAAAATCATCAATTCTTAAAGGTAGGTGAACAGCACTTTCTCAAAGAACTTCGAGCAATTTTTTTTCTCGTTGACATGACAGTCTACCTTTGTACTCGATGTACATTAAGATTTACTTCAACCTAGAACTCTTTGATGTCACAGTGACTTTGAGAAGTTCAATATCTGGATTCTCTGTGACACTTTGATATAAACAGGGATTATGTTAGAATGGCTTAACCAGCTTGGGTTTTGTTCGTTGTTGCTGGTGTTTTTTGTTTGTTTGGTTTTTGTTTGTTTGTTTGTTTTGTTTTGTTTTGTTTTGTTTTGTTTTTAACTGTGTTCAGGTGGAACGAATTGCGAGAATTTAGGGCATTCTGTGACACTGAAAACAGGGAGTGAAAACACGAAAGTGTATTTGTCCCCAAACAATGTTGAGGAAGTGTATACTAAACAAATAAACTGTTGTCAGGGACAAAACGAACAAACAAACCAAGCAAGACTGTGTTTTACTTCAGAAGCAGATGAAAGAAATCTCCTTAAAACAATATTTTAAAAACACACATACACACATGTGCAGACAGCGTGTGCTCTTGTATGGTTATAAGAGTTAGGGGCAAGTAGGGAGAACTCCATGATCCATCATTGTGGCCATGATCCAAACTTCATGGATGGACACGTTGGTGTAAATACCCGGCTGTTTCGGATCTGCACAGCCAGTTCCTTTACTTACAATCCCTGCAAACAGAGACACAAGAGTGGAACTGGAAATCAGAACGCAACAACGTTATCTAATATCGTCATCTAGTCTAATATTCGATGTGGTCGTTGGGGACGGTTGATGAGTCGCAGAAACAAATGGGATCTGTCAGTTTTGCCTCTGGGGTCCAGCAGCGAGCAGGTCAGATATGCCAAGTTTAATCAAAAGAGTATCGTTTGCTGTTCTGTACTTCCTTTGCCAATGGCTTCCAGGGGGTATTCTGAAGGATGGTCTTGGACAGTGTGTCAAAGTGAGTGATGTGAACAAATCACTTAAGCTTACGTCAAACTACAGTTCCGAAACAAGAGTCCTGTTGGTCCAGTCAAGATGTTGGTGTTCCTTACGTATAGTTGGTCTAATGTTGCAGGTAGATGCAGGAAGTAGTTTCACACGCGCATAGTATCAGAACATAAATACATCTAAAATGGGCATTGATATAATAATACCAAATTGTTCCAAACACCATGCACCTGGCATCTTGTTCAGCGTCTATGAGGAGAGAGATCTTGAAGAGTCCAACTGGATCTCACAACATATCCAAATCTACCATGAACGTTTTAGGGGTGTTCCAGTATTCCTTAGTCTCTCAGAAATGGAAACACGTATCTACGATCCAATCAGGTAATTTTCTCGGCGAACCTCCAAGAGTCGACATGCAGCCGGCTATCCTCTCAAACCTGCTTTATCCAGGCCTGGGACTACGTCTTCGTCAATACTATAGCCCTCATGAAGGAGCAGACAGCATCTCCGTGAATCTCAAACCGCGTTCCCAGCAGCTATTGCTTTACATGAAGTAAGAGGAAGAAGTCGAGGTACTTTCTCTGAAGCTAAGCACTTTGTCGCAAAGCAGTATGCACTGGTGCGTCGTCATGGTGCAGCATGTGTCCGTAAAATCCCGTGTTTGGACAGCATATAACATTTTTCATTTTCCCATCCTTTGTGTTGTTTTGAATCTGGCAAGAGGGACATGGGACAAGACAGACACAAGGCTCGACATGGTATACATAGCCTAACGGAAAATCCTCTCTCTCTCTCTCTCTCTCTCTCTCTCCTCTCTCTCTCTCTCTCTCTCTCTCTCTCTCTCTCTCTCTCCAGTTTAGCTGGCAAATATTGACGAATTTTACTGATCTAGTCAAATTTCCTCTGCCGCTAAAACTTCACAGAATAGAGAACAGCCAGTTCTATGAATTCATGTTCTCTTTCTTCTTTGTTTGTATGGTTTGGGGTATGTGTGTTCTTTCACTGATGTTGTTATTGTTCCATAAAGTGATATTGTTAACATTACAGTTAAACTGCTCACGAAGAAGAAAAGATGGAGAAATCCCTTATATTAGAAAATAATTATATAATGGGAAATATACAATACCGAAAAAAACTGACGTGTTAAAGTATTGCAAGCATGATCATTTGAATTTTTAGTGGCTCTCGTCAAAATGCAGCGCAACACTGGGGACAGGGAGGAGGCAGGTGGGTAGGAGGAGGAAAGAGGGGGAGGTAAGGGAAGCCGTGTGCATTTTGTACCTGGAAAACTTTGCAATTGAATGTATGAGGCGTAAGGATGATAACAATGTGATGCTACTGCTGAGTGATGGAGAAGAAGAAAGGAGCCAGAAGAAAATAGATAACTGACTCCCTCACTTCATAGATTGCAACTAACACATCTATTAAAACTGAGCGGTTGAGGTGAACAAAAGAGAAAATTCGTTACCTTTCAAGATTATACATTTTGTGACAACTGTTCCAAAAGACACACAACTGCGATCAGTTTAAAGCAAAAACATTATTGTCCTACATCATATGTTCTGTTCTGAGGTTTTCTGCTGATGTACAGATTTTATGACTAATGCATGTTGCAACAAGAACATGAGCGTGACAAGAAATACGGAGAGAATGGGAACAATACCTACCGTTAATGTACCACGTTGTTTCAAATCTGCAAATGAGAGGTGATCCGCTGTCTCCCTGTATACAACACAAAAGTAAAGGTAAGTTATCATTGTAGTTGTTAACATTAGGTATATCATCATCATCATCATCATCATCATCATCATCATCATCATAGTCATCGTAGTCGTAGGGATAGTTTCTATCAAAAATTGCTTCTATTATAATTATCTTAGTAGTATTAGTATAAGTAATTAGTAAGAGACTCATCATCATCATCATTGTAGTCATTGTTATTATTATTATGTCTTGCTATTATTTTGTTATATATTATTACTATTACTATTTATATTATTATTTAGGTATTATTATCATCATTATTGTTATGAGTATTAGTATGATGAGTATTATTTATGATGAGTATTATCATGACTATTATTATGAGTATTATGACTACGTGCACAATCAACAGAAAATTCGTATTACTGATTTCAGCTTGTTTTGCTTTTGTCTCCCAAGTCCAACAAAACACGGCAGAACCTTCACTGGCAAATAGTGGACAGAAAACAATAACAAAAACAAACTTTCGTTTTTGAGGGTAGTGGCACAAGCATGGAGAGAGCACTCTACATAAATCACAGCGTCAAACTCGAAATGATGCAACACCGGAATTTCAGTAATGTTAAAAGTTTTCGCTAACGCATAAAATCATTGCAAAAGAATCAAAGCCATCATACTTTTCATATCAATATGTTAGAGACAATATATATGTATTATATATATATATACATACATACATACATACAATATATGTATATATATATACACACATATATATATATACATATAATAATAATAATAATAATAAATGGTTATTTATGAGCGCTTTCCACTTGCACAAAGCGCTTTACAACAACAATAAAAAGTAAAACAAGCACACGAACTCACAGACACACACCAACACACACACAAACACGCACAGACACACACACACAAACCACACACACACGCACGCACGCACGCACACAAACACACACGCGCACGCATTCACACCCAAAAACACGCACATCAAGAATACAGAGCGGCAGAAAGAGGGTCTACAAGAAATGTTGCTGGAAGAGAAAAGTCTTCAGACTAGTTTTAAAGGAGGGAAATGAAGGGCTGTGACGGAGATTGTGAGGCAAGGAGTTCCACATCTGCACAGCAGATGATGAAAAAGCTCGACCACCATGCCTCTCTCGTTTATATTTTGGAACGCGGAATGTTCTATCATCGGTAGCAGAGCGAAGAGATCTGGGTGGTACATAGATCGTAAAGATGTCAGAAAGGTATTTAGGCGCAGTGCCAATTATGACTTGGTAGCAGAGACAAGAAGCTTTGTATTTGATTCTTTGTTCAATAGGTAACCAGTGTAACTCTCGTAGAAGGGGTGTACAATGTGCCGATCTTTTTGCTTTGCACACTATTTTGGCTGATGAGTTCTGTACTTGTTGTAGTGGTCTGATCAGGGTATGTGGAGAACCGACAAGAAGAGAATTGCAGTAGTCTAGTCTAGATAGTACACAAGAACTGACAAGTGTTTTTGTTGCATCAACTGTGAGGTAGCGACGTATAGAGCTGATGCGTCTGAGTTCATGGTAGGCTACTTGACAGGTTTTACTGATATGATGTTTCATGGACATCTCTTTATCAAGGAAAAAGCCAAGGTCACGTACATTGTCTGAAAATGAGACGGGCGTATTTCCTAGGTCAAAAGTAGGAGGTAGGGAAGTGGCATCAACTGATGGAGGAAGGAGTCTAAGAGCTTCAGTCTTGTCATCATTCAGTTTCAGTTTGTTTTCGGTCATCCAATTTTTAACTTCTGTGACACTATCTTGGAGAGATTGAATGAGATTATCGTAGTGTATATATATACATACACACACACACACACACACACACACACACACACACACACACACACACACACACACACACACACACACATACACACACACACACACACACACACATACACACACCATAACTACATGACGGAAATGTGTGACATATCAACTACTGGGAACCTTTTTCAATTTTTCCTTTGAAAAGAGAGATTATTTCATATTGACATATGTGTGTGTGTGTGTGCGTGCGTGCGTGCGTGCGTGCGTGCGTGTGTGTGTCTGTCTGTCCACCTGTCTGTCTGTCTGTCCACCTGTCTGTCTGTCTGTCCGTCTGTGACAAAAATGTGGACACAATTTTCTCAGCTCTTTATGGGGAGATCTTCATCAAATTTCGGTCAAAGGTGTGGACCGTCGAGGAATCACGAGAGAATAAGTTTGAAAAATAAGGCATTAGTTTCAGGTCACTCGTGTCCTAAAAGTCTAAAATCAGCAGTTTTCGAAGATGGTTGTGAACAGCACATTCTCAGGAACTTCTGACAATATTTATATTCTGTTTTTGCAGTTGTGACTGTCTACCATTGCCCTCGATGTACATCAAGCTTTACTTCATATGAATCTTTTTAAGGTCACAGTGATTGATATTCTACACCAGCTACACTGTCTGAAACAGAAATTGTCAGAAATTCAAGTGCGTGCACTTTTGAGTTTTTGTCATTGCGAGTAAATCTTTTGGTGACTGACGAGAGCGTGCGCTTTGATTTGATAGGCATATCAAGATTTGGCACCTTACAAATATCATTATCATTTGATAGGCATATCAAGATTTGGCACCTTACAAATATCATTATCATTTGATACGCATATCAAGATTTGGCACCTTACAAATATCATTATCATTTGATACGCATATCAAGATTCGGCACCTTACAAATATCATTATCATTTGACAGGCATATCAAGATTTGGCACCTTACAAATATCATTATCATTTGACAGGCATATCAAGACTTGGCACCTTACAAGTATCATTATCATTTGACAGGCATATCAAGATTTGGCACCTTACAAATATCATTATCATTTGACAGGCATATCAAGACTTGGCACCTTACAAGTATCATTATCATTTGACAGGCATATCAAGATTTGGCACCTTACAAGTATCATTATCATTTGATAGGCATATCAAGATTTGGCACCTTACAAATATCATTATCATTTGACAGGCATATCAAGACTTGGCACCTTACAAGTATCATTATCATTTGACAGGCATATCAAGATTTGGCACCTTACAAATATCATTATCATTTGACAGGCATATCAAGACTTGGCACCTTACAAGTATCATTATCATTTGACAGGCATATCAAGATTTGGCACCTTACAAGTATCATTATCATTTGACAGGCATATCAAGACTTGGCGCCTTACAAATATCATTATCATTTGACAGGCATTCAAGACTTGGCACCTTACAAGTATCATTATCATTTGACAGGCATATCAAGATTTGGCACCTTACAAATATCATTATCATTATCATTATTATCATCAAAACGGGGCAGCTGTCTTAGGTCTTCATTTCAAAGCAAGATGATGGATCCTAAAAGTGAAGTTGTTTTCACGAATCATTGTACTGTTTGATTTGATGTAACATCTTGAAATTTTAATATAAAGTTTACCATTAAATGACAGTACTTTTTCTCCCTGATGGTCTTGTTAGAGATAATCTCATTTCGACAAATTGCGGCTTTTTGGTTCTCTTTTGCAACATAAAAATCTAGATATTTTTCCTAAGTTAACATAGATCTAATTCTATTTTGGGTCTGAACGGGTCATGCAACACATGGACATCCCCCATCCCTACCCGCTCCTTTGCTTGGTGTCGGGAGCTTTGTAGATGAGTGGCGAGGCATTGATGCTCTGGATCCATGGGCACCCTCGTGGTGTTTCTTGTTAACTTCGGCTTGTGGCTTGGCCAGATTTCCTGAAGCCAGTCTGAAGTAACCTTAAAAAATGAAATAAGGCAGTCCTCGATCTATGTCACTTTCTCACCTTAAAGAGATTCACGGTGAGAAATGTTTGCGTAATAGATGTGAGACAAGATCAGTGAAGTCGCAATTTTAGATGCTGCTGAAGTTGAAAGATAACGACAAATAAAAGTGAAACGTTGTTGTTGACAGTAACAAGATGAACAGGTTTAGGTAACGAATTTCTGCATGGAGAGTTGGGGATCAAGAATAACGCCAAGGTTCTTGACTGATTCAGAAATGGCGTAATCAAACTGAAAGCACACTCATTAGCTGAGTTGAATTACGTTTCAGCACTATCACAAACTTCCGTTTTGAAAACTATAGGATCTGTGCAAGAGGCAATCCGAAAATAACTATGCTAAAGATCCAAGCTTGCAATTGTATGCTGATAGCCAGACTTGACTGTTAATCAGAGCGAATTCTTTGAGTGATGATATTTACGTGATCATCCCTTATTTTCTTTGTGATTAGACGTGCTGCGTTATTCTGACCCTTTACAGTCGAGTTCTGCTGATAGCACAGAATTAAAAGTAAAATTTTCTCTGTCATAGCAGCAAGACTGAATAAATATCTCACCGAAAATGAATGTTTGGATGTGTCAGTCCAGAAAAGAGGCATAGCGGGAGTATCTGGCAGTGTAAAGCATGCCACGTAGAGATAAGAAGCAATCAAAATAGATGAAACACAGAAAAGGGCCTCAGTGTGGTGTGGCTCAGTCTGGCAAATGCATACGGATCAGTGCTGCACAAGATGATTCAACTGGCTCTCGAGATATGTCATGTCACAAAGAATATATGAGAAATGCTGACTATTTTCATGGCTTCTCATGCAGTTCTCTACAAAGGAATACAAGACAGACTGGATCAATTTGGAAGCTGAAATAAGATTGTGAGATCAGTCAAACCCAAGCTAAAGACTGGCTGAAAATAGACAGTTCAAGAAGCAGTGGAACTGAATCAAAGCCTCAATATCAGATCACATATAAAAGAGTAGCAAACAAAGCAGCTTGTCCAACAAAAATTTGGGTGGGTGAAAACCCAATAGTGAGAGAAGAAAGCTGTAGAATTCCAGGTAGTAGTTAATATTAGGAATAGGAGGTCATTCCATCATGGCCTGTGCACAGTGTACAGACTACATGTATTTGTTGTTCAATACCTGTCTTTATCTCCTGTCACTCCTTATTGCTGACAAATAAAACTGACATATGATCACTCTGGGCTCAGCTGTCTAAATACTTCTGAAAAAGGAATCAATAATGCCTCGTGAAGACATTGCAGCACTCCCGCACACACCTGTAAAGGAATCTCTGGCAGACTAATGCCCTTGAACAGAAATTATTAAAGCCATGAAGCAAACCACACATGGGAAGGTTCCAGGAGTCGATGGTATTTTGCAGATATATGTATAGGAATCGAGACGGGATGGTCTAGAAGAAACTTGACAATCCTGCAGATGGAAGAAGCTCCTGAAGATGTTATAGATGAAATGATCATGTACAATCACAGCAGTTTCACCAATTCACAATCTCAAGTAATCGTTACTGTCTTAATGTTAGGGTGTGTTGGGTCCGGTTGGGTTAAGCTGGGTTGCATTGCATCGCATTGTGTTACGTTATGTTGTGTTGTGTTGATTGCTGTCACAGACTCACACAGGTATGATCCAATCATAAAATATTTCCCTTCACAATCAGTCTTAGCTGAAAGAGAGGGAACATTTTTACCTGTGTCTCGGGTGGCATGTAAGCAGTTTGTGTGTGTGTGTGTGTGTGTGTGTGTGTGTGTGTGTGTTTGTGTGTGTGTGTGTGTGTGTGTGTGTGTGTGTGTGTGTGTGTGTGTGTGTGTGTTTGTGTATATGTGTGTGTGTGTGTGTGTGTGTGTGTGTGTGTGTTTGAGTGAGTGCTTGTATGTATGCGGGCACATCTGTGTGTGTGCACATGAGTGTGTTGTGTGGTTTGTGAATGTGTGTGTGTATGTGTGAGTGCGTGTGCGCGTGTGTGTTGTGTTGTGTGTGTGTGTGTCGGGGGGGGGGTGATGTTTGTGTGTGTGTGTGTGTGTGTGCGCGCACGCACGCGCGTGCGCGCCGTTCCCTTGCAGATTCGTGTGTTGTCTGTTTTACTGGTTTGTGGCAATTAGGCATTGATCATATGATCATATATGTCAGGTGTTGCAAGAATTGTATTTGACTGAACTAAGTGTAGCTCAAAAAGCCTATTACTTTGCTAGTCTTTTTGTATCGATACTTGATCACAAATTCTCTTGCTGTGCAACAGAGCCCCTAGAGTGGACAGTTAGCTTTCCAAACGTTTGGTCAGTTTTCTGACGGATATAGCTTATAACTGGACTTATGTTCCACAACTACAGAGAAAAGTCAATGTATCGTTGTTAATTGTTGTTGTTGATGTTCGTCCTTCAGTGTTGAAGAAGACTATGACTTTAATTTTGACTGGGGTGTTGGCGATTATGGGTCCGGAGGTGATTGGTGAGGCCTGTCCGGGTGAAATTATCTGTCGCCTATCGGCTCTGCCCCTTTACCGTGATGTGTGCTTCTTGATAGGGTTTGCTGGGCGCAGGCTGGTACATAACCTCGATTTTTTTGGTGTTAATGGTGAGACCAAAGTTGTCACAAGCTTTCGAGAAGCGATCCATTTCATGGTGCATCTTCTGCTCCGTACAGGAGCAGTCATGAGCAAACAAAGGTCTCTGATGGAGGTATTCTTCACTTTGGTGACAGCGTTCAAGTGCTTGAGTTAAACAGCCCACCGTCAGTCATGTATCTTATGTGTATCCCGTTCTGGCAATCACGTCTGTCAGCATGGCTGAAAGTCCCATGCAAAAAAGTGTAGGAGTAAGAACGTAGCCTTGTTTGACGCTGTTTGTCACTGGGAAGGGTTTCCACTCGTCCCCATCATCCAGTACTTTCGCCATCAATCCATTATGGAATTGACAGACGATACTGATGAATTTAATGGAAAATCCGAACTTTTTCATTATCTTCCAAGGCCATCTTTGCTAACCGTATCGAAGGCCTTGGTAAGATCGACACATGAAGAGGTCGCTGTGCTGCTCTTGGCATTTTTCCTGGTGTTGGCATGCCGCAAATATCACGTCGGCAGTACCCCATTCTGCTCGGACTCCACACTGGCTTTCTGGGAGAAGACCTTGCTCAAGATGTTTGAGGAGGCGATTGAGCAGGATGCGAGCTAGGAATGAAATGGGAGTAGAATGGTGCACTGATACTTATATACTGATCTTGCTTAGTGTATATACATTGTCCCCACATATGTCGACCTTGCTTAAGTGTACTCATCAGTTAAGTCGACACATTCCTTTGGCCCTGACCAGCAGCCTTCTTCATCTCAATACATTTTCCTTGCTTCATCTCGTATAAGTCGACCTCTTGCATACCTCGACCAAATTATTGTGCCCAAGTAAAGTTTCCCCCTCTGACAAGTCGACACTAGTGCATACAAACAGTTCTGAGCCATTCTCTCCCCTGTCCGGTAAACAGCCTGCCGCGGCGTATCCGGAATGCGATGTATGCTATGTTGATTCCAGTTTGTTTGCTCTCGTGAAACAGTCCTCTGCAGGGAAAGTATAGTCCAAAGAAAACGCTTACTTCAGCATTCCGAACATTTACTGAAAAAGTAAATGGCCGAGTTCGGAATGATGAAGTAAGCGTTTACCGATGCATTGTCGAGTGCAGTTTGGTTTGGATCTACATACACGAAATCTAAAGTGAGCAAAAACTGATTTTAGTTGCATCACCTTTGTTAATTTAATTGGGTTACTGCTGCAAAAGAAGCAGTTCAAACGTCGGTCAGTGCGTTGTAATAAAAGATTTGCTATCGACTGTGGAACAGGATCCAGCTCAGTCAAGAATTTAGCATCAACGAAACCTGTCGTATGGCAGATCTTAGCGTATCGAAACATTACGTTTTCTTTGGACTATACTTTCCCTGCTGTTTATCATTTTCCCTCCAACCTTTATCCCAGAACATTCTTCTAGGTTTCTCGTGATGTAAAGTGAAAACAAATCTAGTGACAGGACTCCATTCTGCCTGACCCCTCTTTTGATACTTTGGAAAGAGGTTATATCGTTTTCTATTCTCATTGCCGCTATTTGTTCCCAATATATGTTTCTGATTATTTTTAGATCTTTTTCATCAGTATTGAGTCTTTCTAGTTGGTTTATCAATTCTTCATGTCTTATCCGATCAAAAACCTTGGTAAAGTCAACAAAGCATAAATACAAATCCTTAGTCAACTTGATGGAGTTCGCATTCTATAGCCCCTTTTTCTTTTGGAAGTGCAATGAAAATTGATTCGGGGGATTTTTCCGGTGTCATCTATTTCATTTAGGAGGACTGTTAATTTTTCAATACCAAATTCTTCCAGGGCCTCAATCATTTCTGTTGTAACATTGTCTGGTCCTGGGGCTTTTTCCCGGTTTTATCTTTTTCAATGCTGCTCTAACTTCATCTTTCATTATGGGTGGTCCTTTAGTGTTCTTCCTTATAATGTGTTTTTCGTTTCAGCTACCGTTTCATGGCTAGCGTAGCCGAGTGGGTACTTGGCTTGAATCGGTTTCAAACTGAAAATGTGATCGTTAAAAAGGTATTTAATGTACTGTACCCATCTCTCGAATATTTTGTCTTTTAACATGATAAGCATACCATCTTTCGAAAATTATCCCCTTAAGTGCCAAAGTGTGAATAAAGAGGTAAAAATAGCCTGCGCCATGGAATTTTAAACGTTTCAAATTAAAAAAATTTGAAAATTAATATCTCTTCGTCCAGCCCAGAAAACCCCACAATACTATATATTTTCTTGTTCAGTATACTTTACAACACACCAGGAGCAGCAGTCCCGTAATTCCGTTTTTACGATCGTCAGTGCTGTCACTCCGACTCTTATCTAGGTCAAGTCCGACTTCAGACATCAACACCGAAATATCCCTGCATGCGCCAGATTATCGTCATTTTCACTCTTACCGAGTGAATCAACACACTGCAAATTAAAATCAGTTCCACAAGTAATGATTTCTGCTTTTTTTTTTTTTTTTCTGAATAAGTTGTTTTTGGGCCGGTGTTGATGTGAGTTCGTCTGCCATTGTTGACAGTCGCTGAATAGTAATCAGCTGTAGGGGGTCATCTTTTCAATCGCACGGGCACAAAAGGCCGTAAAACGTCACACATACATAATTAGCATCTATTTATAGAGGGAATCCTGAAGTTTCCCTTGATATCTCATACGTCACTGAAAGTGTTGGGGTTTTCTGGCTAAAAATAGAGAAAGGTCGCCGACCGAATATTCGGTCGGTGGCACTGGAGGTGTATGTTTCTTCTGACCGAATATTCGGTCGGAACCAGTTGACAGGCTTTAAGCAACCAGTTGATGTGCATGTGGGTTTTTCTTGTTGTTGTTGTTGTTTTTCCTGTGGGCAGTTTCTTCAGTGTCTGTGCATACTTTAAGGATCTGTTTTGTGCCGGTCTTCTATTTCTTTGCACGTTGTTTCCAGCAAATCTTCCTTAGCTTCATTGCACCTATTCCTGATTTCCCCGTTTATCCTCTTGTATTGTTCCTCCTTTCCCTTTGCCTTCCTCCATTCCTCCATCAAGCCTATAATTACTTTTGTCATCCAGTTCTTTTTGGCTTTTCTTTCAACTGAAGGGATTTCTTCACAAGCTTAATTTATCGGGTTTCTCAACTTTGTCCATTGTTCATCACTGTCACCAACGTCCTCCAGAGCACTGAATTAGTTTTGAACATGTATGTTAAATTTTTCACAGGTCGTTTCATCTGTCTTTAAGAGTCCAAGATTTAGTTTGATGTTACTTTTAGTCTGTTTTCTTTTCCTTCGTTTTAGCCTAAATCTTCTCATTTATGGATTGTGGTCACTGTTGCAGTCTGCACCTGGTAGTGTTTTTGCTATCAGTAAAGGATTTCTAAATCTTTTATTGATCAGGATGTAATCAATTTGATTTTTAGTATTACATCCTGGACTCATTCATGTCCATTTTCTTCTGTTAGGCTGCTCAAACTAGGTGTTTTCTACTATGAACTCATTCATCTGTGCCCATTCCACAAGTTTCTCTCCCTTTTCATTTTGTGTACCAAGGCCATTGAGGTCCAACTATATCCTGTGATTTGCATTGATCCTTAGAAGTTGTCAGTTTCTTCTTGAGAACCTGGATGATGTTGATATCAAATGGCTTGCCATCTAACGTAACTAATAAAACTCGGTCTGACACAGCCCAGCATCCCTTGATTGATTTTGACTTGTCCTTTTCTATCATGATGCCTACTCCTCTTTCATGTGTTTCCACCAGAATAATTATTGTATGCTTGCCTGATGTTATCATGCCTGCCCCTTCCATCTCACTTCTCCTATTTCTAAAATATTGATATTAAGCCTTTCCATCTCCATTTTGACATTTTCCAGTTTTCCCTTTAGCAGCAATGTCCTCACATTCCACGTTGCAATTTTTATGGGTTTTTTTAATTTGATCACAGCAGCTTGCTGACAGTCGAGTGTCACCTGCGCAGCATGATGTTTCCTACCAGACAAAGGTGCTCCACAGGAACCCCTATGTACATCGTTATCATTATTTTTCGTGTTTTGGCTGGCCATGATAAACTTGGGAATATACAGTGGTGGTTTCCCGTTGCCTTCCATCGGTTTTTGTACGGACTCTCCGATAGCCTTTGTCGTACCCACGACAACCTAAAAGGCAGTGGGGATTATTTTCTGTCAGGGTTTACTCCTTAGCCTTATTCTCTCCTGAGATGACCACAAGGCAGTGGTGGTTTTTATTTCTGTCATGGTTTACTCTCCTAGCTTTGTTTCACCCGAGACACCCCGAGGCAGTGGTGATATTTACCCATAGTTGGGGATCTGGTACATGGGCATCAGGGCATGTCCACACGCCGATAGGCCCACGTCTTGGGGTCAGACCTCCTCTGAGTCCCTCGAATTTAGCCTGATTCCGTGAGTTACCACATGTCGCCACGACGAGGCACAACGTAGGGCTTGCTGATGGAGAGGCTATGTACTAGACACCTTTAGATTACACGTCACGTAACTCCCAACACGTATAACCCCCCCCCCCGCCCCCCTTAGCAAGGGATGTAACCACAGCTTTTCCTGTACTTTACGACGTGTGACATTATAAACATATGTAGCTGTTTGTTTTTCATTGATACTACCAATGTGACGACGAACTAAATTGTCATACTCGGATTTTTAAAGGAAAATAGATCTAGCAATTACTTTTTATCTTTCCTAGCAACTTGGTTGCTCCAATATTATGACATCATTCAATATAATGACATCATAGGCAATGAACGCTATTGATGGTGTGTGTGTGTGTGTGTGTGGGTGTGTGTGGGTGTGTGTGTGTGTGCGCGCGCGCGCGCCCCATGCTTCATCTGTGTCAGTAAATCATTGCTCAATTTTTTTTCTTATAGATACATGTACATAGTTCCTGTACTTTTATTTATTGCTGGCAAGGAAGAACAGGAAATGTTTATAAATTCAGATTGTAATTAAATTAAGTACACACTTTACACTATACTTAATAACTCAAGTCTTTGTGTACACACACACGCACGAGCCAGCCCACGAGCCAGCTGCACGCACAAATCATGCACTTGCAACACACTTTCCATGCGACGAAAATATTCACTATATGGGCATATCAATCCTTTATTGTGACAAAATGAATTCTGAATACTATTCTGAAAGATTACACATGTTCTGAGACATGTAAGATTTTGTTCTTCTACCACGAAAATGAAGACAACTCATCATCATCATCATCATCATCATCAGTCCCGTAGTCTGGTTGACTGTTGGGGCACCACTGAAGATTTTGCAACCAACTTCCTCCACTCCTCACGGTCCTCAGCTTTCCGCAGAATGATATTCCATTCAAGGCCAGTCCACTCTCTGATATTGTCTTCCCATCTTTTTCTCTGTCTGCCTCTTCGTCTCCCTCCCTGAACTGTTCCCTGCAAGACGGTCTTGGCCAGTCCAGATGATCGTGTGACGTGCCCGTACCACCTCAGTTTGCGTCTTTTCACTGAGGTCAGGAGGTCTTCATACGGCCCGATGGCGTTTTCGATTCGGGTTTTCACTTTCTTATTGGTTATATGATCTTTGTACGAGATACCAAGGAGCTTGCGGAAGTATCTCATCTCCATTGCCTGTATCCTTCTTTCAATATCTGCTGTTATGGTCCATGTTTCGCATGCATACAAAAATATTGACATGACCAGGGAACGCATCAGTCTGATCTTGGAGCCGATAGTGATATTCTTGTCGTTCCAGATGACTTTTAGCTTGGTCATTGCAGCTGTGGTCTGGGCAATCCTGGAAAGTACTTCGGGCTTTGATCCTTCATCTGATACTATAGCTCCCAGATATTTAAATCTATGGACGGTCTCAAGTTTCTTGTTGTCTATGGTAATGTCAGTGCTGATGCCATTGGTATTATTTGTCATCAACTGGGTTTTCTCTGCACTGATCTGCATGCCATATGCTGTGGAGGCCTCATCAAGATGTTTTATCAAGCTGACTAGCTCTTGCTCTTTCCCAGCTAGTCCGTCAATGTCGTCAGCAAAACGCAAGTTTGTGATTGTTCTACCTCCGATGCTGACTGTTCCCTTGTGGTCTTCAAGTGCGTCAGCCATTATTCTCTCTAAGAAGATGTTAAAGAGAGTGGGGGAGAGCAGGCATCCTTGGTGTACTCCAACTGTGGTTCGGAACCATTCTCCTATGTTGTTGTCATGGTAGACTGCACTGGTCGCCTTTTCGTAGAGGCATTCTATGGTTCTGATCAGGTTGGCATTGATGTTGTACAGCCTCATGGTTGCCCATAAAGCTGCGTGCCAAACTCTGTCGAATGCCTTCTTGAAGTCCACGAAGACGTGGTAAAGGCCTTGCTGGTGTTGCAGGTATTTCTCACAGAGCAATCTGAGGTTGAAAAGAAGAGCAGGCAGGTTTCAGACCAGGAAGACTTCTTCCTGGTCTGAAACCTGCCTGCTCTTGAAGTCTTCCTGGTCTGAAACCTGCCTGCTCTTCTTTTATTATCTCCTCTGCTTGTGGCTTCAGTCTACTCAGAAAGATATTTTAGCATGACATTACTTGGATGGCTGATCAGGCTGATGGTACGGTAGTTTTGGCATAGTTGTAGGTTGCCTTTCTTCGGGAGAGTGATGATCAGGGACTGGGTCCAAAGTGTTGGCCACTCACCTGTCCGCCAGATCTTACTGCAGATGATGGCCTCTCCTCCTGCCTGGACCAGTTCTGAGGGAATGTTGTCCACTCCTGCCGACTTGCCTTTCTTCAATGATTTTACTGCAGCTTCAACTTCTCGCACGATGGGGTAGCTGTCGTTGTTGGTTGGTGGAGGAACGTCTAGCACCTTGGGATCTCCTGTTGTTGTGTGTGTGTATAATTCGGAGCAGTACTCTGTCCACCTCTGCAGAATCTCTTGATCTTCTGTGAGACATTTCCCTGCTTTGTTCTGTATGGTAGTGGTTCTGCCTTGTTTTGAGCTTGTTAGTCCTTTCACAAGCTGGTAGGCTTTCTTGCTGTTATTTTTCTGCAGGTTTGCTTCGATGTCTTGGCATTGTTCTTCAATCCATGTTTCCTTTGCTTTCCTCATGCCTTCTTTAACTTGTTGGTTGGCTTCTCTGTATAGTTTAGCTCCTTCATCCATACTTTTCTTTTGCTTTAGTTCTCTGCGTTTGTCGCTCAGCTTTAGTACTTCTTCCATGACCCAGGACATCTTTGTTGGTCGGTGTTTTCCAAGGATGTTGTTGGCTGCTTCGGTCACGGCAGTGTTGAAGTTGTTGATCAGAGTGTCTACTTCGGTGTCCCCATTGTCAAGGACGAGGAGAGGAGCAAACTTCTCTCCTATCGTTGCTTGGAAGTTTTCAACTATGTTGGGGTCTTTGAGCTTCTCAAGGTTGAACTTAATTCTTATGTTGCCCTGTTTCTTCATCCTCTGGAGGCGGAGTTTGAAGGTCATCATTACAAGCTCATGATCGCTTCCAATGTCGGCTCCTGGAAAGCTCCTGGTCTTTGCGATGTTAACACTTGACTGGAAGCGTCTTTTAACCAGATGTAGTCGATCTGACTGTGGTATTTTTCTCCTGGGCTGTGCCATGTCCAGCGTCTAGATGGTTTGTGTGGACCGAACGTGTTCACCACCTTCAGGTCGTTGTAACTGGCGAATTCTAGGAGCCTCAAACCTCTTTCGTTGTCTCAGGGTTGCAGTATTGGCCACATATCCCTTTCCAGTTATTGCGTTCATCCTCTCCAATCTTCGCATTCCAGTCACCCTGCACTATAATGATGTCTTTCTTTGGCGTCTACGATTTCCTGCAGTTGATCATAGAAATCTTCGACAGCCTCGTCATCATAGTCAGTTGTTGGGGCATAAGCTGGATGACGGTGATGTTAAAAGGTGAAGCCTTAAGCCGAATGGTAATGAGTCTGCTAGAGACTGGTCGGCATCCCATGATGGCATTCACAGTGTCTTTGTGAGTGAGGAATCCAACTCCATGCTCATGTTTGTCTTCACTGCCACTGAAGTAGAGTTTGTTGCCTTCTGGGATAGACGTTTCTCCGAGGTTTTTCCATCGTGCCTCACAGAGCCCAAGGACGTTCCATCTGTATCTCTCCATTTCATGTGTTAGTTCTGCAACTTTTCCTGCTGCTCTCAGCGATCTCACATTCCAGGTGCCGATAGTAATATTTTTTCTTGTACGTAGGGATTTTGGTCCACCAGTCACATAATTTTGACCTCCGCCCTGATGGCCAGCGACGGAAGGCGCGGTCCTTGTTCCGGGCGACGACCGGGCCGGTATGGATTGAGTTGTGGTTGTAATCTTCATTTAGTGTGTCTTGGGCAATGTCGCATGGCGGAGCCCATCCCTCTCCATGCCAGACCACAGCCGACGTCCTCCATCTAGGTGGTTCGCCTTGCCGTTGAGTTCCTTGCCGTTGAGTTCCTTGTGGAACTTCGTCCGCCTTGGCCGGTAACCTGCATCGTGGAAGTTATTCGCCCAGTGATGCAGTGTTAACATCACCCCCTCACGTGGTTTGGCACACCTGCTGAGGCGAGGTCCTGGGATGTGGCGCTTGGAGCCAGCACGTGAGAGATTTAGAGGATGGACGAGGACCAGTGATGCCCGTCCACCCTACCAGGTAGAGTGCAGCAGCCAGACATCAAAGGTACTACCTTTATCCAGAGCCCCCTACACCCCAAAACAAAACAATCATGAGGAATTTCCCTTTCCCTGATCTTTGCTTGTTTTTTGTTGGTTTTTGTTGTTGTTGTTGTTGTTTTTTAGTGGCACAGATCTGCTCAGTTTGTGGTTTGTTTTTTTTAAAAAAACCTTATGATCTTTCTATAGCTTTCAGATTTTCTCAGATGTGTATATGCGCAGTTTTGTCCACACTGTGCAGGCATTATACAGGTGCAATCTGCATACTCTAATTTGGTGGATGTGCTTGCTGGGTCAAGCTTCCATAAGCCAGCAAACACACAAGACATGACTTACAAGATCTTTATAGTGCATATTGATTTTCTGCATGAGCATGCACACAAAGAGGTTTCAGACACTGGTAGGTCTGCACACATGCTGACCAGAAAACTGAACAAATTCTCCACCCTTTTTCACCAGGCAGGAGGTACCCAGAAGGGATCAAACCCAGACATTCTTATTACAAGTCTGACATTTACCTGCTTGATTACCGCACCTGTCATCTGATGACTTCACAATGGTGTGTTTCCTCTGTAGTGTGTGTGTGTGTGTGTGTGTGTGTGTGTGTGTGTGTGTGGTGTGTGTGTGTGTGTGTGTGTGTGTGTGTGTGTGTGTGTGTGTGTGTGTGTGCATGGAAAATGGGAAAGGGGTGAGACAGGGTTGAGGGTTGGGAGTGTATCATGTGCAGAGTTATGGCATATGCCAATATTATTGGCTGCTTTATTTTGTGATTGCTTTGAACTGTTGAGGTGTGTTTATTTCATTATGTTCTGTAATTGAGTTGTGATTGTGGTTTTGAGTAGCTGTGAGAATAATCTACGAGTGGTGGAGTCCAGTGTATGTATATTTTAATTTTCCTATGTGGATGTATAAAGGAAAGTATTGTATTCTATTTTATTGTATTGCAGCATGGCATCCATTAATTTGTTTTCCCTATCCATCACACTTTTTCTCTTCAATCTGTCACTTCATCATTGTGTTTCCTCTGTTTTGTTCTTCCTTTCTTCCAACTCTTCTGTATCAGCTTACTCATCTCTTTGCTGTGCTTCAATCCTCAAACGATTGTTTGCATCCTCCAGCTTCTGGACTTCTATATTTTCTCTCTTCACATTAATTTTTCTGAATGTCAAAATCAGTCTTTTTGCTTTCTTTTTCTGTTTGTATTTAATCTTGCTGGTACTCCATGGTTGTTGACCACTGCAGCTGGGCTGTGTGACTTCTTGATTTGGCATGGGGAACACTTAGATCTGAAAAACAGGAAGAAACTTATTTCAGTTGTCTTTTTATTTGTTGAATATTTATTCAGATGATGATGATGATGATGATGATGATGATGATGATGATGATGATGATGACGATGATAATAATAATAATTAATAAATAAATAATATAATCATCATCACCACTATCAGTTTCTGCCGCCTGTGTAAACACAGTCCACTCCAGCTCCCCATCAGCTTCTCTTACCAGGGTAGGCCTATGTGGCCTTGACTTTGATGAGAAACCAGACAGCGAGCTGCATGCAAGGATACATGTAAGTCACCGCTTGGCGTTAGATTTCTTTAAACACTGCATCCATTACACATTTTTTGTTGGAAAATTTATCAGCAACAAATCAAACACAATGAAAAAAATTACGTCACTCATGACATCTAAAACGTTTTGCGTCCACAAAATAGCATTTCATAGCTAAATTGCAGTGGATGGGCCTGATTAGGTCAGCTGGCGATATGTCCTTCCCAGCAGCTGGGCTTTTGCTTGCTGACATTTGGTGCCTTTGGTCGACGCGTACATGAAATGTTTCAGACTCAGTAACAGAAGACATACATAACTAGGTAGAGAAAGGGTTTCAAAAGAACAACCAAAATATTACTTACCTTGAAACTTGAGATGTGCAGTCACAAACTAGATACAGGCGAGAGCACGTATAACCTGACTTCCACACGTAGTCACGTCCCTATCGAAGCGGTACGTATCGATAAAATCGTGCGAAAAAATGCGATACGTAGTCGATACGTTACGTATCTGGCCCATATTGGATACGTGACGTGTAATCTAAAGGTCTCTGCTGACAGAGAGAGACTTACGCATTCTGCTATCCTTTTGGCATAGCTGCAAGCAGCAGTGTTAACCAGCAGGGCAGAGGTGACAAGCATGCAGTC
>CM060306.1:65250876-65365876 GCA_030674185.1 Monoplex corrugatus | reverse complement strand
ACAGATGCCGGGAGTCACGTTGAGATAGGCCCGCCGGGTGCGGAGCCTTGAGACGACGAACTGCCCACGAGGATTTACACGTTGAGGCCCAGAGGACTGGTGCCTAGGCCCGCCGGGTGCGGAGCCTTGAGACGACGAACTGCCCACGAGGATTTACACGTTGAGGCCCAGAGGACTGGTGCCTAGGCCCGCCGGGTGCGGAGCCTTGAGACGTCGAACTTCTTCTACATATGAAACCAGAAGTGATTGATACTGACAATACAGTGTGTGGCACAGCGCTTGTGGTGGTGACATATACTACACGTCATTATTGAAGGGCCAGGAACGTTTTTGAGTCAATTTTTGAAAGGAGAAATAACCTATTTTCTCTTACTCTTTTCTCCAATTCGTTGCCGTAACTGAATGGATAAGAGCTCAGACAACATTGCAGTTTCCTTTTGGCACGTGTTTGGGGATTTGCCGATTTGCAATGGGCGGCCCAAGGAAGACAATTTCCACACGAAATTGTCGAATCTTCAGCAGGGTCTCTCTGACGACGCAGGCAAGGTAGCGACAAAATTCGCTTTGCACGTGCAAGGCAAGCCCTTTTTGAACACTACTCCAGCCAAAGTTGCCCGCAGACGAGGATAAAAAGGACCCGTTCTTGGTTCGTTTTAACCATGCTTGCAAGACGACGGATGACGGATGAGCAGCGGGGGAGAGCCCTCGCTCTGCTTGATGAAGGCCTAGCGCAGCGGGAAGTTGCTAGACGACTTGAAGTGTCGCATTCCACAATCCAGAGACTGCTGGAGCGCTTCAATGAGACTGGAGCAGTCCAGGAAAGGCGTCACACGGGTCGACCCAGACTAACGACAAGACAGCAAGACCGCTACCTTGCCCTCTCCGTCCTGAGGGAAAGGGCATCCACTGCGGTGACCTTGAGGGGTCAGCTGAGGGACGCAACAGGTGCTAACATCAGCTGCAGCACGGTGAGAAGACGGCTACATGAGGCAAACTTGAGGTCACGGAGACCGGCCGTCCGACCCGTGCTGTCACCGGTCAACAGAGTGCGCCGCATGACCTGGGCCAGGGAGCACGTGACCTGGACAAGGCAACAGTGGGCCCGGGTCTTGTTTTCGGATGAGTCCAGGTTCACCCTGACCTTTAACGATGGCCGGGCTCGGGTGTGGCGACGTCAAGGGGAGAGGTTCGCTGACGCCACTGTCCAAGAGCATAACCGGTACGGCGGCGGGTCGGTGATGGTGTGGGGTGGCATGAGCCGTGGTACCCGGACCCCCCTGCTCCCCATTGACGGCATCCTGAACGGGGTCCGGTACTGGGACGAGGTTCTGGCGGCCGTGGCACTGCCTGCGCTTGTGGACCTTGGTCAAGGCGCCATCTTCCAGGACGACAATGCACCTGCGCATCGAGCACGCCTTGTGACCGACTTCCTGGAGCAGCATGAAGTCGTCCGTATGGCCTGGCCAGCGTGCTCACCTGACCTGAACCCAATTGAACACCTCTGGGATGTGCTCGGGAGGCGCATCAGGGACAACCACCCCCCACCGGGCACCCTGGCCAGGCTGGTCGACATCCTGCAGATCGAGTGGGCGGCCATCCCTCAGGACACACTCCGTACCCTTGTGGGGTCGATGCATCGGCGCTGTGAAGCATGCATCCAGGCTCGGGGCGGACACACGCGATATTGAAAACAGATTGGCCAAATCTGACACTTTCTGTTTTTTGAAAAGGGGGGGATGTTCCTTTAAATGCATGTGCTGTTCACTAATGGGTCATTGTGCTAATTTCTTTTTCCAAAACAGGTGTGGAAATGATGAAATAAAACATAGAATCAATTCTAAACATTGTCAATTATTTCAACTTAAAATTAGAGAGGAAGGAAGAAGTGGCCCTTAAATTATGATTAGGAGTATATGTTCAGTGACTTGTTGCTCTGCGGTTTGTAGCCATTACTTGTACTTTTTCACCATTGATTTGTATTATTATTATTATTATTATTATTATTATCCTTTGAGTTATCATTAATTAAATTGTTGTCCTTGCCTAACTGTTAGTTCTTCGACTTTTGTGTTTATGTTCGTTTTGTACCGTCTGGGGTGATAGACTGAACGAGATGAGAGAACTGTTTCTTGTGTCCTGTTTGTCACTCTAGATGTTATAAATGCGAGTGTAACAACTTGCCTTAGCGATGCGGTTGGATACTTCCTTATCGAGACTGTTGGAAGAGGAGAGACTGCTACCAAGATAGGTGAAGGACTCAACATTGCTAAGGACCTTGCCTTCAATATTTATTTCAGGCATGTTTGCTGTTGATCATTTTGCAAGTTGAAACATAACTAAGTCTTCTTGATGCTCATTGTGAGTCCAAAGCGCTTAGTGGCCACAGACAGACAGTCTGTAAGTCTTTGAAGGTTATCCTCTGAGTAGGAAACGATAGCTCGATCATCAGCATACAGGAGGTCACGAACAAGTGATTTAGTGACTTTCGTCTTTGCTTTCAGGCGTTGAGTATTGAATATACCTCCATCTGTCTTGTGTGTGATTTGGATGCCTGGATCTGAATCTTTAAAGGCAGAGAGAAGCATCATGCTAAAAAGGAAGCTGAAGAGTGTTGGAATAAGAACGCACCTTTGCTTGACTCCGTTACTGACAGGGAACTCATCATCTTCACTGCCGTTGACTAATCTTGCGTTCATGCCATCGTGAAAGCATCTGATTATTTTTGCCATCTTGGGAGGGATTCCTAATCGGGGAAGCATCTTCCACAGTCCTGGGCGTGACACTATGTCGAACATCTTGGTGAAGTCGACAAAGAGGATGTAGAGATTCATATCTTGTTCCTTACATTTCTCTTGGATCTGTCTTGCAGCGAATATCATGTCTACTGTCCCTCTGTTCTGGTGAAAACCACACGCTTTCAGTACTGCCTCATCAAGATGGATATTCAACCTGTTTAAGATGACGTTGGAGAGGATCTTGCCTGCAATGCTCATAAAGGAGATCCCGCAATATTTGTTACAGCTGGACTTGTCACCTTTGCCTTTGTACAGGTGCACTATTCTGGCATCTTTCAGATCTTACGGTAAACAGCCATCTTCCCAGCACGTACAGAGGAACTCGGTAAACTTCTGTATCAATAGCTGACCACCTGCTTTAAAAAACTTCTGGGGGAATACCATCAGAGCCAGCTGATTTACCACATTGCAGCCCTGCAATTGCTTCTGTCACCTCCCTCTCCTTGGGTGGGTCGTCAAGTTCCATAAGAAGGGGTCTTGTTGGGATCTCTTCAATGACACTGGGGTTAATCGATGAAGGCCTGTTAAGGAGCTGCTCGAAGTGTTCTGACCATCTCTTATTGAGCTCACCCTGCAGATTCCTGATTGGGGCTGCACTTCTTCTGTGGTGGCCCATACATCTCCCTCAAGCTGGGGTAGAAGAACTTGGCATTTTTTGAGTCAGCATAACCCTGGATCTCCTCCGTCTTCTTTTTCCACCATTCATCCTTCATGGAGCGCAACCGCTTCTGAACTTTTCCTCTGAAACGGCGGAACTTGTCCCGCTTTGAGTCAGATTGTCCGCTAGCCAGTTCTTGTGTGCAGCATACTTCTCAGCAAGAAGACTTTGAATTCCACAATCATTGTCATCAAACCAGTCCTGGTGGTGTCTTTTGAGGACGCCTATTGTCTCTTTGGCGGCGGCGTCAACTTCATTTCTTTTATTTGGCCCAGTTTTCTTGTCTCTCCTTTAGTGAAGACAACTTGCTCGAGACGCTTTGAGAGTTCATTCTGTAAGGCAACCATAATGCCAGGGTTATTGATTTTCCGAACATCCAGTTTTTTGGTTTTTTGTTGTTGTTGTTGTTTGTTTTGTTTTTTTTGTTTTTGTTTTTTTAGATTCCTTGCTCTGGGGCCTTCTTCTTCTTCGCACCTGAACGTTCACCTTTGATCTGATGAGAAGGTGGTCTGTTGAGCATGCGGCACCTCTCGTTGCTCTGGTAATATGAAAATCATGCAGATCACGTTATCTGCAGATGAGAAAACCTATTTGATGCCAGTGTTTCGATCTTCAATGCATCCAGGTGGTTTTGTGCTGGGAGCATAGTGAAAGCAGAAGTTTGACATTTGAGTTCTCATGACCGATATCATGCTGACCAATAATGCCAGCCCACGCTGTATGAGCCGATTCTCGCATTGAAATCCCCCAGGATGATCAGCTTATCACCTGCAGGTACGCTGCGTACAACTTCATCAAGCTGTTGGTACAAGGCTTCTTTGTTTTCATCTTGCTTTGTCACGGTGGAGGCATAGACACTTATCAAAGTAGCATATGCATAGTCATGATTCTGTCATTGATGCTCTGGGGCTGTGACTCAAGCTGAGAGACGAGAGGGCTCCATACTGTGAACCCAACACCTGCCTTCCTTTCAGGTTTGCGACCTGACCAGTAGGCCCTGTATAGTATATCCTGATCTGATCCAACCTCGCTTAATTGACCCTTCTCTAAACATCTTGTCTCGCTGAGGGCAGCAATGTCAGCTTTGTATCTTTGGAGCTCTCGTGTTACCAAAGCGGTTCTTCTTTCTAGTCGGTTGCCCTCTATCTAGAAGAGTTTGCATGTTCCAAGCAGCAACAATCAAGGGCTTAGCGATCTGTTTCTGTTGGCGGTAGCCTATCCGAACCCAGAGATTCTTAGCATCCTCTGGTCCTTTCCCTGTCTGCCCGCTACCTTCAGCAATGGTTCAAGAGCTGAGGGCCATTGTTTACATGTGTCTGTCATGTTTGTGAGGGGGGGGGGTTGGTTCTAGGTGCCATGTGCATATGTAAGTTGCTGTTGTTTGCGCAGAGCCTCAGCAACTGTCTCCACCTGCCTCCACAAGACCAGGGCAAACCGAGGTAAGACAGCTGTTCTCATAGGAGACACAGGCGGCTGAACAGTAGATGGCAAGTCGCAGCATATGACTAAAACCACAAGCAGTGCTCTGTGGCAACGCCCTTTATGCAGTATGCAGTTGCTGGATTTTATGTCTGGGTTTACTCCCATAGCCTTTCCCCACCCAAGGGGTAACCCACAAGGCAACGGAGACAGCGCAGGTTGTACAGTCTACTGTCATACTGTAGCAGAGACTTAGCTCTGACCTCACACATACACACACACACACACACACACAAGCATACACACACACACACACACACACACACACACACGCACGCACACACACACACACACACACACACACACACAGTATATATATACATACATACATATCTATGTATATATAAAAAATTATATATATATATATACATACGTATATACATATATACACATGCACACGCATACACTATACAACACATACATACGCATATACACACATACACACACACACACGCAACACACACACACACACACACACACACACACACACACACACACACACACACACACACACACACACACGTGTCTAACAGCACGTATGTGAATAGACGTTAACAGAAATAACGAACACACACACACACACACACACACACACACACACACACACACACACACACACACACACACACACACACACACACACACACACATACATTCATACATGGATTGAAAAATGTAAGGGAGTCTTGATTTTCTCAATCGGAGGTCTGCGCTGCGGCTGCACAAGACATGGATAAAACTGAGAATAGCGTGTGCAAGATTGTCAAATGGAAACATGTGTTTTAAGTGTGTGTGCGATATACGCGTGCGGGCGTCCGTTTATTTACGCTGTGTGTGTTTGTGTGTGTGTGTGCATGGGGGTGTGGGGGTGTTTATGTTTGCGTCATGTGACAACACTTACTCATCAAAACAATGTGCAGCAGTGATGATAAAGTGTTGATTCAGAATAGCCCCTCCACACTTCATGCATTGATACCAGATTAATATCGCCTGCCAGACAAAGCATTATAACATCATGCACTTTCTTCATTTAATTTCATTCTCTCTCTCTCTCTCTCTCTCTCTCTCTCTCTCTCTCTCTCTCTCTCTCTCTCTCTCTCTCTCTCTCTCTCTCTCTCTCTCTTACGTGTGCGGGCTCGCTCGCTCGTGCGCTCGCAGGCGGTAGAATCAAGAAATCTGTTCTACCATGTACATATCAAATTATCAACTAAGCATCTTCCCTTTGAGATTCAGCCAGTTCTTTTGTTTGTTTGTTTGTTTGTTTGTTGTTTGTTTGTTTGTTTGTTTGTTTGTTTTTTCTTCTTCTTCTTCTAGATGCCCTCCCTGTGATCCAGGGGTCGGCGTATCACGATTCTCCAGGTCTTCCTGTCCTGTGTTGGGTGGACGGTTACAGCCAGGCTTTTCCCTGTCCAGTCCTGTAAAAAAGTCCTTAACATAAATGTTTATATCTCAGCTCCATAAAGTACAGTTGGGTAGATGTAGCAGTTTACGTCGTCTGTCCAAATTCGTCTTGGGTGACCCTTTTTTCTCTTGCCTTCCACTCTTCCAGTGAGAATGGATAAAGAGAGAGGGACAGAGTCGTGCCACATCACATGTCCAAAATGAACCAAGTTTGTTGATTTCAGTTTTGGTAGTAATTCTTTCTGGGCATGTAACATTTGTAATACAGCTTTGTTTATTATTCTCTTTCCAACTAAATCTACCAAGCCTTCTGAGCAGTCACATTTCAAAAGATTCTTTCTTTCTCTGTAGAATGTCCATATCTCAGCTCTGTAAAGTACAGTTGGGTAATGTAGCAGTTTACATGTCTTAGGTTTAGTTTTAATGTAATGTCTGTAGATGTGAAAATTTTCTTCATTTTCATGAAAGTTGCCCTTGTTTAATTCTTTGTGTGACTTCCGGTTCACATCAGCCTTCTTTATTTATCGCCTGTCCAAGAAATTTTGAACATTCTCTAGTTCTTGATCGTCTACTCTGCTGCTGGGTTTCATTTTTGTGTTTTCTCATTGCTTATCACCATTGTTTTTGTCTTTTTCACATTCATATTAAGGAATTTTTGATAACTTTGCTGTTTCACTGTGTCTAATATTTTTGTAAGTTGTCTTCATTGTCTGCCAGTAATGCAGTAGGATGTTGTTGATGTCGGCCCCGCTGATTGTATAATTTTTGACGTCATTGGATTTTATAAATATGTACTCTGTGTATAGAGTGAATAAACAGGGTGATAGAACACCTCCCTGTCGCTCTGCCCTCTTCATTTCTGCAGGGTCGGACGGTTCTTGGTCAATTCTAATTGCTGCTTTTTGGTTCCAGTATAATCCACAAATGATTCTTATATCTTTTCCATCCAACCCAACTCTTTCTAATGATTCAACGAGCTTCTTGTGATGCACACGATCGAAGGCTTTGGAATAATCAATAAAGCAAAGGTACAGATCTTTTTGTACTTCCATTTGTTTCTGTGCCAGAGTATTAAAGCAAAATATGGCATCTCTTCTTGCTCTGTTTACTCTGAATCCAAATTGTTCGTCTCCTACATCTTGGTTTAATTTGCCTTTAATTCTGTGCAAAATGACTATCAGAAAGATTTTCAGTGTGTGAGACATGAATTGATTTTTCTAAAATCTGCGCATTCATTGGCTTTGTTGTGAAGTTTTCTGGAAGGTGTCCTGTTTCATAGATATCGTTAAAGAGATCAGTTAACTTGTCAACACCAAAATCTTCTAAGGTTACAATCATCGCACAGGTGACCTCATCTGGAACTGGAGCTTTGCTTTTTCCAATTTCTTGAGTGCATGTTCCACCCCTGATTTCAAAATTTTTGGTCCATTAAAGTGTGTTGGCATTGGTTATTCTGGTCTTTCATCATCAAAAAGATTCATACATTCCGTCAGGTCATACAGCGTATTTTCAATTGTCATATGTTCTTCACAAAGGTGTATAAGCCTTAAACCTCTTTTATCCCATGCATGTCAACGGCGGATGTGATGCGTCTAGTGTGTCGGCTAGTGAGTGCGTGCTTATCACCTCTCACTTTCAGCCTGCACTGCTGGACTAGCACTGCTGCTTGCAGCTATGGGAAAAGAAGAGCAGAATGCGTAAGTCTCTTCCTGTCAGTACATAGCCTCTCCATCGCAAGCCCTACGTTATGCCTCCTCATTGGCGACATGTGGTAACTGAGCACCTCACGGATTCGGGATAAATCTCGAGGGACTCGGAGGAAGTCTGGCCCCCAGACGTGCGGCATGCAGGCCCACCGATGTGTGGATATGCCCTGATGCCCACGAACCAGATCCCCAAGCTATGGGTAAATAGCTCCACTGCCTTGTGGACATCTCGGGAGAGAATAAGGCTAAGGGAGTTAACCCTGAAAAAAAAAACGATGGAAGGCAACGGGAAAACACCATGCGGCGCAGGTGACACCAGACCGTCAGCCAGCAACTGCGACCAATCCCAAATCCAAACTCAAACTCAAAAACACCAACATAGCAACATGGAACATCAGGACACTATTGCAGAAGGGAAAATTAGACAACATCAAAATGGAAATGGAAAGGCTTAACATTAGTATTTTAGGACTAGGGGAAGTGAGATGGAAGGGGGCAGGAATGATAACATCAGGAGAATACACAGTGATATAGCCTACTCTGGTGGTAATTCACATGAAAGAGGAGTAGGCATCATAATGGACAAAGACAAATCAAAAGCAGTTAAGGGATACTGCGCTGTGTCCGAAGAGTTTTGCTAGTCAAATTGGGAGGCAAACCATTTGATATCAACATCATTCAAGTGTATGCACCAACATCCGCAAGTACTCAGGAAGACATCAACATCTTCTACGAAGTATTAGAGATGGCCAAGGTCCAGTGCAAATCACAAGAAGTTACAATCATAATGGAAGATTTTAATGCTAAAGTGGGACAGGATAGGGTGGAGGATATAGTTGGACCTCATGGCCTTGGTACACAAAATGAAAGGGGAGGGAAACTTGTAGAATGGGCACAGATGAATGAGTTCATAGTAGGAAACACCTGTTTGAGACGCCTAATAGAAGAAAATGGACTTGGATGAGTCCAGGAGATAATACCAAAAATCAGATTGACTACATTCTGATCAACAAAAGATTTAGAAATTCTTTACTGTCAGCAAAAACACTACCAGGCGCAGACTGCAACAGTGACAACAGTCCTGTAGTGGGAAGATTTAGGCTGAAATTAAGGAAAAGGAAACAGACCAAAAGCAACATCAAACTAAATCTTGGACTCTTAAAGACAGATGAAGTGATACGTGAAAAATTTAATGTAGATGTTCAAAACAAATTCAGTGCTCTGAAAGACGTTGGTGACAGTGAGGAACAATGGACAAAGTTGAGAAATTCGATAAATGAAGCTTGTGAAGAGATTCCTAAGGCACATAGAAAAGCAAAAAAGAGCTGGATGCCTAATGAAATTTTGGGCTTGATGGAGGAAAGGAGGAAGGCAAAGAGAAAGGAGTTAATATACAGGAAGATCAACAAAGAAATCAGGAATAGGTGCAATGAAGCTAAGGAAGCTTGGCTGAAAACAAAATGCAAAGAAATAGAAGACCAAAACAAAACGGATCCTCAGGGTATGTACAGACGAACTGAAGAAATTGTCCACAGGAAAAATACATGCACATCAACTGGTTGCTTAAAATCGAAAGAAGGCACGCTTATCATGGAAAAATACAAAATATTCGACAGACTGGGAGAGTACATTAAAGACCTTTTTGAGGATGACAGAAACGAAGAACACATTATAAAAAAAATCTTTGAAGGACCACCCATAATGAAAGATGAAGTTAGAGCAGCACTGAAAAAAAACGAAACCACGAAATGCCCCAGGACCAGATAACATTACTACAGAGATGATTTTAGCCCTGGAGGAATTTGGCATACAAAAAATAACAGTCCTCCTGAATGAAATTTACGACACTGGAAAAATCCCCAAAGATATCATCATCATCATATGCCCTGCCACAGGTGCCCTGCCGCATGGCGTTGGCGATCATGGACTTCCAACTGCCTCTATTTCTCGTTGCCCCTAGCATCTCCCCCACCCTCCTCATCCCCACCCACTCTGCAAGTCCGTCCAGCATTTTCTCCCTGGGTCTACCCGGTGCTGTCTTACCCTCCAGCTTTCCCGTTGTGACCAGGTGCTCCAATCCCCCTTCCTCATAAAATGGCCTATAAATGTTGCCTGTCTTTTCCTAATCTTCCTTATGAGTGATCTACTTGTGTCTGCCTCCTTCAAGACTGTCTCGTTTGTCTTCTTTGCTGTCCATGGAACTCTCAACATTCTTCTTAGAAACCACATCTCGGCTGCCTCAATCTTGTTCTGGCTTTGTTGTTGGCTGTCCACGCCTCACATCCGTACAACAGTATTGGTTCTATATAACATTCAAGAACTCTCTTCCTGATGTTAAGTGATAGGCATTTGTTGGTAAAAATGCTTGTCATCTTCTTGAATGCTGTTTTGGCTTGGCCGATTCTGCCGGCTATTTCTGATGTGCATCTGACGTCTGATGAAATGATCGTTCCCAGGTATTTGAATTTATCAACTTGTCTCAAGGTTGTGCCATTTGCTGTTATTTTGCATGAGGGGATTTCATGTTTTTTACTGATCACCATGACTTAAGTATTCCTGCTGTTTAGTTCCAGCCCCTTACCTTTGCTTTCTGTTTCTAGTATATTCACAAAGTTTTCTAGGTCTCTTTCACTTTCTGCAATTAACACGGTGTCATCTGCATATCGAATGCTGTTTATCATTTTCCCTCCAACCTTTAATCCAGGGTCTTCTTCTATGTTTCTCGGGATGTTTTCGCTGTAAAGTGAAAACAGATCTGGTGACAAAACACAATCCTGTCTGACTCCTCTTTTGATATTTTGGAAAGAGCTTACATTGTTTTCTATTCTCATTACAGCTGTTTGTTCCCAGTACATATTTCTGATATGTCAAAATCAATTTTCACTGCACTTCCAAAAAAGACAGGGGCTACAGAATGCGAACTCCATTGCACAATCAGTTTGAGTCATGTAACAAAAATCCTGTTAAGAATAATCATGATGAGGACAAGGAACAGAATCAAAAGAGAAATAGCAGAAGAACAGTGTGGATTTGTGGAAGGGAAAGGAACTATTAATGCCATATGCATCCTAAGAACTATCATAGAGAGGTCAATTCAGATGAATAAGGGTTTGTATTTCTGCTTTGTTGACTATACCAAGGCTTTCGATCGGTTAAGACATGAAGAATTGATCAACCAAGTGGAGAGACTCAATGTTCATGGAAAAGATCTACGAATAATCAGAAATATGTATTGGGAACAAACAGCTGCAATGAGAATACAAAAACAATATAAGTTTCCAAAACATCAAAAGAGGAGTCAGACAGGGTTGTGTTTTGTCACCAGATCTGTTTTCACTTTACAGCGAAAACATCCCGAGAAACATAGAAGAAGACCCTGGATTAAAGGTTGGAGGGAAAATGATAAACAACATTCGATACGCAGATGACACCGTGCTAATTGCAGAAAATGAAAGGGACCTACAAAACCTTCTGAATATACTAGAAATAGAAAGCAAAGATATGGGGTTGGAACTAAACTGCAGGAAGACTGAAGTCATGGTGATCAGTAAAGAACAAGAAATCCCCTCATGCAAAATAACAGCAAATGGCACAACCTTGACACAGGTTGATAAGTTTAAATACCTGGGAACGATCATTTCATCAGACGGCAGATGCACATCAGAAATAGCCGGCAGAATCAGCCAAGCCAAAACAGCATTCAAGAAGATGAAAAGCATTCTTACCAACAAATGCCTATCAATTAACATCAGGAAAAGAGTTCTTGAGTGTTATATATGTAACAGAGTGCCTTGCTCTGTTACGATCTTTCCCCATTTACCTACAACGCTCAAAGGCAACGCCGTGTAGCGTGCTTGCCTAGATCAAAAACGCCTTGCATTCTCTTGGTCAAATTGTACTGTTATCTCACAGCCTCTGCCTACCCATAGCTATGCATTGGACATTCCAAGGATCTAGCCAGTACATGATGATTGTAGATAACACACTGCTAAACAATTAGCAGATCTACAATGTGTACGTGTACTCTAAAGCGGCCAACGACAAGATTTTGTCATCTCCAGTCAGTATTACGTTGTAGTTTTACAGAACGTAGAGGGGGCCGTCACTAATGTATGCAGCCCTCAGCATTGTATGTAGCCGGCGGGAACACTTAGACAATGACCGCAGGGGGTGTTGCAATAGCCACTCGCGAAACTGCCGGACAATGACCAGTGTCTCACTTGTGTGTACTGACGCGCTGCGTTAAAACTACACACTAAGTGTTGATTTATTAATTAGGTGAGAACAACCAATCAGACCTTGCCATCTGAAAGGTTTGAAAGTATGACCATGCTTGGTTCCCAAAATATAAAATAACAAGGCGCATCTTAGCGTGTGCTTCCCCCATTGCCCCCATTTTCCTGGGATGGTTATCCCCGTCGGCCATATCACCTGAGGTGGGTGCTGACGTAAAACTGAATCAAATCAATCAATTAGCGTGTGCTTTTCCACCGCCACTCTTAGTCTCACCAGAGGTGCCCTTTCCTGCCACCACCCTTAGTCTCACAGCAGGTGATCAACTTCACGGCGTTACTGTAGTAAGTTCTGGATTTTTATCACTTTATTATTCATTGTCATTTGCAGTAAGCTTAGGGACTTTAAGGTCTCTTATTTCTTTAGATTCTAGCTCAAGTCTATTGAGTACCGCGCTAGATTTGCAGATTCGCACAGCGAGAAAATATGTTTTGATCTAAACGATGTGCTATCTCACAAGATCTGTAGCACTCAGCGTGGCGGCCACCATTGTAAAGATGGGACCGAGGTTTAAATGTAATAACCACTATAGATTTAGCCCCTATTTTCATGTGGCTATTGTAGGACTATTGACAACCATATTCTGCCAAAAGCCAAGATACAAGGCATTGTTGTGCAGAGGAAGAGTATTTTATACTTGACAAGGTTGTATTTTTACATACTGACATGATGACTGATGAAACACGTGCTCAGCTAATTGGTCTGTTTAGTGTATCCCTTAGCTGATCAGCACCACTGATAATCATGTATAGAGTGTTGTTTTGGTGACATGGTTTAATAGTAATATGCTATACTATTTTGTTATCATTGTCTCTAGCACTTGATCTAGAATTATACTTAATCACATAGAGATAATGGGTAAAAGATTACTCAAGTGTGTTCTCTCAACACTGCTGACTGCTATTTGATTAGGTGCTTATTTGTTATGACATAGTTCTCATTGTCAAATAGGCCTACTATGTCATCACCACTGAATATTAACTGTCTGAAAGCTACCAGGATGCAGTGCATTATTGTGCACTATTTTATACTTGATAATGTTGTATGTGTGTACATAATGGTAGTTGATGAAACATGTGCTCAGCGAATTGATCCAATTGTTGTATCCCTTGTCTGCTCAGCACCACCACTAATCATTATTGAATGTTGCTTTGATGACATAGCTTAATTAGTAATATGCTATGCTATTTTGTCATCACTATCTCTAGCACTAGATATAGAATTACACATAACTACATGGAGCAAATATTTAATGGATGACTCAAGTGTGTTGACTGCTATTCGATTAAGGTAGACCCAATGTTTGTGATGACAGTTCACATAGTCAAATACTATGTCTGTCATCACTACTGAATATTAACTGTCCAATAGCTGCCCACTCAGATGTTATGTTACAACTAACTCAGCCCATGGCGGCCGAACAGCTTAATATGACTTGTGCATTATTTTGCCAGTACATTATTGAAAGTCTGCTCTATGCTAAGGCTATCGAACAAGCAGTATAGTAGTTTACCCTCAACTTATCAAAGGGTTACTCAATGTTTTGTCACCAATTATTTGTTCCATGTTTACAAGTGCTAGTGCTTTAGAGTGTAAATATTGACACCACATATTTTGGTATAATGTAGTAGTTCTTTACACATTTTGTTATCAATTATTTGTTGCATGTTTACAAATGCTAGTGCTTTTGTTTGTAAATGTAGACATCTTCTGTTAGAATGTAGTAGTTCACTCTTGTACATTGACATTGGTATTTCACAAAATGTGTACTTTGTCATTGTATTTATGAAACCTATTTTGTGTCTTACAGGCACTGTCTTCTTTGGCATCTTCTTTGATGTCTTCTTCTTACCCATCTCCTTTTCTCAATAATAAAGAGTCAAGTAGCAAAACGAGTACTTGTCTTTTGATTGAGAGACTTCCCTTTCTGCTCTGGATACAAACGACCACCACAGCAAACATCACCATCACTTACCCTTAACCCCTTAACCCTAATAGCGCCATGTGCATTTTCTGCAAAGGCCAGGGCATTTTGGAGCATTTGCACCTTGTCCTTTTAATATCTTATCTTGACTTTCTTTGAACAGTAACATATGCAAAAGTATATATTTTCAGAAAGGTAATTGAATAAACTTTGCAAAAATTTAATTTTCATGCTTTGAAAAACTATGCAGTGGTCACATGACCTTGAAAATTCAAGATGGCTGACACTTTGGTTTTTTTTTTGTCGACTTCTACAATGATCTGCATCCACATGATTTATCACAAAACTATAATGAAAATCATGATTAAGTAGAAAATTCAATTACCTTTCCAGAAATATATAACTTTATGGGTCTTCTTCAAATATGTTTCACTGTATGCATGTTTTGAAACAAGACACGGAAACTGAGAAAGGGAGATAAAATGACAGACATGACCTCTATAGTCTAGAAAAAAAGGAGAAACAAAAAATATTTGCTGTTGTTTGTTATTATTTCAAGCTGTCATCATATAAAACATGTTTGACAGATGTGTGGAGGTATTTACCTGACATGCTGTTTCTAACACCTGACACTCTACTCTTGACAATACTACTCTTGAGTACCGGTATCAGCTTTTCTCTTCCTCCCCCGGCGCTTCAGTGGTTCATCAGAATGAACATGAAGGGGCTCACACTTCTCATGCAGTCCAACACCACAGTCAGGACACCACCTTCTTGATCTCTTCCTCTGTTGTGGGGTTGAACAAACTGCACAAGCCAGCTCAGACCTTCCCTCCAGCAACACGAGACGATGTTGTTTTGGCACTGGTGTCACTGGCCGAGAAGGGCCAGGCTGATCACTCTCAACTTCACACAGGCTTTTGACAACACAAAGAATAAAGTTCTTTCTGTCCATTGCTGAGCCCACATTTCTCAATTTGTACAGTTCATGTGCATTCAAAAGTGCAATGTCCAAGAAATTTCTGAAAATCTTCACCCAATACCTATGAGTAGCCCTCTCACCAGCAAAATGGTACAATTTCTTGTCACTCAGATCAACACCACCCATGAAAGTATTGTAATCAAAAATAACAGAAGGTTTTCTTTTGTCTTTCCCCCTAATATGTCTTGTTTCATTCTGAGCAACATGCTTTGTACTCAAAAGAACAACAGGAGATTTCTGTGATTTCTTTTCACGAAACGCAACACCCAGCACAGCCCCCTTTCGCATGTAGCGTGTTCCCCCTACCTCTAATTTATGGGACAGTTCCTTGGGAAAACCTTTAGCATTGCTAAGTACAGTCCCTGTCAATGTGACACCTTTCTGAAAGAGTTCTTCAGCCAAAGCTGGTTTTGTATAAAATCTGTCAGTATACAGACTGTAGCCTTTGTTGAACAGTCTTGCAGCTTCCATCAACTCTATCACTACAGCATGCGCCTGCCCTTGCCTGCACCTCAAATCAAAATCTTTTCCAGCATACATTGCTATGTGAATCACATAACCATTTATGTCACAAAGCTCAAATTTCTTGATTCCAAATCTAGAGTGCCTTTTATTTTTTAGATACTGAATGTACACAGTTTTGTTTTTCATGCCTACAATACTCTCATCAATGGACACATTTTGGGACGGGACATAATAAGTTTTGAATGAACTATTCAAACTATCTAACACAGCCCTAACTTTGATCCATGGGTCAAATCCCTGTTCTCCTCTTTTCTTTTCTGTTCTACTATCATTGATGTGTAGCATTCTATTGACTAATTCAAAAACATTCCTGGACATGACTTGACTGAAAAAGGGTGTGGCCATGACCGGGTCTGTTGTCCAATAATCTCTAATTGCATTTTTTTTTTACCAGTCCCATTGCAATCAGTACACCAAGATATTTCTTCAAGATACTCAAGTCAATACCAGTTTTTGGCCACTTGTGAAAACGTGACTGTTTGTGGTCAGCAAGCCATTGAACCATTGGAGCAGAGCCAAGATAAAATTGAGCATATTTGTTGGTTTCAGTCAAAATCAAGCGCAGCAGAGTCTCAGTAAAAAACAACAAAAAGTAATCACAAGGTGTCGTACACGTGTCTGGAATGTTTACTGGTCCAGTATTTCTAACTCTGAAATCCAATTTCTGAACAGCGTTCTCGTCCTCTGGTGGATTGACTGAAATCCATTCTTGGGGGTGTGGCACAGATTGAGAAGTTGAAGCTTCAGACCTAGCTCCAGACATTCCAGAAACTCCAGGATCAGAACGAGCCACACTTTCATTGTCACTGTCATCGCCATCAGAAATGTCGTTCTCACTGCTATCACTGTCATTTTCAGGCTGAGCTAAATTGTCGATCTCAAAATCACTGTTTCCTTCATCGGCATCAAAATCCTCGAAAAGGTTTCGTTGACGACTCATGTTTAGTTTCGGTACACTTTGGAAACCAATATCTTCCTTGAAAATGCGAATTTTTTGACGAAACTTGCACTGAAATCAAGCGTGGAACAGCCGAGATAAGCGTGTAACAGGCCCGCAGTGAATCAAGAACGATAACTGTGGTAAACATCCGTTAATAATAAGCCGATAAGATCGTCGAATTGGCGCCCTTGGCGCTGACAGAAAGCCGATTTCGCCGATTATATCGGCGTATGGCGCCATCTCACCTGGCGCTGCAACCAATCATCAAATCAAACTCACCTAACACCCCCCTTAACCACTCGCATCCATCACATATAGAACCAATACTGTTGTATGGATGTGAGGCGTGGACAGTCAACAAGCAAAGCCAGAACAAGATTGAGGCAGCCGAGATGTGGTTTCTAAGAAGAATGTTGAGAGTTCCATCGACAGCAAAGAAAACAAACGAGACAGTCTTGATGGAGGCAGACACAAGTAGATCATTCATAAGGAAGATTAGGAAAAGACAGGCAACATTTATACTATTATAGGCCATTTTATGAGGAAGGGGGATTTGGAGCACCTGGTCACAACGGGAAAGCTGGAGGGAAAGAGAGCACCAGGTAGACCCAGGGAGAAAACGCTAGACGGACTTGCAGAGTAGCTGAGGGGGGGAGGTGGAGGAGATGCTTGGGGCAACAAGAGATAGAGATGAAGTCCATGATCACCAACGCCATGCGGCAGGGCACCTGATGATGATGATGACCGCTTTCATTTCTCTTGCCGAGCCCGTATCTTCCACTTACTGTTGAGTATTTTTCCGAGCCTACGTTGGCATTGAAGTCGCTCATTATTGTAAGGACATCAGTTAAATAGACTTCTCTCTGTGCCATGTTGATGACTTCATAGAATTCTTCCACTTGATCATCAGAATAGTGGGTTGTGGGGACATATATCTGTATAGATATGTTAAAAGTTTTGCTCTCAGCTTTAACAGTAATGATCTTTGACTGATGGGCCAGTATCACAATATGTTTTCTCATTTTTTCATGAATCAGGAATCCCACAACATGTTTATGTTCCTCTCCTCCAGCAATATAAATTCATAGTTGTCTTTTTTGACATATCCATCTCCCACCCGTCTTGTCTTCGAGATGCCGACAATATCCATTCTCAAGGCATCTGCTTGTTGGATTAGGTTGTCTAGCAGTGGCCATCTTTTTAAGCCTCTCATTGGTTATTAACAACAGAGCTTTCAAACTCGTTCTCTTGAAAATCACTAATATATTACACTCGGACTGTAGAAATTCAAAATTGTACCATTAATTTCATAACTTAGGCTCTTCTGGTGTAACAAAGGACTACTCACGCACTAAATAATAAACATGCTCCAGATAACATAGCCACTCTATTCTGTGTAAATCACACGCCACAAAAGAAAAATCAATATCCTTATCCCAAGGACTCAACTGTTTAAATCTATGTAAACTGGAACCTGTAATATACAAAATAGAATCAGAATGCGTATTAGATATAGCAACACAAGACAAGGTAGGCGCAAAATAAGACAAGACAAAACACAGACGCAAATCTTCGGCCAACTGGCCTTCGTCAAGCGTATACAAGACAGCCAACAATGACAGCACGAAATTGAGAGGAAAGCTGATGACCGCAGGGAAAGATCTGCAGGCTGCTCGGAAAGACGGCAAATTTGGATCCCGTTTGGGGCATGTCAGACCTTGCTGAACAGCAAAATGGGCTGTGTCTGGAGCATCATGCCTGGCCACTTTCCCGAACGTTCAAACAACCCCTGCAGTTGTAGTAAGGCGACTGTCGAGACTATAGTAAGGGGAGAGGTGCTGACAGCTATGCGAGCTGTGGCAGGGCGGGTTGCCCGAAAGAGCGATGAAGACCAGAGTGGAGCAACTGATGACTGGGTCCAACAGGTCATGCAGCGCATGGACAGCTCCCTTTGCTTGATGAAGTGACTATCGAGTGGCGTCGGGAGCTTGGGGGGTGACTGTCCAAGAGTGGTGGGGCATTGGTGCTCTGGGCCCGCACCCTCGAGATGTTTCTTGTTATGTTAATATATAATATACAAAACACAGACTCAAGATCGTTTCTTCAAAGATCCCTTTGACTTTTCAAGAAAGCTGTTTGAACAACCCAAATCAGGGACTCTCACAGTGGGCAAGGAAACCCTAGAGCAGCATCTCAGGGAAACATATTCCGATTCTCAGCGCGAGGCACCACTTGAAATCCAGAATCTGGTTTGGCCTGCAGCGCCAGAAGGAAAATTCAATAACAAACCACCAACACTGGATGAAGTGAAGAACGTAGTAAAGAAAGCCAGAGCCAAGTCAGCACCTGGACCAAACGGAATACCATACCTGCTCTACAAGAAATGCCCAAAAGTGCTCGAGTGGCTCCACAAGATGATTCGATCAGCATGGAGGAACCAGAAGATCAGCGACCAATGGATGAGAGCTGAAGGAGTGTACATTCCGAAGGAGCAGAACTCCAGCAGCATCAATCAGTTCAGGCCAATATCACTTCTGAACGTCGAGGGGAAAATCTTCTTCTCTGTTATGGCAGCAAGATTGACAAAATACCTGACTGAAAACAAGTATCTGGATATGTCAGTCCAAAAGGGAGGCATACCAGGAATGCCTGGATGCTTGGAACATGCCACGTTGATTTGGGATGCCATCCAAAAAGCAAGAACAGAGAAGAGAGACATTGACGTAGTTTGGCTTGATCTGGCGAATGCATATGGATCAGTTCCACACGATATGATCCAGCTGGCTCTTGAAATGTATCACATCCCAGAAAACATCCGAACAATGCTGAGGAAGTATTTCCAAGGGTTCTCAATGCGGTTCTCTACCAAAGAATACACCACGGACTGGATAGACCTAGAGGTGGGCATTGCAATGGGCTGTGCAATCTCTCCCATACTGTTCGTGTTGGCAATGGAAGTCATCTTGAAAGCTGCAATGAAGAGTTCAGGTCCAGTGAATCTGGGAGATGGATACCAGATGCCTCCTCTGAAAGCTTTCATGGATGACACAACAGTCTTGTCCACGGATGAGGAAGAGACACACCAAATCTTAAAGCAGCTGGATGAGCTGGTGGACTCTTCAAGAATGAGGTTCAAACCTAAGAAATCCCGAAGTCTCTCACTGCGAAAAGGAAAAGTGGCAGATTCAGTCAAATTCATGGTAGCCAACCAAGCCATCCCCACTGTCACAGAAGAGCCAGTAAAAAGTCTCGGAAGATGGTATGATGACTCCCTGAAAGACACACAAAGGGGATGTGAAACCAAGCAAACAGCAGAAGAAGGCCTGAAGAAAATAGATAACTGCGGACTGCCAGGCAAATACAAAGTCTGGTGTCTACAGTTCATGCTGATACCAAAGCTGCTGTGGCCACTGCTAATCTATGACATTTGCACCAGCACAGTCGAAGCAATGGAAGCCAAAATCAACAAATACACAAGAAAATGGCTCGGTGTCCCACCTGGTCTCACTGATGTTGCATTCTACTGTCGTCAAGCAATGCTGAAGCTACCTCTCAAATCCATAGTGGAGGAATACAAAGTAGGAAAAGCAAGACTGTTGAGCATGCTGGAGGAATCGGAAGACAATATCGTGAGATCAGTTCATCCAAAGCTGAGAACTGGCAGAAAGTGGAAAGTCCAAGAGGCTGTAAACAATGCCAAGAGAAACCTCAGCATCAAAGAAATAATTGGACACACGCAAACCAACAGACAGGGACTGGGAGCAACAAAAATGCAGTGGTGGTCCAAAGCCAAAGGGAAGGAAAAAAGAGACATGATCATACAGGAGTTGAAGGAAGAAGAAGATGTCAAAAGAGTGCAGAAGGCAGTCCAGCAAGGTCAACAGGGGCAATGGACAACATGGGACAGTGCACTCCAAAGAAGTCTCAGCTGGAACGATATGTGGCACATGGCTCCTCTAAGGATAAGCTTCCTCCTCAGATCTGTATATGACCTGCTCCCCTCGAATGCAAACTTAGTGAAATGGGGGAAAGCAGACGACCCAGCATGTCCGCTCTGTCAGAAGAAACAAACAGTGGAACATGTCCTAAGCTCTTGCAAAGTAGCGCTAGCCCAAGGAAGGTATACATGGAGGCACAACCAAGTTCTGAAAGTAATCACAGATGTGGTTAGCGAAAAAACCATGACCCCAAACGCACCAATTGCTATGACAACGTTCTACAAAGCAGGAGGGAAACAGGTCTGGCCCGAAAGTGCTATGACAACCAGAACATTGCCAAAGGGTCTTCTGGATGGAGCAGTCGACTGGGAGTGTACAGCAGACCTCCCAGAGTGGAGAAATTACCCAGATGTCATCAGCAAGACAGGCATGAGACCAGACATCGCTCTCCACTCTGACTCCTCGAAACAAGTGATTCTGATAGAACTCACTGTGCCATACGAAAGCAGAATGGAAGAAGCACATATCTACAAGACCGAAAAATACGCCGGTCTTGCCAGCACCCTGAAGAAAGCAGGTCTGCGGGTCAAAATCTTCGCCATAGAGGTCGGGGCAAGAGGGTTTGTGGGCACCTCCGCTTATGATCTCATGAAACAACTCGCCATTTCTGGGAAGAAGAGGACTAGAGCCCTTAAAGCGATGGCAGAGGCAGCAGAAAGGAGCTCAAGCTGGATCTGGGCAAGGAGGAACGAAAAAAGTGAACTTCATAAGGATTAAATTCCCTACAGATGATGTGTGCCCCGTTAGCACATTGGTAAAACCGCGTACCGCAGTTCTGAAGCGCAGAATCGCCCAGGTTCGATCCCCGGCGTGGGAAAAAAAAAAAAAAAGACAACAGCAGAAGGGCATCCAGGAGTCATGACCTGGATGTGGCCCGGCCCCCCGAGAGTGTAAGGAATTCAGGGCCGAAACACTTGTCTAAAGGGGGTTACTTCTCTGAAGACCTTCTGTTGTCTAGCTCTCCCTAGAGTTTCTTTCTACCTGCACATGGTCAGTCCATTGACTTCCGGGAATAGTTCGGAGGACATTCGGGAAAGACCGAAGGACACTGGGAAAGACTAGATCTGCGGGCTTTGTGGGTTGGCTTCCCACCTTGCCTTTGATAACATGCCACGAGTTTTTCAAATGAAAGATGCTCCCAGGATTCACCGAAAGGGGGAGAGAATGATGAATCCATCGGCACTGACTCCATCACGACTGGAAACGCACAACGGACCATGATTAATGACCAGTTGGAATTTCCGTGTGCGTGTGGAAGGAGATTCACCACCAAACGCGGCATGAAGATCCACAGGACAAAAATGGGCTGTTTGAAGACACATACGAACCAGCAGCAGCGCACTGCGATAGCAGGTGAGACGTTGGATGACCAAGGCCAGGAATTAAACCATAGTGCCAAGGACATCCACGCTGACGGTTCTGATGCGGATTTTGCACAAGCTCTTAACGCCAAACGTGGAAAACTCAATTTGCCGCCTGCCGGTGCAAAAGAACAATGGGAGAAATTAGATGAGGAACTTGTCCTTAAGCTGAATGCGCTAATAGGGAACAGTACGCTGGAACACAAACTTGACACATACGGAGACATCATATACTCTATCTGCAGGGACACTTATGGAGTGAAGCAGCCAAAGACAAAAACGCCTCCCCAGAAATCCAGAAGACAGCAACAGATGGAGAGCATCCGGAGGGAGAAAAGGAAGCTTAAAAAGCGAATGAAAACTGCCTCAGAATTCGAGAAGCAAGGGCTCCTGGAACTCTGGAAAGATCTGAAGGCCAAACACAATGCTCTCAGCAAAGTGGAATCAGCAAGGCGAAGAAAGAGCAAAAAGAAGAAGACTCAAGATCGTTTCTTCAAAGATCCCTTTGACTTTTCAAGAAAGCTGTTTGAACAACCCAAATCAGGGACTCTCACAGTGGGCAAGGAAACCCAAGAGCAGCATCTCAGGGAAACATATTCCGATTCTCAGCGCGAGGCACCACTTGAAATCCAGAATCTGGTTTGGCCTGCAGCGCCAGAAGGAAAATTCAATAACAAACCACCAACACTGGATGAAGTGAAGAACGTAGTAAAGAAAGCCAGAGCCAAGTCAGCACCTGGACCAAACGGAATACCATACCTGCTCTACAAGAAATGCCCAAAAGTGCTCGAGTGGCTCCACAAGATGATTCGATCAGCATGGAGGAACCAGAAGATCAGCGACCAATGGATGAGAGCTGAAGGAGTGTACATTCCGAAGGAGCAGAACTCCAGCAGCATCAATCAGTTCAGGCCAATATCACTTCTGAACGTCGAGGGGAAAATCTTCTTCTCTGTTATGGCAGCAAGATTGACAAAATACCTGACTGAAAACAAGTATCTGGATATGTCAGTCCAAAAGGGAGGCATACCAGGAATGCCTGGATGCTTGGAACATGCCACGTTGATTTGGGATGCCATCCAAAAAGCAAGAACAGAGAAGAGAGACATTGACGTAGTTTGGCTTGATCTGGCGAATGCATATGGATCAGTTCCACACGATATGATCCAGCTGGCTCTTGAAATGTATCACATCCCAGAAAACATCCGAACAATGCTGAGGAAGTATTTCCAAGGGTTCTCAATGCGGTTCTCTACCAAAGAATACACCACGGACTGGATAGACCTAGAGGTGGGCATTGCAATGGGCTGTGCAATCTCTCCCATACTGTTCGTGTTGGCAATGGAAGTCATCTTGAAAGCTGCAATGAAGAGTTCAGGTCCAGTGAATCTGGGAGATGGATACCAGATGCCTCCTCTGAAAGCTTTCATGGATGACACAACAGTCTTGTCCACGGATGAGGAAGAGACACACCAAATCTTAAAGCAGCTGGATGAGCTGGTGGACTCTTCAAGAATGAGGTTCAAACCTAAGAAATCCCGAAGTCTCTCACTGCGAAAAGGAAAAGTGGCAGATTCAGTCAAATTCATGGTAGCCAACCAAGCCATCCCCACTGTCACAGAAGAGCCAGTAAAAAGTCTCGGAAGATGGTATGATGACTCCCTGAAAGACACACAAAGGGGATGTGAAACCAAGCAAACAGCAGAAGAAGGCCTGAAGAAAATAGATAACTGCGGACTGCCAGGCAAATACAAAGTCTGGTGTCTACAGTTCATGCTGATACCAAAGCTGCTGTGGCCACTGCTAATCTATGACATTTGCACCAGCACAGTCGAAGCAATGGAAGCCAAAATCAACAAATACACAAGAAAATGGCTCGGTGTCCCACCTGGTCTCACTGATGTTGCATTCTACTGTCGTCAAGCAATGCTGAAGCTACCTCTCAAATCCATAGTGGAGGAATACAAAGTAGGAAAAGCAAGACTGTTGAGCATGCTGGAGGAATCGGAAGACAATATCGTGAGATCAGTTCATCCAAAGCTGAGAACTGGCAGAAAGTGGAAAGTCCAAGAGGCTGTAAACAATGCCAAGAGAAACCTCAGCATCAAAGAAATAATTGGACACACGCAAACCAACAGACAGGGACTGGGAGCAACAAAAATGCAGTGGTGGTCCAAAGCCAAAGGGAAGGAAAAAAGAGACATGATCATACAGGAGTTGAAGGAAGAAGAAGATGTCAAAAGAGTGCAGAAGGCAGTCCAGCAAGGTCAACAGGGGCAATGGACAACATGGGACAGTGCACTCCAAAGAAGTCTCAGCTGGAACGATATGTGGCACATGGCTCCTCTAAGGATAAGCTTCCTCCTCAGATCTGTATATGACCTGCTCCCCTCGAATGCAAACTTAGTGAAATGGGGGAAAGCAGACGACCCAGCATGTCCGCTCTGTCAGAAGAAACAAACAGTGGAACATGTCCTAAGCTCTTGCAAAGTAGCGCTAGCCCAAGGAAGGTATACATGGAGGCACAACCAAGTTCTGAAAGTAATCACAGATGTGGTTAGCGAAAAAACCATGACCCCAAACGCACCAATTGCTATGACAACGTTCTACAAAGCAGGAGGGAAACAGGTCTGGCCCGAAAGTGCTATGACAACCAGAACATTGCCAAAGGGTCTTCTGGATGGAGCAGTCGACTGGGAGTGTACAGCAGACCTCCCAGAGTGGAGAAATTACCCAGATGTCATCAGCAAGACAGGCATGAGACCAGACATCGCTCTCCACTCTGACTCCTCGAAACAAGTGATTCTGATAGAACTCACTGTGCCATACGAAAGCAGAATGGAAGAAGCACATATCTACAAGACCGAAAAATACGCCGGTCTTGCCAGCACCCTGAAGAAAGCAGGTCTGCGGGTCAAAATCTTCGCCATAGAGGTCGGGGCAAGAGGGTTTGTGGGCACCTCCGCTTATGATCTCATGAAACAACTCGCCATTTCTGGGAAGAAGAGGACTAGAGCCCTTAAAGCGATGGCAGAGGCAGCAGAAAGGAGCTCAAGCTGGATCTGGGCAAGGAGGAACGAAAAAAGTGAACTTCATAAGGATTAAATTCCCTACAGATGATGTGTGCCCCGTTAGCACATTGATAAAACCGCGTACCGCAGTTCTGAAGCGCAGAATCGCCCAGGTTCGATCCCCGGCGTGGGAAAAAAAAAAATAGACAACAGCAGAAGGGCATCCAGGAGTCATGACCTGGATGTGGCCCGGCCCCCCGAGAGTGTAAGGAATTCAGGGCCGAAACACTTGTCTAAAGGGGGTTACTTCTCTGAAGACCTTCTGTTGTCTAGCTCTCCCTAGAGTTTCTTTCTACCATAAATACATACATACATCAACACACCGCACACACATACACATATACATGTAATATATATATGTATACATATATACATACATAATATATATACATATATAATATGTACATATATATATACATATATATGTATGTATGTATTATAAAACTTTGTTATAATAAATACGCGTTTCGGTTTTATTTTGTGTAATTCTGGTTCAAATTCGCCGGAACGCTGGGAGTCACTTTGATTTAGATTTTTTTTTTTATTACTTTAAATTAATGACTGCTGCATTTTTATTGTTATGTCGTTCTGCTGTTATGCTGGTTTTGTATGTCACATTTTGTGTCAAGTCTTCATTTTCGTCTTGTGTCTGGCCCAAGGAAACGTCAGAAAAGGTGGGGGGTTTTCACCCAGTTTTCTGCTTTTATTTCTTTTGTTGTTGTTTTTTTCATACGTAGTTTTTTGCTTTTATTTCTTTTGTTGTCTTTTTCTTTTTCATACTCTTAACAAAGGCCAGTTGGCCGAAAATCTTAGCCTGTCGTGTCTTGTTTTGTCTTGTACTGTTATATTATTATATTAAATATATCTTTTGATTCTATTTTGTGTGTTTCTGGTCATGTTGACGTAGATTTCCATTTCATATAGGCCTATGCAGGAATGCAGGAGGTAGACTCTGGAACATAACGTTGATAAATATGTGAGAATGTCTTAGTGACTCGGTATTTAAGAAGAGCTACGTAACCCGTATCATGAACTGATTATCTTTTCTATTTCCTAATAATCAGATCAGTCATAGACACGTTTTTAAGTAGTTGAATTACGTAGTATAAAAATTTGAATTTTGTTTTTAAAAATGTGTGCAAGCACACACGCGTGTGCACGCGTGTATGTATATGTATGCGTGGATTTTAGGTTGTTTCCGTTGTTGTGTTATTGTTATTTCGGTGTGTTTTATCACTTTTTAATTCTCTTTCTTTTTTTCAATCTGTTTGTCGTTCTTATTTTTGATCTGTCTGTCAGTCGTTTATACCTTCCTACTTCCTTCTTTCCTTTTCCTTCTTTTGTGTGTGTGTGTGTGTGTGTGTGTGTGTGTGTGTGTGTGTACATGTGTGTGTGTGTACGTATGTGTGTGTGTGTGTGTGTGTGTGTGTGTGTGTGTGTGTGTGTGTGTGTGTGTACGTGTGTGTGTGTGTGTGTGTGTGTGTGTGTGTGTGTGTGTGTGTGTGTGTGTGTCTGTCTGTCTGTCTGTGTTTACATTTTTATTGATTTGTTTGTCTTATGTTTATTGATTTGTACGTTTGTTTATTCGCTTATTCATTTATTGGTTTATTTATTTGTCTATCTATTCATCAACTTACCATCCATGGCAGAGAGCCAGGTCGAGATTCATGTCCACCCACTATTCTGGAACCAATCGGCTGGATATCTGGTCTTCCGCATATCTGTGGGTTACAATCTGACAAGAACCCCTTCACTGCACACATTCACTACACCTTTTCACTCTCTCACCTTAATCCGTCAGCTTCCACAAGATTGTTTGGAGAGCTGATGGAAGCTGGTGGACAGGGTGAGTGTGCGAAAGGATTAAGTCGAATCAAGTTGGTTAATAAGGTGAGGGTGTGAAAGGGTTAAGTCAAGTCAAGGTGGTTAACAAGGTGAGGGTGTGAAAGTGCTAAGTCAAGCAGGGTTAATTCAAGTCAAGGTGATTAACAAGGTGAGGATGTGAAAGTGTTAAGTCAAGCAGGGTTAATTCAAGTCAAGGTGGTTAACAAGGTGAGGATGTGAAAGTGTTAAGTCAAGCAGGGTTAATTCAAGTCAAGGTGGTTAACAAGGTGAGGATGTGAAAGTGTTAAGTCAAGCAGGGTTAATTCAAGTCAAGGTGGTTAACAAGGTGAGGATGTGAAAGTGTTAAGTCAAGCAGGGTTAATTCAAGTCAAGGTGGTTAACAAGGTGAGGATGTGAAAGTGTTAAGTCAAGCAGGGTTAATTCAAGTCAAGGTGATTAACAAGGTGAGGATGTGAAAGTGTTAAGTCAAGCAGGGTTAATTCAAGTCAAGGTGGTTAACAAGGTGAGGATGTGAAAGTGTTCAGTCAAGTCAAGCAGGTTAACGAGGTAAAGTTATGAAAGAATTTTCCCAGGTCAGGCTGGTGGACATTTTGACAGTGTTAAAGGGGTTAGTCAAGAAAAATGACTGACAGGGTGAGGGTGTAGAAAGTTTGTCTCTCGTCAAGTTGGCACACAGGGTGAGAATGTGAAACAATTAAACCAAACAAAACCAAGCATCTCAAAAATCAAGCTGGCAGATTGGGCAAGGGTGAGGGTGTGAAAAGGTTAAACCCAGCAGGCAGGCAGGGCAAGGGTTTGAAACGGTTATCTCAAATCTAGATACCCGATATGGTAAAGATTTGAAACGATGAAGTGGAGTCAAGCTGGCAGACAAGGTAAAATGTGAAAGAGTTGAGTCAAGCGGGTGGACTGGATGAGAGTGTGAAAAGAGTAAGTCGAAGCAAGCAAACGAGCGAGAAATTACGATTTGGTCATCGTTTACCGACTTTGAACCTAAAATTTCTTTCGTTATCCAGTTTTTCTTTGCTTTTCTTTCGACTGGGAATTTCTTCGCAAGCTTCATTTATCGAGTTTTTCAACTTCGTCATTGTTCCTCACTGTCACCAATGTCCTCTAGAACACTGAATTTGTTTTGAACACAGTCGTCAAATTTTGCACGAATCGATACATCTTTCTTTAGGAATCCAAGATTCAGTTTGATGTTACTTTAGGTTTGTTTCCTTCTCTTTAGTTTCAATCTAAATCTTCCCATTCCAGGATTGTGGTCACTGTTGGAGTCTGCTTCTGGTAATGTTTTTGCTATTAGTTAAGAACTTTTAAATCTTACATTTATCAGGTCAAATTTGATTTCTTGTATTAACAAATAAAACTCAGTCTGATATAACCCTTCATCCTTTGATAGACTTTGATTTGTCACTGTCCATTATGATGCCTACCCCTCTTCCATGTGTGTCTCCACCAGAATGTATGATTTTATGCTTGTCTGATGTTATCATGCCTGCCCCCTTTCATTTCATCTCCCCTAGTCCTAAAATATTGATGTTAAGCCTTTCATTCTCTATTTTCTAACATTCCTTTTTGCAGTAATGTTCTTACATTCCAAGTAGCAATGTTTATAGTTTTGAATATGATCGTAGTAGCGTAATGACGATCGGGTGTCACTGCGCAGCATGACATTCCCTACTGGACCAAGGTGCTCCATAGGAGCCCCTATTTATGTCGTTTAGTTTTCCTTTCTTTCGGCTGGCCATGATATGTGGGAGGATACGGTAGTATTTTCCCGTTACATTCCATCGGATTTTGTACAGACTCTTTGCTAGGCGACATGTAAATACTGTTGTTGTTGTTGTTGTTGTTGTTGTTGTTGTTGTTGTTTTAGTAGTAGTAGTAGTAATAGTAGTAGAAGTAGCATTTGCTATTATCATTATCATTATTATCATCATCATCGTCATTATTATTACTATTAATGTTATATTATTATCATTATCATTATTTAAATTACGACTTATTGCGACTTTCTATTGCACAGTGTTTGTTGCATATATCGTTAACACATCAATTTATCATATCTTGTAGTTGTTGTGAGCTTGTACTCCTGCATGACTATGAGGAAAAATATGAGGGGAAAAAAGAAAAGAAGCAACAGAGAAAGAAAATAAACTGATTTAGAGAATCAGTTGACTTTCTTTCTCTGTTGCTTCTTAAACTGCAAACATACAAAAACAGAATCAGAACTAGGTATCTAATATACAAAAGACAGGCACATATTTTAAGCCATCTGGCCTTAATACGCGTTCTGATTCTTTTTTTTTTTTTTCTGGTTCCTATTTGCTTGAACATTGGCGGTCACTTTGATTTAGATTCCGCAAAATTAGAATCAGAACGCATATTTAATATAACAAAACAACACAGGCGCAAATTGTCGGCCAACTGGTCTTTGTCAAGCGTACACAAAAGACAAGAGAGGATAAATGCACAAAACCTAGTGGACAAAATAGTAACAAGACTTCCCTGATGTTTCTTTGAAGAAATGTGTATAACAGTAACACCAAACATGTGGGTCAGAATGGCATTTTAATTTATGTACCTCAAACAATAAAACAAGAGGTATGTACATTCCACAAACATTAGAAGAAAAATGTAAGACAGAAGACAATGTAAACCTGCTAATAGAAAAATATCAGGAGCTAGTAAAGTTTAAGAAGACAATGAAGATCTAAATCAAGAACAAAATGAATAGCAGAAGGGGAAAAGATAACAAGCTACTTTTCCTACTTTGAAAAAACACATTGTGAATGAAAACCAACACGTAGATCAGACTAGAATTTTGATTATTGTATGTCAGAAAATAAAACTGGAGGTACTCACATTCGATCAAAATCTCTATATACCAAGGAAATATAAGAAGCTTATACGTAGCAGTCGACTTAGTAGATGTACTAAAGCCACTTTCCAGGGCAGCAGAGGTAGTGCTCATTGCCACGTCAGAGGAAGAGGTGGCTAAAACAGCAAAAACCATTCAGAGACAGTTACAACAGAAACAGTGACAGCAGCAGTTCTCGTGCCTCTACATGTGGAACTGTAGACAGCAGGCTCATAGTAACAGACCCGAGCGCTCTGTTTGCGATATATTTTGCTGTATTGTGGAAAGAACGCTTTTTCCTGATAGCGTCAACGTTGTCCTTTTGTGAATGCAGTGAAAGATGAAAAGACGTATTTCCCTGGTGCAGTCGACAAATGTGCGTCTTTGTTATTTGGATCTGAACATGTGTGAAAGGTATTTGTTTCAAAATCAATACCGATGCTGACGCGTTTACTCAACCATCTTGAACCCATCCAGCGCTTCAATATACGAATGCATTTCTCCGTAGCCAGGAGGCAAAATGACACGCAAAGGGCTGTTCATCTCAACAGTTCAAGTACGAAACAGGAAAAACAAACTCAAAATCTTCCTTTTGGACACAGAAACGGACAATCTTCTTGGACGATCTGCTTGCAAGTCAGATGGGCCTTTACGTCGATGGCAACTCACTCATTTCCACTTTTGGTGAACTTTACGACAAACCAGTGGACTGTACTTCAGTCAAAATTATTCTGAAAGAGCCACACAATGGTGGCAACATCAAGACAGACTCCGATACCACTTCATGATACATGAAAGGACCAAGAAACATCACTGAAGAAGTAACAGAACCAACAGATTGGTATGCTTCAACTGTCGCCGTCATGATCACATTTTGGTGCTTACGTGGCCTTTTCTTTTTAAACCGAATCATCTTCTGAACCGCTCCTGTCTCACTATCCCTACTCTGGTCTTTTCGTGCTCTCCAACACATTTCCATATCCACTGAGACTAAGGTCACCACGACATCAAGCCATGAAGGGTCACGGAATCTGGGACCATTTTTCACAGTGCTATGATGACAAATGGCAGATGTGATGCGTCTAGTGTGTTGGCTAGTGACTGCGTGCTTGTTACCTCTCACTTTCAGCCTGCACCGCTGGCTAGCACTGCTGCTTGCAGCTATGCGAAAAAAAGAGCAAAATGCATAATTACGTAAGCCTCTCTCTGTCAGTACATGACCTCTCCATCAGCAAGCCCTACGTTATGTCTCCTCGTGGCGACATGTGGTAACTGAGCACCTCACGGACTCAGGATAAATCTCGAGGGACTCAGATGAGGTTTGGCCCCCAGACGTGCTGCACGCAGGCCCACCGGCGTGTGGATATGCCCTGGTGCCCACGAACCAGATCCCCAGCTATGAGTAAATAGCTCCACTGCCTTGTGGACATCTCAGGAGAGAATAAGGCTAAGGGAGTAAACCCTGAAAAAAAACCCTACTGCCTTCCAGGTTGTCGTGGGATCGACAAAGGTTAATTGAGAGACTGTAAAAAAAAAAAAAAATTTAAATTTAAAAAAAAAAAACGATGGAAGACAACAGGAAACCACCATCGTGCTTTCCCAAGAAGAATCAAGGCCAGGCAAAACAAGGAAAATAAGGATAACGACGTAAATAGGGGCTCCTATGGAGCACCTTCGTCCGGTAGGGACCGTCATGCTGCGCAGGTGACACCAGACCTTCAGCAAGCTACTTCGTTAAATCTCAAAATATAAAAATAAAAAATGGCAACATTCAATGTTAGGACATTGTTGCAAAAATGAAAACTAGACAATGTCAATATAGAGATGAAAGGCTTGACATTAGTATTTTAGGACTAGGGGAAGTGAGATGGAAGGGGGCAGGAATGATAACATCAGGAGAGCATACAATAATATGAAAGAGGAGCAGGCATCATCATTGACAGGGACAAATCAAAATCAGTTAGGGGATACTGGGCTGTGTCCGACAGAGTTTTGCTGGGTAAATTGGATGGCAGGCCATTTGATATCAGCATCATTCAAGTGTATGCACCAACATCCGCAAGTACTCAGGACAAAATTGACAAGTTCTACGAAGTATTAGAGATGGCCAAGGCCCAATGATGTTACAATTACAATGGGAGATTTTAATGCTAAAGTGGGACAGGATAGGGTGGAAGGATATAGTTGGACCTCATGGCCTTGGTACACAAAATATACCAAAATATAATTACATGCGTGCTGATTGGACCATGTTTCAGACTGCTCTTGCTAAACAAGAATATAAGCATTATGAAAGTGAAAATGTAGACGTTATGTTTTCTAAGTTCCAGGAGTCAGTTCTAGCTGCTGCAGACTTCTCCATTCCGAAACTCAAAACTTTTAAGTCTAATAATCGTTTGGGTAATGTTTGGTGGACACAGGCATGTGAGAAAGCAGTTCAGTATAAAAAAGATAAATTCAAAATCTACATCAAAAGCAGAAAACCGGACGATCACATGGAAATGAAAAAAGCTAACACCCAGTGTAATAAAATCATCGCTGAAGCAAAGAAAGATTATTGGGCATCATACTGCACCAAAGAAATTTCAGATTTTAAGGATTTTCATAAAGTCTGGACAAAAATGAATCAAATGAAAAACGGAGCCAACTTACCTAGATTTCCAATAATGATTGATACATGTCACAAATTTCCTTCCGACATGGACAAAGCTGAAACTTTTGTAGAACTCTTTGCTGAAAATAGTAAAGTAGATGGGTTGTCTCCTAACTGCAAACACTACAGAGAAACGGCAGCTAACAACCCTATCTTCACTGATCCAATAACTCAGACTGATTGCTGGTTTAATTCTCCGATCACCCTAGAAGAGCTAAAAAACACTATCTTGTCTCTACACAACAAAAGGAGTTCGGTAGGTGTCGATGCAGTTTCAATTGAAATGATTAAGCATCTTCCAGAAAATTATATTATATTCTTACACAAAATTTTTCAGAAATGCTGGGTGAGTGGAACTGTACCACAGGTATGGCAAAAGTCTGTTGTTATACCCATATTAAAAGCAGGAAAGCCTAAAAACAATAAAAACAGTTACAGACCTATTGCGTTGACGTCCCATACGAGCAAACTAATGGAAAGATTGGTCTTGAACACACTTATACATTACTGTGATAAAAATAACGTTATTCCGGTAAACCAGGCAGGTTTCAGAAAAGGGAGATCCACAGTTGAGCACCTGGTTAAACTTACAACTCAGATAAAACAACAATTTGCCCGTAGAAAAAGTCTTTTAGCAACCTTTTTTGATGTGAAAAAAGCTTATGATCAAGTTTGGCATACACGATTATTGTACAAGCTGAAATCTATTGGTCTGTCTGGCAATATGTATAATTATATCAAGTCCTATTTAGCCAATAGAACAATTCAGGCAAGAGTGGGAACAAGTTATTCTACTTCACGGTGTCTTGATATGGGAATTCCTCAAGGTTCAGTGATAGCACCTATATTATTTAATATCCTTATACATGATCTTCCTAATGTACTCTCAAATCGTGTTGTTTTGGTACAGTACGCTGATGATATATGCATATGGATGAATATTACTTTAAAAAAGACAACTCCCCAGAGAGCACAGAATTACATCAGGAAGGTGTATCAATCTGATCTTGATAGTCTTGGAAACTACATGTTAGAAAATGGTCTATCGTTATCAACTGAAAAAAACTAACATGATGCTATTTAATCCTGGTGGTACTTTAAATAACTTGCCTACTTTCAGACTGCATGGTGAAGTGATACATTACAAACAGGTGGTAAAATTTCTGGGAGTTTTTATAACATCGAAATTAAACTGGAATGTCCATTTTGATTATGTTTTAACAAAAGCAAGAAAAGCCTTAAATTTTCTAAAGATAATAAGCAGATTACCCTGGGGAATGGATACAAACATACTACTTCATCTATCAACAGCACTTGTAAGATCTAAATTATCCTATGCACAAGAGGTGTTCTTCAGTGCACCAAAATATTTACTAAAGAAGATTCAAAGCTTAGACTGCAAAAGTCTTAAAATTGCACTAGGTGTACCAGTCCATGCTTCAAATCTGGAAACGTACAAAGTTGCTGGAATTCTGTCTCTGAACAACTATCGTGAGCTAGCGACAGCAAAGTTTGCAGTCAGAACTACTTCACAAACGGACAATTTTGTGAGCAAGGAAATTAAACTAAGGTCTGATGTTGACTTTCCAAAACGAGCAAACAACATTTCATCACAAATGACTGTTGCAACTTATGTCTCTGACTTAGTCAAACAGTCTAACATAAATTTGGATGAAATAGCTGAGACACCATCCACAACGCCTATCCCTACATGGGAAATGCTTAAAGCCACTTTTGATATTGATTATACAGATGCTAAGAAATATGAAAATATTAACATTTCGATATGCACAGCGAGAGAACACGTCGATGAAAATTACCGTACCCACCTCCATATTTTTACCGATGGGTCAGTATTAGAAAATAAATCTGCTGGAGCAGCGTTTTATGTTCCAAAATTTAGAATACAAAAGTCTTTTTTCATTGGGCCAAATATATCTATATTTACAGCGGAATTAGTCGCTATTATACAAGCGTTGCATTATTTAGTAGACTTAAAACTTTATTTGTCAAAGTAGTTCTCTTTGTTGATTCAAAATCTGTATTATATGCCTTACAGTCTTTTGATACAGACACAAGACCTGACTTAATTACTGAGGCAAATCATCTTATACATCGTTTAAGGACAAAAGGTACATATATCAGTTTATGCTGGGTGCCTTCTCACGTTGGTCTTCACGGCAACGAAGTAGTAGACAGAGTAGCTAAGCAAGGTGCACACAACACTGATAATACACTATAGAATTACGTATTAAAACTTCCGTAAAAGAAGCTTGCGGCTTGCTAGAATCAGCCTCATGGATTCGTTTTCATGAACAATTCAATGAAAAGTTTGTGACACAACAAATGATAAAACGTTCTTTTCAAAATGTATGTAAAAAATTGCAGTATTCTTCCATATATCATTCGAGATCAATTGTTGCTGTTCATTTTCGTATTCAGCTAAACGCGTTGAAAACAAAATATTGTAAAAATATCAAGTGTATTTGCGGAGAACAGTTCACACTGTTTCACTGTTTATTTTACTGCAAAAAGCTACGTTCCTTTTTACCAAAAATGTTTACACAAGAAAACTATTCTGAAACTCATTTTAAAGAAGTAACTTCAGATCAATCTTTGTCAGTTAAAATTTCAGAATCATTGGTTCACAGTCCTGTTAATGTATTGCTTTAAGTTTATGAAGTTTGTACTTTAGCGTTAAATTTTCCCTTCGCATTGTTAATGTTAACTGTTAGTGTTAAGATTTTGTTCCATTTTTATATTTAACACGCTTATTCATGTCTCATACTCATTCTCCCCTCTGCCCCCAATCCAACTCGCCCATCTCCCATCCTCCATTTCCCCCCCCCCCCCCCCCCCCCCCCCCCCCCCCCCGTCTAATATCACTCATAGTGAACAGACGTTAAATCAAAGAACGAACGTACACAAAATGAAAGGGGAGGGAAATTTGTAGAATGGGCACAGATGAATGAATTCATAGTAGGAAACATCTGGTTTGAGCAGCCAAAATAGAAGAAAATGGGCATGGATGAGTCCGGGATATAATAACAAAAGTCAGATTGACTACATCTTGATCAAGAAAAGATTTAGAAATTCTTTACTAACAGCAAAAACACCACCAGGCGCAGACTGCAACAGTGACCACAATTCTGTAGAGGGAAGATTTAGGCTGAAATTAAGGAAAAGGAAACAGACTAAAAGCAACATCAAACTAAATCTTGGACTCTTAAAGACAGATGAAGTGATACGTAAAAAAATTAACGTACATGTTCAAAACAAATTCAGTGCTCTGGAAGACGTTGGTGACAGTAAGGAACAATGGACAAAGTTGAGAAATTCGATAAATGAAGCTTGTGAAGTGGATGACAAAAGAAATTCTAGGCTTGATGGAGGAATGGAGGAACAAAAAGAGAAAGGAAGAGATATACAGGAAGATAAATAAAGAAATCAGGAATAGGTCCAATGAAGCTAAGGAAGCTTGGCTGGAAACAAAAAGCAGAGAAATAGAATACTGACACAAAACGGATCCTCAGGATATGTACAGAAAAATTGCAGAAATTGTCCACAGGAAAAAGACATGCACATCAACTAGTTGCTTAAAATCGAAAGATGGTACGCTTATCATGGTAAAAGACAAAATATCATATAGATGGGGAGAGTAAGTTAAAGACCTTTTTGAAGATGACAGAAATGAAGAACACATAAGAAAGAACGTTGAAGGACCACCCATAATGAAAGATGAAGTCAGAGCAGCACTGAAAAAGATGAAACCAGGAAAAGCCGCAGACCAGACAATATTACTAAAGAGAAGATTGAAGCCCCGGAGAAATTTTGTATTGAAAAAATAACAGTCCTCCTAAATGGGATTTATGACACTGGAAAAATCCCCAAAGATGTATGTCAAAATCAGTTTTCATTGCACTTCCAAAGAAGACAGGGGCTATAGAATGTGAACTCCATTGCACAATCACCTTGATGAGTCATGTAACAAAAACCCTATGAAGAAGAATCATGATGAGGACAAGGAATAGAATCAAAAGAGAAATAGCGGAAGAACAATGTGGATTTGTGGAAGGGAAAGGAACTATTAATGCCATATACATCCTAAGAACTATCATTCAGAGGTCAATCGAGATGAATAAGGACTTATATTTATGCTTTGCTGATTATACCAAGGCTTTCGGTCGGGTAAGACATGAAGAATTGATCAACCAACTAGAAAGACTCAATATTGATGGAAAAGATCTACGAATAATCAGAAATATGCATTGGGAACAAACAGATACAGAAAACGATATAAGCTCTTTCCAAAATATCAAAAGAGGAGTCAGGCAAGGTTGTGTTTTGTCACCAGATCTGTTTTCACTTAACAGCGAAAACATCCCGAGAAACCTAGAGGAAGACCCTGGATTAAAGGTTGGAGGAAAAGTGATAAACAACATTCGATACGCAGATGATACCGTGCTGATTCCTGAAAATCAAAGGGACCTACAAAACCTTGTGAATATAATAGAAATAGAAAGCAAAGGTAAAGGGGTTGGAGCTAAACAGCAGGAAGACTGAAGTCATGGTAATCAGTAAAAATCATAAAATCCCCTCACGCAAAATAACAACAAACGGCACAACCTTGAGACAGGTTAATAAGTTTGAATATCTGGGAACGATCATTTCACCAGACGGCAGATGCACATCAGAAATAGCCGCCAGAATCGGCCAAGCTAAAACAACATTCAAGAAGATGAAAAGCATTCTTACCAACAAATGCCTATCAGTTAACATTAGGAAGAGAGTTCTTGAATGTTATATAGAACCGATAATGATATACGGTTGTGAGGCGTGGACAGTCAACAAGCAAAGCCAGAGCAGGATTGAGGCAGCCGAGATGTGGTTTCTAAGAAGAATGTTGAGAGTTCCATGGACAGCAAAATAACAAGTAAACAAACAAACAAACATACAAACAAACAAACGAGACAGTCTTAATGGAGGCAGACACAAGATTATTGATAAGGAAGATTAGGAAAAGACAGGCAACATTTATAGGCCATTTTATGAGGATAGGGGAATTGGAGCACCTGGTCACAACGGGAAAGCTGGAGGGAAAGAGAGCACCAGGTAGACCCAGGGAAAAATATTGGACTGACTTGCAGAGTGGCTGAAGGCAGAGAGGGAGGAAGATGTGCTTGCAGCGACAAGGGATAGATACATATGGAGAGCCATGATTGCCAACGCCATGTGGCAAGGCACTTGATGATGAAGATGATGCTGAAAATGGAAATGGTATTGATGACTCGATGGAGTTTCATTATGGATTGAGACTGCATAACAGGGTTGTACTCTAAGCTTATTTTCTTAATACAATGTATATCCTGGCGTCAACCAGGCCCAAGCAGTACAGATACCTGTAGTTTTAGTCAAGAAATTTGAACAACACCCTCAAAGGCGCAACCTTAGAGTGCATGATACTCGACTGTGTGGTCCCAGTCTTCCCAACGAGCCTCTAGCACATTCAACTCCAGGTAGGAGCTGGAGGGGCCCTATTAGTCCGACAACATGTTTGGACTGATGAGGACCTTCCAGGCAGCATCTTTCGTGCTAAACACTTCGCCACGTTGAGCTGATATTGCAGAGATTTTTTTTTCTTTTTCACAATCATGCATGCAACGTTAAGAAGAGGAAATGATCGGCTATTCAATAATCTGGATACGCAACACTATGCACTGAAAGCCGCATGAAAGTGACATCAGAAACTTACAATAATATCAAAATCATATTCTGCGACATATTTCTTTTTGGCTGCTATGCAAAAATCTTATTAATTCATTCATTCGTCTGTACGATGTAATTTCGGTTTATTATCTAGAGCTTGTGAACAATTAAAGAATGTGGCATCGACTTTTTTTTATCATGTTTCCGAAAGAACAGAAACGATACGAAGACGTAGGCAGGTGAGACAATAAGGCAGTGTTATTATTCATTTGTCATTAATTCATTTCATACCTGAACTGATGTCAAACGCCAGTGACACAAGCAAAATGTACACCTCCGCACAAAAGTCCATGTTTGCAGCGCGTCAAGTCAGTTGCTCACTACACCCAGTCTATCACGAACTTTTCACACGCGTTTGACCAATGATCGTTACGAATGAGACTCTTCTTGACACGGTTGTGGGGTGATCATCAATTCCTTATCGCTGTTAATGGGGAAGTCACCAGATGTGGATAAAATTGGACTGGATTTCTTTTTCTTCTTTTTTTAAAGTTATCAGATATGGATTGAATTAGACTGGATCTTTTCACTGGGAGGGGGGGGGGGGAGAAATGGGGAGAAGATAAGTTCTTTGGCAAAAGTGTGGAGTTCGGGAATTAACTGAGCAATAATCTTATGAAAGTTGTGGAAAAAGTCCTTTTGTGTCCTATGAAATCCATTCACGATTATACGACATACCCTAGGGCGACATTAAACCAGTCAAACGATTTCATACCATGCGTATGATATTATGCTATTCGTGCTGCGCAGTCAAGATGTGTTCCATTTGTGGAGGAAGGCAGAACAAGACCTTTTTTGAGTGAAGAAATAAGTAGCTGTGAAATTATGTAAACGATAACTTTGGTCAAGTCGGCTGTCGTGACACTGTCCAAGACCACCGTTCAGCTTTCCTAGAAGAAGGCCATGGCCGAAGTCGACAGAGAAAGAGATGGATGGTTGATCTTCAAAGACTACACCAATCTCAGCATGCCTGACCTGCTTGCTACTGCACTCCAGAGGAGCCTGTATGCTGCTGCCTCTCTCAGTCCATGCCGGTAACACACTGGTTACGTGATAAGATGAAGCAGAGATTCAAAAACACATGCCCAGATGACCAAGAGGGAGAGCCTCGCCTGCACCATAGATACAACAGCAGCCTATCAATGGTCAGAGAGTGCACGGATTTGTGCAGCATGAATCTCGCTCGAGAAAAACTGTGCGTACAAGGCTTCAGCACTGTCCACCAAAATGCGTAGGGTTGAAGAAGGTAAAACTGCAAGGGAAATGAGATGAGCACAGCCCTCATAATGTTGGCCCGGTCCCCTGTGACCACGGTTTTATGGGACAACTTTCACCTTTATCTTAAGGGTGTAAATTCATTATAATGGACAAACACCGGTGGAAACGGTGTTTGGTTATATGATAGTAGGCTTAGATATTTCTATGGGACAGCTGGGGACTTGTATTGGATGGAGTGGGGTTTGGAGAAATGCATTACAGTAGAGAGTATGAACTGCGTGTGGTATGGGTGGACAATAGTGCTTTATGAGAAAGCATGGAGCCTTTAGGTAAAACTTCAGAACCTAGATTTCTGAGGCTTTCTTGGGGACTACTGATGCATTTCACTAAAACACAGTTACTTTGTTTCAGCGATAGATTGATACAATGACAGACAATAGAACATAGAAACCACAAGGGAGGTAGAACCTCAAGACTTTGTTGCAGGGAAAGGTTTATGCACAGACATGCAGCATATGCCTATGCATATATATATATACATGTGTGTGTGTGTGTGTGTGTGTGCGTGTGTGTGTGTGTGTGTGTGTGTGTGTTAGTGCACGTGTATGTATGTATGTGTGTATGTATGTATGTATGCATGTATATATGTATGCAAGTATGTGTGTGTGTGTTGTGTTGTGTATATGTGTAAGTGCGAGTGTGCATGAGCAGGTATGTGCATGTATGCCTATGTGTGTGTATGTAATCCATGTGTCTGTGTCTGCGTTATCGTGCATTTAAATGGGCAAATGTTTGTGTGTTGTGTGTGTGTGTGTGTGTGTGTGTGTGTGTGTGTGTGTGTGTGTGTGTGTGTGTGTGTGTGTGTGTGTGTGTGTGTGTGGTGTAATCTGTGTCCGTGCTGCTTCTGTATGTATGTATGTGTAAGTGTTTTTAAGTGGATATGTGGAATGATTCTTTTTGCTGCTCCCTTAACAATGCAGTATTACAGTTCAGCTGTTTTCATCATAGTGATAAGGATTTATATGTATTTGCTTTACGTGTGTCTGCCTTTGTCTCTCATACTTTGTGAAGCGCTCAGGGCTTTTGTAGGATGAAGCGCCGTACGAGTAGTCATCATCAGTAGTAGTAGTAGTAGTAAGAGTAGTCGTATTACATTACTATTATTATTATTGTGATTATCACCATCGTCGTAATGATCATCATTATTATCATCACCACATACCATGATTATTTCAGCCCCTTTTCCCTCAAGTGGCATCTGCCGTCTTGGTGTAATGAAGCCGTTTTGAGGAAAAAAAACAAATAAAATTGAGTTTAAGAAAATTACCAAACATATAATCAAACAGTTTATACTACCATAAACAAAACAACTAATAGCAGCATAATAATGCAAAAATCTCAACGTTGAAAAAATGAAAAAGACACTGTCAACGAAATCAGAAAATTCATAGCAGAACGTGAAAAACGACATAGGAAATAAATTCACCAGTAAAGAGAAACACAAGAAAGAAACTTGTTGGTTTAACAATGTAGCCAGTCAAAATCTGGTTAAAATTAAAGTACGCAAACTCTTTCATTGATGTGACAAATACTTTTTCAGATCTCTCTCTCTCTCTCTCTCTCTCTCTCTCTCTCTCTCTCTCTCTCTCTCTCTCTCTCTCAGGTAAAAATTCTTCTGGTTTATTTGACTGTCATTATAGTCAGTTTATCTTCTGAAACTAATAGCAGTCCAGTTCAGCGCAGTACTAGCCCAGATTTAGCAGATTGCTGACATTGGCTGAAGCGATTGGAGACTGCATTTTTAAGATCCGAGTCCAGGTAACTGAGGGCTGTGGCGAGTGATTTGTTGCCTGCTTGACGTCAAATCCACGAGCAGTGTTTCAGCCACACGCTTTATTGGCCTTTCCTATCAGTGGGTGGGTGTCTACGTCAGCCAGTTTGAACTGCCCGAGATATCCTTTACCGTTTCTTGGATATGGTTGTCGGCCTACGTCATGTTTGCGTGACTGTGCGTGCGTGTGCGTGTGGGAGAAAGACAGAGAGAGAAAGGAGGCTATGTGTGTGTGGGTGGGGCGTGGGGGTGGGATGGGGGTGTGAGTGTGTTTGTGTGTCTATATATGCGTGTGTTTGCGTGCACATATTTGTACATGTAAGTAGATGGGTGTGAGAATATGGGTGTGCGTGTGTGTGTGTGTGTGTGTGTGTGTGTGTGTGTGTGTGTGTGTGTGTGGTGTGTGTGCGCGCGCGCGCCCGCGTCCGTGCATAAATGCGTGTGTGCTCTTTGTGTATCTGTAGTCGCTTATAGATAAGGTTAGGTGATGTAAAAGCTGTTTTTAACACCGTGTGGTGAATTTTGTTCAGATGCTTAATTAATTGCAGCTGATGTCTGCCAGCATTTCTTTGTGTAAACTCTTCTCTAAAACGAATAGCACATCATTCAGTATGTGAATGCTTGCGTGGTGTGTGTGTGTGGTGTGTGTGTGTGTGTGTGTGTGTGTGTGTGTGTGTGTGTGTGTGTGTGTGTGTGTGTGTGTGCGCGCGCGCGCGCGCGCGATGTGTCTGTTTATGTGTTTGTGTGTGTGTGAGTGTGTGTGTGTATATGTGTGCGCGCGTGCGAGCGTGCGGTGTGTCTGTATATATGTGTTTGTGTGTGTGTTTCTGTGTGTGAGTGTGTGTATGTGTGTCTGTCTGTTTATGTGTGCGTGCGGTGTGTCTGTTTATGTGTGTATTTGTGTGTGTGTGTGTGTGTGTGTTTGTGTGTGTGTATGTGTGTGTGTGTGTGTGCACGCGCGCGCGGTGTGTCTGTTTATGTGTTTGTGTGTATATTTGTGTGTGAGTGAGTGAGAGTGTGTGTGTATGTATGTGTATGTGTGTGTGTGTGCGCGCGCGCGCACAAGAGCACGCGTGTGTGTGTTCTGGTTCAGGGTCACATTGCTCATAGCCCAGCCGACTGCAAAGCAGAAAGGGAGTCAGGAGTCAGAAAAAAGGAGAAAATCTTTATGTTTGGGTTGGGACACTATTTTTAGTGCCAAAACCACAGCAGTTAGTTCAGTAGGTTAAACGGAACTGTCAGACGGAATGTGTTTTAAAATTGAACGATTGGGAACAAGCGGAACAGAAGGCAGCAGCAAAACCTTCTTCAGACGTTGATCCATCAGTGTAGATTCTGTGGGATGATGGAAATTTCTTACGCAGTTCTGCATAAAACGACTTGTACGCCAGTGAACTGGTACAATTTTTATGGAAGAAAGTAAGATCAAAACAAACCTTTGGTGTTTTCAGGGCTAGGTCCATGGTGGGCTGTCTATAAATTTGAAGAAGTTGGAAACAACTGGTAAATTTACATCTGCTCTTTCCATATGAGGACAGATACGGATTCTTAGAGGAGGAGTGACTTTCAGGTGTTTTTCAAATTCGGTTTAGAATTTGGGGTTGAAGACACAGTTGTAGGCAAGGTTTTCCGGTTCAGAGAACAGTTTTAAACGGTAGACAGCACTTGTTATGAATGCACCAAGTCCAGCGATGCAGCCCGTGATGGTGAATGGGATCCAGTAGTTTTAGGTAGGAGGATCTTGCAGAGCCATATTGTGCGCAGCCATATTCCAGTTTAGAGCGAATTAAAGCTGTGTACAACAGGTGAAGTAGTGTTTTCCTGTCGGCATCCTAATCTGTATGAGTGACAACTCGAAGAATATTCAGAGTTTTCAGGCAGGAAGTTTTAAGCTGTTGGATATGACCGAGAAAGTTCAATTTTTGATCAAAGATTGATCCCAGAAATTTTGCTTCTTTTACAGCTGGAATAATGGACTTTCCCAAATGGATTTGCGTCCTTTGTGGGCGTGTATGCTCCACCATAGATGAAAATGTTGAGCGTTTCAAATACCTGAGGAGTACCATTTCACAGGATGGGCCACAAGACAATGAAATATAAGCTCGCATGAGCCAAGCTAGGCACTGGGGAGGCTCAGAAACCGAGTTCTAAACCAGCACAGCATTCCCATGTCTATAAAGATGAAAGTCTACAAAGTAGTGGTTCTCCCCTTCCTCCTTTACAGATGTGAGTCCTGGACATTGTGCCGTAGGCACATCAAGAAACTTGAGATCTTCCACATACAAGCTCTCCGCTCCATACTTGGTATCCGATGTCAAGTCAGTCACGAATCTAGAGGTGTTGGACTATGCTGACTGCAACAGCATCGAAATCATTCTCATCAAGGTTCAGCTGCCATGGGTAGGGCATGTCGTCTGCATGGACGAGTACCGCATGCCCAGGCACCTGCTATATAGTGGTACATGGCAAAAGAAACCCATGGACGCCCCAGAAAAAGGTATAGCGACACTGTTTAAGCCATCTCCAGTGGTGTAACATCTAACCAAAGCAGCTGGAGGAATACGTTGGAGACCGCTCATACTGGCGAGCTACAGTTCACTCAGACTCCAGCAACTTTGAGGAAAACCAGCGCCAATGACTCACCCCTGCCAGAGAACGGCGCCACAGAGCACACCAGCCATTTATGCAGACAACTGACTGCCAGTGCCCCCACTGCTTAAGACTGCGCATCCCGCCTGGGATTACAGAACCACTTCCGAAGACATCAATGATTTTGCAGTCACGACACGTCATCTTCGGATCCGAGGACAACCACGATGCTGGGTGTTTTCAGGTTTCCATAAGCCAGCCATTCACATGCCTAAAGGATCTTTAACATGCATATTTCAAAATTCTGAGTGCCTATGTACGAAAGCGGGAGGCGGAGGGAGGGGGGCTGGGCACTAGCAGACCTCCATACTTGTTGATCATGAAAAAATCACCATCTTTACTCATCAGGCAGAGGTGACAAGGTGGATCAAACTCAGGACCTTCCGACTGAAAGTCCGACGTTTACCCATTTGACCTACTGAGCCCGTCAAATAGATGCTACAAACCCTGTGTGCTGTGTACTGGCCAGATCTTGAGGTTCTACCTAACTGATGGATTCTATTGCTTCTTTGTTTGTTTGTTTGTTGGTTGGTTGGTTTGTATGTTTGTTTGTCTGTTTGTTTGATTGTTTGTTTGTTTACTTGCTTGTTTGCTTGTTTGTTTGTTTGTTTGTTTGTTTGTTTGTTTGTTACAATCAAAGTTATGCAATTATAAATGGCAGGAAAATAAACTCAATTTAATATTTTAACTGCTCAATTGACAATTCAGACTTTGCACTTCCCAAAGTCACTGTGATCTTGACAAGCAAAAAATAAACAAAGCTTGACGTTAAATATTCCGAAAATTCCTGAGAAAGTGCTGTCAGACATATTGCTGAAAGAGGGCTGATTGTAGGTACTTTTTGATCAGCGTGACCTTTATCTTGGCGCCATGACTTCCAGACATATGCAGACTCCATACTTTTGTTTCATATGTGGTAAAGACCCATCCGTAAACAGCTGAGAAAATGTCGTCTACACATTTTTGTCACAGACACAGAGATACACCCACAAACCAGACACGCCTCCCTCTCTGGTCGATATGAAAATTAAATGTGTTTTTTTTTTTAATTAGATTAAGAACACAAGAGAAAAAAGAAGATGATAATAACAGTTTTAGAGAGGATGATCACCGTTCCCGCTTCCTTCCACTTTTTCCAATATGTGAGTCTCACATTCAGCTCCAAAAATCGTCAAGTTTAATGCAAAACTAAAATTTTATTAAACAGTGATTCATTGCTCTCTCTCTCTCTCTCTCCTCTCTCTCTCTCTCTCTCTCCCACACACACACACACACACACACACACACTACACACAACTTACACACAACACACACACACACACACACACACACACACACACACACACACACACACACACACACACACACTCCACACTTGACCCTCAGAATGTATTTCTCCATGAACAACAAAAACAAGAAAAACTTCAGATGTAATTTTTTTCTTGTAGCCAATTCAAATATATTGTTTTGAACATGACTGATTATGAATAAGTTGATGAATAGACATGTTTCAGGGAAGTATTCATGGTAAGACCAAAACCAAGGTACTGGTAAGCGAATACTATGGATTATTCCCATAATATCTGTACATCTGAACACTTGCCCAGCAAGGCAAAGTATGAAACACGACTGTGTGATTTGAAGAAACAGCCCGACTGTTTACTCTGAAATTCAAGTGCTTATGTGTAGGATGCGTGTGTGTGTGTGTGTATGCGTGTGTTATGAGTGCGTGTGTGTACCTTTGCGTTCCCTGCGTCTCTTCTCAGAGAATAACGGACGTCGAAGTGCCGAAAGAAAAGTTTTTAAATTCACACATAATCTATTCTGCGTTCATTGCAAATGATTGCTGGTCGTTTCTCCAACGCAGCGTTTTGTGGTGTCTGCTGCGAAAAAACAAAAACAAAAACAAAAAATTTGATTTTCAACGACTGGCGAATGTCGAAGTAACAAAAACGTCGATATGAACGGACAGAAAATGAAAGAGGTCCACAATCTCAAGAATCTGGGATTTAGGGCCTACGTTGAGCTAAAATGGCTGCTTCTCGTAACAACAACAACGGTAGCTATGGCCAGACTAATCGCTGCTAGTCTCAACAGCAATAATTGCTACAAGGATCTGGAGAAGCAGTACATTCAGCTTTATCATAAAGTACAGACTGTTCAAGAATAAGTCTATCACAACCTATACAACCTCTTTTACATGTGTGAGACTTAGACATTGCTTGCTAAATAAGAGAAGAGAATCTGCATTTTATATTCCAACTGACATGAGGAAATTATTCCGTATATCTTATCTCGAACATAAGACCAATTAATACGTAAGCAGTGAGATCAGTATATAAGAGAGCCCGCAGAATGCTTTTCCCAATAGTGAAGCGTCGTAATCTTGTTTGATTTAGTCATGTCATTCGCCACTCTCCTCTGGACCATTCTTCACGGCATCCTGGAGGAAAGCCATCACTCCAGTCTACACAGGAAGAAAAGGAAAGTAAACACTAGTCAATGAACACATTTCAGCATGCCTGACCCCTTTCTGCCACACATCAGCGACAGTTAATAGATGCGTGCTGTATCACATTGGCTCTGCATCCTTCCCAATGACCGTTGTAATTACGGAATAAGGTGATGACCTTGAATTCATTCTGCTAATTGTCATTGTCAGAGGGGATTGGTTTGATTTGGTTGTTTTTACGTCGACACCCACCTCAGGTGATATGGCCGACGGGGATAACCATCCCAGTGAAGTGGGGGAAGGGGGACTTATCTAATCCTATACTGACACCACCAGAACTACAATGATGTTAAGATGGGACAGTGAGATGGCCAGTTTTAACAGAGCGCACCCCGGGATTCGAACCCACAACCGTCAGCATGTGAATCCGATGCTCAAACCAACTGAGCTGCTGGGCCCGCCTGTCAGAGGGGAGCAGCGTTTCAGTTTTTATATTTCTTTTTTTTTTTTTTTTTTTTCACCATTTCTCACATCACCTGATTGGAAGAAAACTGCACTTTTTCGTCACGCAGATAAATCCTTTACACGTTGCGTGCTGAAATGGTATCAATAGAAGTTCATTGGTGTTTCCTACTGCCACAAAGTGGTCCTACAGAATGCTACACTGATACTCACGACAGTTTTAGAGAGGAAAATCGCCGACACTATTTTTAGTCAGTGAGTCTCACGTGCAGCTCCCATAATAACATCCTGTGACTCTCTCTCTCTCTCTCTCTCTCTCTCTCTCTCTCTCATCCACACAACACACACACACACACACCATAAATGATATGGAATACATTTCTTCACTTGTAGTAACTTGCCAAGATCTTGCAAGCAGAACAACAAAGACTGCTTTGTTGTGTCTTCTGCATGATTTGCACATGCTAAAACCCAAATCACTTTAAAAAAAAAAAAATAAATAAACTGTTACACAATAGGGCCTATTGTGCCAATTTATGGGTATATTGAAAAAATGCATTTGCATGCTTTTAAGAATTTACTAGATGTTCACGTACAATCACAAAATTACCTAGCTTATGAGGAGACGGGTCGTTAACCCATTTCAAATTCTGTTTACGAACGAATGAAAGAAAATGATTGGTGTTGAAAAGCATTTATTTTGTTGATGAAGCTAGAGTCAACAGGTAAAAACTACATGGATATGAGATAGTTGTACTTATTTTTTCAGCACGTTTCTAGGTTTGTCTCGTCAAAACAGTATGGGGTAAATCAGATGACCCTAAGTGCTGGTTCTGCCAGGGAAACAAACAGTGGAACATACCTAAGCTAATGCAGACCCTGAAACTTCGTATGAAAACTTCAAATCTATTTCTTTGAACTGATAATTGTTATTTGCTGCACTGCTGAAATATTTAGTTGATTCCTGTATAATTTACGTGTAGTGTAGGCTAGACCTTCTTTGGACAAGGGCTGGATGCGAAAAAGCACAGACATTGCCTATTTACCCTCGTAAATAAAAATCTATTCTCTGTCTCTCTGAGCCATGTAGTAGTTTGTCAGCGCCATCTGTAATCACTCATGATAATGATCTGTCCTGAATGTAAATGGGTGCAAAGTCCATTCTCGAGTATTTGCAGATAATGCAAAAGACGGTGCAAAGGTTGCTGCAGTGAGCATGCATGTCTCCTGCGTTTCAAAGCCCGTTAAAGCTGGCGTGTCACTGACTTGTTCAGCCCTAGGCAAGCAGGATTTTCACACACGCTGGTGTTTTCTATTTGATTGATTGCTTTTTATCTCCTGATTTCAGTTTGTTCGCTTTGTTGGTTTGTGTGTGTATGTGTGTTTGTCTGTTTGCCTGTCTGTATGTGTGTACATGTGTGTCTGTCTGTCCGACAGAAATCTTCTTAGCTTCTTATGAGTGGATCTTTACCAAATTTGGTCAAAGATTTGAACTGCTGATGTGTCATGAAAGAATACGTTTAGGACAGGCTTGGCGCCTTTCACACGGATCAAAACAGTAGGCCTACCTTAAATCAACGCTTTCGAAGGAGGTGTGTGAGAAGCACTTTCTCAGAAATCTCTGATAATATCTCAATTCCATTTTTATTATTTTAGAAGTTCTTGTCCTCGCTGCACATCATTCGATTACATCTGATGTGTTTTCAATGTCACAGTGACTGATATTCACGATCATGTGTTTGTTCCTGACTACACAGTATGCAACGAAAAGGGTTAGACCGGTGTAGAGTATAAAACGAAGCAGTCTCAATCCTGACATAACTTGAACAGCTGATAAGGTTTTCCTGTCAAATGTGTACCATGGTTGTAGGCCTACAAGAAATATGGTTCAAGGTGACTCCTTAATATTTAGCAATTCGGATCACATCAAACAAACATCAGCTATGAAGAAAAATTTGGGTTAGAATAATTCTTAAAATCCACGATAAAATAGAAACCAAATTTTAATAAGAGGTACAAAAAATTGTTTATAACATTATGCCTGATTTTCATTGTTGATATGCATCTTCTCATGTATAAAGATTTGGCATCTACAGTCAAGGGATTTGTTCAAAAATGTGGTATTACGCGTCTTCTGATTTCCATTGAAGCTCAATATCAACACATCTATAGCTACATACTTAAAAGTTAGTTTAGGTTGCCCTTCCCTTGAATCAAAATATATTTACTCGTTTGAAAATGAATGTCTTATATAAATTAGAATAAATTTCTGATTCTTTTGAATACAAAGAAACATAAGTCAGTGGCTTACAACTGCACATATACCGCATCTAAGTATCCTGAAAAAATGTTGGACAAGGAGCTATCAAATCATTATTATTCTTATAGTTGTATCACACTTTGTATTCAACCATTTTAACAATCAATTCTATGTTTCCACGATTGCAACACATCTATGTGAAAACGGACGTACGCTTCATTTCACTTAAGACATTGTGGTCATGGTTGTCATACAGTTCTAGCTTAGTTTTCCTCATTATTTAATATCCACCACCACCACCACCCCTTTTTCTTTAATCTCCCATTTTTCTAAAACAAAAAAGGGAGTTATTTCATATCGACCAGAGAGAGTGGCATGTGTGTGTGTGTGTGTGTGAATGTCTGCTGCTACTTTGTGTCTGAATATGTCTGTCTGCTACTTGGTGAGCGAAGCTCGCTGTGTGAGTGTTTGCAAGAGCTCTGTGCGTGCTGTGACTGAGTTGGTGTAAAGGAGTGTTTAACCCTTTCGCATTTGCACTGCTAGGTGTAAAGCTAGCTCCTAGTATTCGCATTCGAATGTAACACAGCGTCAGTACAAAGTCTTTCAGTAGTGAATGGAAAGTTCCTTGCATCCCAGAATGCTCGTACTATTTTAGAACATTCAACACGAGACTGACCAAGATTCTAACCACATGTGCGATAAGACAGCAAGGCCAGTAGTGATGGAAATTCCCCACACATGTGCTGGAAAAGGTTGGGCGATCTCAACCGCTACGAACGGATCGGCACATTCTCCCGCAGGGCGGTTACCGGCCTTGTGAACAGCTAAGGGTTAAGGCAAAAGAAGGCTCTTTCGTTTACTCATGGGCCTGTGGCTGGCCGAGCAAGACTGATGTGCGGTGTGTGGCAATGTTGCAAGGTTTGTCATCTCCCCACCTTACCCTTGTAAACAAGGTAACTGATGACTGGGTCCAAAAGGGTCATGCAGCGCATGGACAGTCCCCGTTTTCTTGGTGAAATGGCTACCGTGTGGCATCGGAAGCTGGAAGATGATTGAAGTGGTGAGGCATTATTGCTCTGGGTCCCATCCAGCACCCTCAAGTGTTTCTTGTTATCTTTGAACTACAACTTGGCTGCTAGCTTCAGGGTTCAAGCTGGAAAGTCCTGGTGATGGCTCAAAAAGATGGCAAACTTGGGATTCCTTTGAGAGCATGTCAGATCTAGCTGAAAAACAAATAGGTTGACTCTGGAGCATCATGTCTGGCCGCTTTTACAATCTTGCAAACAGTCTGTGGTTGTTATCAAACAACGATGGAAGCTTTTGACTACGAAGGGGAAAAGAGCTGGCAGTCACGCCAAATGGCGACTGGGCATGCTGCCCAATTCAGAGAGATAACGGCCCAGAGCAAGGCAAAAGAGGCCTCTTTCGTTCTTTGTTGGTCCAGTAGCTGGGCCGGGCCGGGCCGGGCCGGGCCAGATCTGACTGATATGCGGTTTGTGGGATTTGTCATCTTTGTCATACTATGCCATTCAGCTTGTAAGTAAACAAGGTAACTGATGGCTGAATGCGAATGGGTCATACAGCGCATGAACAGCCTCCCCTTTGCTTGCCGAAATGGCTACCGTGTGGCGTTAAGAACTGGGAGTTGATTGTTTGCCTGGTGATGAGGCATTGCTCTGGGTCCCATCCAGATAATAATAATAATAATAATAACAATGGTGATGATGATGATAATGATGATAATGATGACGATTGATGTTTTGGCGCAAAGTCTGCAAGTCTCTTTTAGCACCTGTACTCCCCACCCCTACTCCCGACCGCCCAGCACATCCGGCCAGCAAGCAAACCTTTCCCGATAGTCCAAGTTAGGGCAGGGGTGGCTATTTCGAGCAAAGCATTCAGGAATACAACAAGCAGAGCACAATTTTGCATACACCCTTGCCTGGCACCCATAGTCTGCCAGCCAGGTTTCATGCTAACAATTCATTTTTATAGTTGTTATGGACTGCTGAAAGGAAACCTGCTGGAAAAGAAAGAATTAAAGCTGATCATATCTTCTTTTCCAAATAAAATGCCTCTTAGGTACTTACGCTAAAGTGCCATGCCTGAACTTACATACATCAAGCCATCTAGGATTATCACCAATCAACATCACTTGAAAGTGATAATGATAGACCCAGTTATTCTTATCACTTGGTAGCGCACACACACATTTTTATTTTTATTGTTGTTTAAAGCCCAGCCGACTGCGCAGAGCCATATCTGGGCTATCACCGCTTCAAAACACACACACACACACACACACGCACACAAAACAGCTACAACTCCTAGACCCGTTGTATGCTCCTGTATTAATGCGAATAAAATCCTGTGATCCCACTGGTACAACTTATATAAACGAAGATGGAAATACAATAGTTACTATTGGAAAGTCATTCCTTTTTGCCGATTTTCTTTGCTATCGCCATCACTGTAATCACTTCTATGCAGCCCATCATGGTGACATCTGGCCAGCGGGAACCTCCACGCCCTGCTATGCTGTCAGCCTTAGGCATCGCCACTCCCCTTCCTTTTATGTTCTATGGTTTTCACAATGTGTGATGGCAAAAGACTCAACTGAGGTTTTTGTTGTTGTTGTTGTTGTTGTTTTACCATGAGTTTACCTCATAACTACAAGTCGTCTTTGTATCAAGCACAGAAATGTTTCATGCTTGTGTATTATTTTGTCAGTCTAATTTTCGCCATTGTTCTTGTGTTTTATGTATGTGTCTGTCTTGTTCAAAATTTCTGTGCTTCTTTTGCACGTTTAAAGTTTAAAACGGGGGAAAATGTTTTGTAAAATCACTCTTTATGATAAAACATTCCATCTGTAATATTAAATCTACACCTTGATATGATGATGTATAATTTTCATATAGCGGTAATTGATGTTGTTGCATGTTATAATGTTATGATGTTCTGAACTGAATTTCTAAAAAATGACAAATGTGGCAGTCAAGTGGGTAGGGTGGCAGCTTTCCAATTGGAAGGTCCTGGGTTTGCTCAGCCTTGACACCACCACCTATTGGGTAAAGGGTGGAGATTTTTCTGTTTTCCCAGGTTAACAGATGTGCAGACCTGCCAGTGCCTACACCCCTACAGTGTTTATACCTATCCGAAATATCAAATATGCCCATTAAAGATCCCGTTAAGTCGTGTCAGTATCTGGCTTATGGAAACTTGAAAAGAGCATCACACCTACCAAAGACAGAAAATGCATGTTGTGCAACATACTACCTGCACAGGAATGATATGATGGCATTATTATTGTTATTGTTCTTGTTTAAAGCCCAGCTGACCTGTGCAGTCAGGGCTATAACCATCTCAAAAAGTACTCCATACTTCATTGGAAGGAAAAAAAGAACTGGAAAGAACATTATGTACAAAATGAATCGAAGAAATGACAGAAATCAAAGGAGCAAGGCAGAAACAGAGTGACAGAAAAGAGGAAATTTCTAGCACACAATGAGTGACAGAAAAGAGGAAATTTCTAGCACACAATTTCCAGAAGATACTATTTACAATAATAAGACCCATGGCATCCACACAAAGGAATATGATGGCATACATGCATCCCAGAACAATTAAAAAGCTTGAAAAAAAAATGAAAAAAAACTTGTATGGAAGGGTGAATAAAAAGTTAAGGGCAGTCAAACACACATACAAAAGAGGTTGTGGTAAGATCATGGTACCAGGCTTGCCACAAAGACTGCTGTATACAGAGCCGTAATCCTGGGCTCCCAACTGTACTGCTGCCAGACCTGGACTATATACTTACAAAATACTCAACAGCGGAACAATTCCATGAATCATGTCTGTGCAAGAACTCCAACATCACGTGGCAAAATTGAATATCCAACATTCAAGTTCTGTAAAAGTGTGGTTTGCCAAGCGTTTAAGAGTCTACTCGTCAAAAGCCAGCTTTGTTGGACAGGACACGATGTCCATATGAAAGACATCCGTATCCCAGAAATTTTCCTGTATAAAAGGCAGAAGCAAGAACACCAAGAAAGACCACTCAAGCAATAAAAGGATACTTTGAAGGTCAAGCTCATCCACTGTATCATCAACACCACCAAGTAGGAATACATTCTACTCAACAGAGCTTTTGGTGACAGCAATGCATGATTAGACAGGACTGCCTCAAGCCGAATCCATGGTTCTCATGCAGTGCTTGAAGAAGAATATTTACATGGCCTAGAATTTTGGTCAATGTAATCATGAAATGCAATTATTACTCTTTTAACTCAAAACCCAACCAAAAACTTATGTGATTTACAGACATGAAAACCTTTACTATATGTGGTTTTGTAACAGGGTTAAAGTTTATCATGACAGAGACATATGTGTGTGCAAATCTGTGCATGAGACAGATAATAGTATTGTTCACAAAGAGAGACAAGCTGAGTCATTACACAGAGACAGACTGCGAAGTTTTGTTGAAAAGTGAAAATTTATATTTGGTGACAGGTTTGTACTGATGTTCTGTCAAACAGGGCACCCTATCTACCAGCAGATCTGTCGAACATTTTAGTTACACACGTTCTGTCTACCAGCAGGTCTGTCGAACATTTTAGTTACACACGTTCTGTCTACCAGCAGGTCTGTCGAACATTTTAGTTACACACGTTCTGTCTACCAGCAGGTCTGTCGAACATTTTAGTTACACACGTTCTGTCTACCAGCAGATCTGTTGAACATTTTAGTCGCGCACATGTTCTATCTACCAGCAGGTCTGTTGAACATTTTAGTCGCGCACATGTTGTCACATGTTACAGTTTGTCCAGCAAACAAATTTTCTTTGCCAATAGTGTTTGTTCTTCAGTTTGAGTTTTTTTGTGCAGTGTGTGTGTGTGTGTGTGTGTGTGGTGTGTGTGTGTGTGTGTGTGTGTGTGTGTGTGTGTGTTTTGTGTGGTGTGTGTGTGATGGAGAGAGGAGAGAGAGAGAGAGAGACAGAGAGAGAGAGAGAGGGAGAGAGAGAGAAAGTGAATGAATATAGACAAAATAAACTCACACATTTCAGCAGAATACAGAATTTCACTACATTGAGGTTCTTGTAATATATTCAGTGACTTACAGTGCTGGTCCTGATTGAGTACTAGCAGTGCCACCAAATGTGAAATTGTATTAGTATTTGCACCAATTTCCTGGCTGTTTCATCTTTAGGGCACAGTTTGAAGAAACTTTCCTATTCAGGGTCGAAAGCAATAGTATACACAAAAAAGAACTGCAAACAAGAAAATATCTGAGGTGTTCAGCATAAGGTAAAAAACAAAATATGACCGCTGGATCTTTAGGGTAAAACATAAAACATTGAAAATCTTGTTAGTGAAAGATCCTTTGGAGTAATATAAGCACAACGTTTCGAGCCCCAGGCTCTTTATCAAGTGAATGAAAAGTGGTAAATGAAAGTGACGTGGTAAATGAAAGTGACGTGGAAAATAAAAGTGACGTGGAAAATGAAATGACGTGGAAAATAAAAATGACAGAGCAGTACTGGTGGGGGGTGGGGTGGGGGGATCTGGATCTGGATCTGGATAATTTACGCTGCAGGAGCCTTTTCAGGCTATCGTCGCAGCGGGTGGTAGGAGCGCATGGCTTGATTTGAATAAGTAGTCCTCATTTATTTTATGTTATATTTTGACTATAATAACTTAATTTTTCTTATTTATTTATTTATGAGTGAAAATAACTAATTTAAGTGGTGTTTCAACTACAGTTTCTCTTGAGTTTTTAGAACATGACGTTTAGTTTCTTTGCTGTGTCCGACTGGGTGGGGTGGGTGTAGGGAGGGGGGGGGGAACTACTGCCCCAACGGACACCCCGAGTTCAACTCAAAGATGTCCTGTTTCGGCGCTGCATCTCCCTAGTCGGGTGGGGGGATGGGGGAGGGAGGTGGGGCTGGAGAGGGGGGGGGGGCTGATTTATTTATGGGAGGCAGCTGAGGCCGCTCTGCCCAGTGCTGCAGAAAATGCGGCGACGGAGCGTGCCTGCACTACCTCCTCCTCCAGCTTGTTCCAGTCTTCAACAGTCCTTGTGAAGAAAGAGCATCCATACTGCTCTGTCCTTGTCTGGGGGACTTTGTAGCCACGGCTGTTGTTACATGCGTGTTTGGTGATGACGTTTGTTCCCACGTGGTCTGCATAGGTCTTCATTTTGATTTTCCTTTTGGTCTTATCCACTGGGGTCAGGTATTTTTCTGGTGGTAGGGCTGGAACCTGACCTTCTGTTATTTTATATAGTGTTACCAGCCTTTGGTGTGTCCTTCGCTGCTGCAGAGAGGGCAGACCAAGCTCTTGGAGCATCCTGGTGACGCACCCTGGTTTTTGGGACTTGTAGTCTTGCTTTATGAAGCGTGCTGCCCTTCTCTGTACTCTCTCCAGTCTATCCTGATCTTTTGCCAAGTACGGGTCCCATACAGTGGCTCCGTACTCCAGGGCAGACCGCACTAGAGAGATGTAGGCTGTACGGCGGCACTCTTGGGAACAGCTGCCCAAGTTACGACGGAGGAATCCTAGTGTAGTGTTTGCCCTCTTGCAGATGTTTGTTATGTGCGTGGACCACTTTAAATCTGCCGATATTTGTACTCCCAGGTATGGATTTTGCTCTACATGTTGGAGGATCTCCCCATCAAGCTTGTAGTAGAAGGATGAGCGGTTTTTGGTTGGTAGGACGTAGCATTTTTTGGCATTAAACCGCATTCCCCATTTTTTCGCCCATTCCTCCAGCTTGGTGAGGTCTCCTTGGAGCAAGGTATGGTCCTGGAACTGGCATATCTCCCGGTACAGTAAGCAGTCATCTGCGAACAGCCGTACTTTTGATGTACTGCTCACGACCTCAGGCATGTCATTGATGTAGCACAAGAAGAGCAAGGGACCAAGAACTGTGCCTTGGGGTACACCAGACATAACGGCTGTTTCTTCTGAGGTTTCCCCTTCTAGGACCACTCTCATCGTTCTTTGAGTCAGGAACTTTTCAATCCACCTGTGGACTGGGCCTGCTATCCCGTAGTGTTGCAGTTTGTGGAGGAGCTTTTTATGAGGTACAGTATCAAAGGCCTTACTGAAGTCCAAGATCACAACATCTGTTTGCGTTCCTTCGTCATTTGACTTTAGTAGGTCGTGCATAGTTGTGAGCAGCTGCGTTTCACAGGAAAATCCTTTCCTGAAGCCGTGATTTTTATCGGTAAGGATTTGATGCTTGTCCAGGTGTTCTCGGATATGGTGGCTGATGACATGTTCTAAGATCTTACACGCCACAGATGTAAGGGACACTGGGCGATAATTTTCAGGTCTGTTTTTGTCTCCTTTTTTGAATATGCAACTTATGTTTGCAGTCAACCAGTCTTCAGGAAGCTGACCAGTGTCCATTGAGTGGTTGTAAATGCAGGTCAGGGGTGCTGCTAGGATGTCAGCGCAGTTTTTTAAGACTCTGCTGGGGACTTTATCTGGACCACTAGCTTTAGATGGGTTTAGGTTTCGCAACAGTTTTGCTACACCTTCCTCTCTGATCGTGAGTTTGTTTATTTGTGGCTGTTTGGGGCCATCCATTTGTGGTGGTGAGGAGCCATCATCTGTGGTGAAGACAGAGCGGAACTGATTTAGTAGGATGTTTGCCTTGGTTTCGCTGTCACTGACCAGGTTTGTTCCTTCCTTTAGTGGGGCCACGCCGATATTATCCTGTCTTCTAGATTTGATGTATTTCCAGAAGGGTTTACTATTGTTTTCCTTCAGTCCATTTTCAATGATGTTGTTTATGTAGGTTTGTTCTGCTTTCCTCATGGCTCTTCTACATTCTTTTTGGCAGAATTTATAATTGGTCCAGTTGTTGCTTTTCTTTGCCCTCTTATGGAGTCTGATCTTACGCCTCAGTAGTTTCTTTATGTCTCTGGACATCCAAGGGAGATCATCATTGTTGCGTCTTAGAATGGACGGGACATGCTTCTCTACAGCAGAAAGAATAGCCACCTTGAATGCTACCCATAGGCTGTTCACGTGATCTCCTTTTTCTTTCATAGAGTAGACCTTCTCTTTGAGCCCACTTAGGTCCCTGCCCATCTCGTCCCAGTTTGCTTTGGAGAAGAGGTGACATTTTCTTGATTTTTCTTTTGTCCTACGTGGTCTGGTGTCGAAATCCGCAATCACGGCATCATGATCGGAGCACCCAGGGATGGAAGCGGTGTACTTTGCCAAGGATGGATTTGTACAAAAGAGCAAATCGAGCGTATTTCCAAGCCTTGTGGGTTGGTTGTGGATTTGCGTCAGCTGGGCGTCGATAGTTATGTCCACCAGTTCTTCCTGTACAGCTCGGTCTGGTGCTCCACCAGGTACTGTACATGTTTCCCAGTTGATGTCAGGACAGTTGAAATCCCCCGCTAGGAGGACCTGTCCACCTCGTTTGTTCTTGCTGATCTTGGTCAGAATACGGTCAAGTTGTTCAAGGTCTGCCTGTGATCTGTCCGGCATATAAAAACAGCCCACGAGAAGATCTCGGTTTTCTTTTAGCTGAATCTTGGCCCATATTGTCTCGCAATCACCTTCCAACTTCGTGTCATCAGTTGATATCAATGACTTGTGGACTAATATGAATGCACCTCCTCCAAGGGTCCCGCGGTCCTTCCTATAAACTTCATACGTCTTTGGAAACACTTCTGCCGACAGATTGTTTTCTTGTAACCAAGATTCTGTGCCACAGACTATGTCAGGTTTAATATAGTCAAGAAGTGCCGCAAACTCTGCTCTTTTGTTTACGATACTTTGGCAGTTTATATTTAGGAGCCTTAGGTTTTATTTCCTTGGAAGGTTGTAGATGTTTGTGCTGCTACTGTCATTTCTTGATGACGCTCGACTTCTCTCTTTGTTTCCATCCTGTAAGTGTGACTGGTGAATTGACGGACCGGAATGTGTACTATCTTCGTGTTTTATGCTGTGATGACTAGTCTCTTTGGGGCTGCTCTTTACTGCAGGACTGAAACACTGGCCTGAATGGAACGAGTCGATACTACTGTTTAAGTCCATCAAGGGGAAATAGTAGTTTGAAGTATGACTATCGTCCAAAAAGCAGCTCCTGAATGTGAAAGACCCACAGTTCATGCTGTCGCATTTAAAACACGCCCATGAGACATTGTGTTCTGGCCAGCATGTCGAGGTCAGCAGCACAAAGTTCCAGACATTCCCTGTGATACCACACACTGCAGTGGTCGCATGCAACCGCTGACGTTTCAACATTTTGTTGGCACATTCCACACGGGTAGAAATCCTTGTAGTTTGGCCCTGGATTTTGCGAGACATCATTTGACAAAAGAATGGTCAAAAGAATCAATGCACAATGGGGGAGAAAGGGGGGAACAGTAAGGATTAGTACAAGGAGAGGGCCAAAGCACCGCTACGTGTCGGCAGTTCGGGTGTTCAGGCCCGCCGGCTGGACTGTTCCCAGTCGGTGGATGATGCAGTTTTCCAAGTGTTTTCTGTATTGTCGCCATGTCGGTTTCTGGTGTTTTGCCACACTGCTGAAATTTGTGCATGGACGTAGCTGTGTTCAGGGCTATTGAAATGTTGGCCTATTGGATTGTTGTGGTTCAGTTTCATGGATCTTAAATGTTCACAAAATGGTCATCCAATGAGCGGTATGTCTCACCCACATACAGTTTGGAGCACACTGAGCATGATAGGATGTAAACAATGTTTGTTGATTTGCAGTTGAAGCTTGATTTGATGTTGAAACTGCCTGATGGTCCAGAGACTGAACAAATTCGGTTTGAAATTTGGGGTTGAAGACACAGTCGTAGGCTGGGTTTTCCAATTCAAAGAACAGTTTAAACAGAAATTCAAGGTTAATTTCAGTCTACGGTTGGTCAGGGAAGCTTGCCCTGCCTCTGCGTATAAATTGTAGACAGCAGTTGTTCTGAATGCACCAAGACAAAGGTGCAGCCCTTGATGGTGAATGGGATCCAGTAGTTTTAGGTAGGAGGGTCTTGCAGAGCCATATAATGCAAAGCCTTACTCAAGTTTAGAGCGAATTAAGTTTGGTGAAGTTTGGGTAAATCATGGGCAACCGTCCCTGACCCAGCGCGTCCCCAGGTGGCGGATATGGGAATGACCCCCAGATATGGGGGCCAGCTGCGAATACCCAATAAGCAGCCGCAGACCAAACGGAGTCAGTATTCTAGGGGAGGCTGGGGTATAGGGTGGTACCTTACTTCTATAAGGTGGTCTCACAACCCTGCAATGAATACTGTCAGGCGAGCAGGGACGCCATAACTCCAGCCACTGAAGTCCTGGAAGCAGGGGATGAATGAATTAGGAGGCAAAGGCAGAGTACTGCACAACAGTTGGCTTCCACTTCACGGTCGTTGGCAGATTTCCAGGGAAACAATGGCCAGGACACCTGCACAGTATGTGCACTGCGCATGAGGAAGGCAATGGCAACCCACCTCAAGTGTCTTTGCCAAAAAGTGCACATGATAACACAAAGAAAAGAAAGAAGTCATAGTTCTATGTCTTCTGAGACCCCCAGGGAAGAACAGAACTCATTGGCTTCTGGAAGAGAGGATCCAAGGAAGTGAAAGGCAGTAATGATGACGATACATATGTATCTGACGGCAGCTGTCGGAAGCATACTACTTGTAGAGACTGCAAAAAGAAACTGGAATGTGCAAACATTGCTACAAACGGGAAATCTTCATCTCCTGTTGCCGGAACTTAGAATTCTGAGTAGGTATGTACATTAAAGAGATTATGTGAGACCAGATAGAGCGGTCAGGGAAAGTTCACCTTTGGTGAGCATACCATCATTTACAGTGGGAGAGAAAAAGGCCTGTACGGGGTTACTATCATACTAGACAAACGACATGCTGCAGCACTGAAAAGCTACAGCATAATCAACGACCGCTTGGTAACCATTAAACTGAACACTAAGCCAGTTGCCTTTAACATCATTCAGGCATATGCCCCCATATCCACCAGCTCAGACGAAGAGATAGAACAGTTCTACAATGATCTACAAACTACCAAAGATAAAATACCGAAAAGAGAAGTCTGCATGGGAGTCATGAACGCCAAAGTGGGCGAAGGTGAGAACAGAGAGTGTGGAATAGGACCTTATGGGCTGGGAAAACAATGAAAGAGGAGATATGTTAGCATCTTCCTGCTGGGCCAATGAACTGGATATCACTAACACCCTCTTCAAACAGCACTATCATAGACGATATACCTGGAAACTCGAAAGAAAAAAAAACAGACAATGACAACATGAAAATAAAAATCAGAAATCACATAGATTACATCATGATAGACGGGCAAAGAGAACCACTGTCGTAAGTTCGAAAACAAACCCAGGAGCTGATTGTGACAGCGATCACCACCTAGTCACAGCAAAAATTTGACTCAAAGCTTACAAACAAAACAAAGTCAAGCAGGCCCCAAAGTTTGATCTAGAGAAATTGAAAAATCAAGACATTGCATCTGATTTTGAAATCAAAGTCAGCAATCACTTCGAGGCTCTAATCCAGGACTGGACATTAAACGACCAGTATCCAGAAGAAGTTTGGGCAGATATGCAGAAGAAAAGTTAGGCAGGAAAAAAAGAAAACCAACTAAACCCTACATCAGCCAAACAGAAAAGCCAAGCTTGCAGATCTGGAAGAAAAGAAGAAAACAAAGAACTCAAAAGAGAAATCAAGAGCAAAATTAGAACAGATCAGAAAAGTTGGCTGGAGGAAGAATGCGCAAAGATAAATGAGCAGAAGATCCAGGGATCTATTCGAACAGATAAAGAAAGTTCAATCCACTGAATTCCAACCCAGAAATGAGTGCATCAACAGCAAAGAAGGCACCACACTGACTGAACCAGAGCATATTATGAACAGATGGAATGAATATGAAGCATCCCTTTTTAGTGACAATAGCCCTCAAGACACTATATGAACTGACCTGAACTGTCCAGAATCAGAACCAAAACAGCTTTTAAGTGAAATTGAAGCAGCCACCAAGCAGTTAAAAACAAGAAAATCCCCAGGAATTGATAACATTCCAAGAGAACTGTTAAAACATGGCGGAAAAGAAGGTCCAAAAGCAATGCACCATCTTTGTTGTAAAATCTGGAATACTCATCAGTGACCAACAGGTTGGAAACTTCAAGAATTTGTAATGCTTCACAAGAATGGCAATGTCAGTAAGATCCGCTCATAATTATTCTCAACAGATTGAAGCCCATGATAGAAGAAGAACTATCTGACTGCCAAGCAGGATATAGATCCAGTAGAAGCACAAACACTCATAGAGAAAATGAAAAGCACAGAAAAAGAAGCTTTTGTCACCTTCATAGACTACAGCAAAGCATTTGACAGCGTTATCATTCATCTCCACCTGTTCAGCACAATGGTCAAAATGGGCTTTCCCAAACATATCACTGCATTAACTGCCTCATTATATAAAGACCAAAAGGCTACAGTTAGATGGAACAATCAGAAATGTGAATTCTTGAACATCAACATGAGAGTCGGACAAGGTTGTATCCTCTCACCGTATCTCTTTAACATCCACACGTAACAATCATGAGAGATGCTGACATAGAAGGCATGGACATAAAATATGGGAGGAAAAAATCTTACACACCTGCACTATGCCGATAATACTGCGCTGTTCGCAGACAACATTACCAGCATAAAAATAATTCAAAACAGGGTAGATGTAGCAGGCAAACGGGCAGGTCTAAATTTGAACGCCAAGAAAACAAAAGTGCTACATATCAAAGGCATAGAGACTAAAATCAATCATGACATCACAATCAAAGTTCTTTTAGAAAATGTTAAGGATTTCAAATATCTTGGCTCTGTAAAACCTGATGATGAAACCTGCTCCAAAGGCATCAAAAATAATAAGAATTGGACTGGCAAAGCAAGAAATGGTCCAACTCAACAACATCTGGAAACACAGACATACCAAATGGCCTGAAATTTAGACTTCTAAAATGCTTGATCTGGCCTGTCTTGATTTATGGCTGCGAAGCCTGGATCCTGAGAAAAACTGATTACAGAAGAATCGAGGCAGCAGAGATGTGATTTTATAGGAGACTACTACGTGTCAAATGGACAGACAGAAGAACTAATGAAAGTGTCCTAGAAGAATTTGATACCACCAGAAAACTACTAGCAGACATCAACAAGAGAAGACTAAAATACATTGGCCATGTGTCATGCAACAAGAACACGGACTTCATGGCAACCATCTATCAAGAAGAAACAATGGCAAAAAGGAAGAAAGGCAGACCTCCAATCTCATACATCAAGAACATAACCAACATCAGTGGCCTAAATATTCAAGAAATTGTCCAGAAAAGTCAAGACAGAGCGGCCTGGAGGGAGATGATTGCATCCAGATGTGCAGCGGCCAACACTGAACCCGGTGACACCGACAGGTGAAACAGGTGAGAACACAGGAAGTAGTGTTTTCTTGTCAGTACCCGAGTCTCTATGAGCTACGACTGGAAGAATACTAAGAACTTTCTGGCAGGAGGCTTTAAGCTGTTGGATATGACCGAGGAAATTCAACTTTTGATCAAAGATCAATCCCAGAAATTTAGCTTCTTTTACAGCTGGAATGATGGACTTTCCCAGATGGATTTCTGGATCAGCAAACAATTGTCACAGGTTATGAAAGTGGATACACTGTGTTTTGGTTGCAAAAAAATTAAAGCCCACCATTGGATCCTATCTATGGACAGCTGCATCCACCGCATGAATGCCTACATAGACGCTTCCATTTGCATATACTGCAAAATCATCTACAAACAGTAACAGTCAGAGCCTTGCTGTACATATTTTACTATATTGTTGATCTTAATACTAAACAGCACAGGAGAGAGAATGCTCCCTTGTGGTACACCCAGCTCTTGCTCATGGATGTCAGAGTAGTACCAATCCATACTTGAAACTGTCACTCAGCCAAAACATTTTGGATAAACAAGAGCGAGTGACCCTGAAATCCAGTTCGTTGAGGTCCATAAAAATTCCTGATTTCCAGATGGTATCATATGCTTTCTCAAGATCAAAGAAGACAGCCACCACATGCTGTTTGTTCACAAATGCATTATAGATTGTCGTGTCAAGGCGGATTAAATGGTCCCCTGAGGAATGGTAGCCTACTTGCGAAAACTGCATCGTTCCTCAGCCAAGATGCCATCCATCTGCTGTTGACCATTTTTCCATCACTTTGCAAAGACAACTGGTGATCCAATGGAAACAAAATGATTTTCTTTAAAAAGCTGCAAACTAATCATCTTTGTGTCTAAAACTGTCAATTGTTCTGCTAGATTTTCTTCTAATGAGCATACTTACCAAGTCTAACCAATGCCAACAATTTTCATTTGTGTTTACGCGCATGTTACACACACATATGTATACGCTCCCTCTGTCTCCCTCTCTCAATGATTTCATACTCTAGTCTCTTTCTCTCCCTCACACACTCACACATTTAAAGTAAGTGATTAAATACATGAAAGGGGAAAAATATTGCAGGTTGACGATGAAGCACTTTGCAAAACATAACAAACGACCTGTTGGACTAAAACAGACTTTGCCTATGTAAGCAGGAAGATAATAATAATAATAATAATAATAACAATAATAATAATAATAATAATAAATAGCTTTTGTATAGCGCTGTTCTCAGTTCGACTCATTGCGCTGTAACATAAATAATCTCACTCACATGTCAACATAATCATTTTTTCAATCACACACACACACTAACACACACACACACACACACACAACACACACACAAACAAACAAACAAATGGGGGGGGGGGATACTTATGAAAATGCCTGCAGAAACAAATGTTTTGAGTTTACTTTTGAAAGCTTGAAGGGTTGGAACATCTCTTAGACTGGCCGGCAACTCATTCCATGCAGACGACGCGGTGTATCCATATGAAACTAAAGAACTCTAACTTATACAGAGAATCCATGTAAACTCAGTTCAGTTCATATTGTTTACAGCCCAGCTGACTACTACAACCATACCAGGGCTAACACCACGTTAAAAACCACCAGGTCAAGACAAAAGACAACACTTAAAAACCATGCACACCGTTAACCTTGCAAGTCTAAAATGCAATTAAAGAAAAACAGCCATAAAATCATACCAGGTGAAATCTGTTGATCTCTTGTAAAAACTGGAAAATCACATCTGAAGGGATGTCTTGGAAGAGGTTCTTTAAGGAGTCCACTGTGTAGTGCTTTTGTCTCACATCGTACAAGTCCCATCAATCAAGGAGGAGGTGTCTGATGCTCAATGGCTCGTCATATGGTATTCACCATTGTGCTTCTTCATGTTTTAAAGGTACAAATGAGTGTAGCATGTGTGACCCATGTGTAACCTACGTAACACTGTCTCTTTCTTATCGTTCCCTGCAGCATTTGGGACAATTTCTTTCAGGTTCGGGAGGATTCGGAAAAGTATGTTATGTTTGTTCATTCCAATCCTCCTGCCACAGATTTCTCATGTAACTGTGTACTTTCGATTTTACATCTGTGTAAGGAATCAAAGATTCAGGCATCATTTCCCTTGTGGCGTTCTTGGCCAGACAGTCGGCCTTTTCACTGCCTCCAATACCAACATGGCCAGGAATCCAGGCAAAAACAAATCGGTAACCTTCATTTGTAAGAGTAGAAAACAAATCGAAGAACTTCAGAAGCTCAAGGTGATTAATGTTTCGGCCAGCAATTGCCTGGAAAGCGGAAAGGAGTCAGAAAATCTTTATGCTTGGATTTGGACACCATTTTTAGTGCCAAAACCAGAGCAGTCAGTTCAGCAGTATAAACAAAACTGTCAGACGGAATACATTTTGAGAATGCTCGATTGGGAATCATGGAACAGACGGCAGTGGCAGCGGCAGCAACACCTTCATCAGACTTTGATCCCTCAGAGAAGATTCTGTGTGATGGACATTTCTGACACAGTTCTGTATAAAACGACTTGTACGCCAGTGAACTGGTACTGTCTTTACGGAAGGAAGCAACATCAAAAGAAACCTTTGGTGTTTTCAAGGTCCATTGTGGGCTGTCTGGAAATTTTGAGAAGTCGTTAACAACTGCTAAATTTATATCTGCCTTTTCCATATGGGGACAGATATGGATTCCTAAAGGAGGAGTGACTTCAGATGTTTTACAAATTTGGTTTGAAATCCGTGTTGAAACAAGCAAATGTCATACACTGGTCTTAAAAACACTCATCTTGTTCGTACACATCTGCCATTTTCCCATGCTGAACGCCATGTTGGCTGCTTTATGCTAAGTGTCATGCATTTATTCTTTGTTGTCTTTTGTATCATGCTTAACAAAGGCCAGTGGCCAATAATCTGTGTCTGTTTTGTTTTGTTATGTCCAATTTGCGTTCAGATTCTATAGATCCAGTTGTGTTTTGCTGGTTCTTACTCTTGTCTAGGTTTGCAGAGAACTGCCAACCCCTATTAACACTCAAGAAAAGCACTTGAGCAAAAGTGAGGGTAGTAAATGGCATGTGTGAATAGCAGGGTATATATATGTATAAAGAAATTTACACAAACATAGAATCTCAGTTCTAAAAAATAGTTACGGTACATTTCAGAAATGACTAGGTAACCACAGTGCCTGATCGGTGACCCATTTGCACAGCTTCATTCATAACTTCAGTAATTTCATTGCTTTTCATTTAATTTGATTCAGAGGGATTCTTGATGTCACTTTGTGTGAACTGATGGCGGTTCTCAATTAATCAAGCATGATTTACCATGGCGCCAGCTTTGCTTACAAGCATGAGTGTTAACGTACTACCAGCACATTTAGTACTTTCAGCACAGACATTCAGACCAACAGCTTTCCTTAGCAACAAAACAACATTTCAGTGTTAAAGACTTTACCACATATGACTTTTTGATACATCATGCACTTTTACAGTAAGTTAGTAACAAGTTACAAGCATGTTTAAAATGTTTCTTTAGAATTTTTTCCCCTTACAATTACACCTCCTACTTATGCTGACACACTCTCTACACTGTTAAATTTTACAAATGAGACCCATCTAGTATCTCTCTTTCTCTAACATACACACACTCCCTCTGTCTCTCTCTCTCTTCCCTCACCCCCTCTCTGTCTCTTTCTGGTGCATTCTCTCTCTCTCACTGCACTCCTGCAAGAGAAAGGCTCTGATTCATGCGTCACCAATCACAGGCATGGATGAGGTGTGCCAGACATTACATACCCTATCTCTTTCACAAACACTCAGCTTCATGGTGATGTGAACCAAAGATAATGCACCAAAAATGAGTTCAAACAGATTTCTTATTTATCCAATTCATGTTTCCAATGTTGACTTCTTGCCTCTATCTTAATCTATGCGAAGAATTTCAGTCTGTTTATAATCAACCTTAACTTACTCCATAATACTTTGTCTACAATCAACACTGACTTACTCAATAATACTTTGAGTGCAGTACCCATGACCTTCAATGATCTATTTGTTGACATACCCCTTGTTGTTTAACCTCATCGGTGCCATGAACATATATGTGTCATTCTCCTGAAGACTGGTCAATATTGTGACATGACAAGTAAAAAATTTTTTTTTTTTTTTTTAAATGTTGACTGAAAATGAAAGCTTGATATCTGTAGTAGTGTAGTATCATCATCATCATCATCAGGTGCCTTGCCGCATGGCGTTGGCGATTATGGACTTCCATCTGTCTCTATCACTTGTTGTCTCAAGCATCTCTTCCAGCCTCCTTGTCCCCAGCCACTCCGCAAGTCCGTCTAGTATCTTCTCCCTGGATCTACCTGCTGCTATCTTTCCCTCCAGCTTTCCCGTTGTGACCAGGTGTTCCAATTCCCCTTTCCTCATAAAATGGCCTATAAATGTTGCCTGTCTTTTCCTAATCTTCCTTATGAATGATCTACTTGTGTCTGCCTCCATCAAGACTGTCTCGTTTGTTTTCTTTGCTGTCCATGAAACTCGCAACATTCTTCTTAGAAATCACATCTCGGCTGCCTCAATCTTGTTCTGGCTTTGCTTGTTGACTGTCCACACCTCGCAAATGTACAACAGTATTAGTTCTAGGCATTTGTTGGTAAGAATACTTTTCATCTTCTTGAATGCTGTTTTGGCTTGGCCAATTCTGCTGGCTATTTCTGATGTGCATCTGCCGTCTGGTGAAATGATCGTTCCCAGGTATTTAAACTTATCAACCTATCTCAAGGTTGTGACGTTTGCTGTTATTTTGCATGAGGGGGTTTCATGTTTTTTACTGATCACCATGACTTCAGTCTTCCTGATGTTTAGTTCCAACCCCTTACCTTTGCTTTCTATTCCAAGTTAACTTTCTGCAATTAGCAAGGTGACATCTGCGCATCGAATGTTGTTTATCATTTTTCCTCTACCCTTTAATCCAGAGTCTTCCTCTAGGTTTCTCATGATGTTTTCGCTGTAAAGTGAAAACAGATCTGGTGACAAAACACAACCCTGTCTGACTCCTCTTTTGATGTTTTGGAAGGAGCTTATATCGTTTTTTATTCTCATTGCAGCTGTTTGTTTTTTCCATCGATATTGAATCTTTCTAGTTGGTTGATCGATTCTTCATGTCTTACCCAATCGAAAGACTTGGTATAATCAACAAAGCATGAATATAAATTCTTGTTCATCTCCATTAACCTCTCTATGATAGTTCTTAGGATGTATATGGCATTAATAGTTTCTTTCCCTTCCACAAATCCACACTGTTCATCTGCTATTTCTCTTTTGATTCCATTCCTTGTCCTCATCATGATTATTCTTAATAGGATCTTGGTTACATGACTCATCAAACTGATTGTGCGATGGAGTTCGCATTCTATAGCCCCTGTCTTCTTTGGAAGTGCAATGAAAATTGATTTTGGCATATCTTTGGGGATTTTTCCAGTATCCTAAATTTCATTTAGGAGGACTGTTATTTTTTCTATACCAAATTCCTCCAGGGCTTCAATCATCTCTGTAGTAATGTTGTCTGGTCCTGGGGTTTTTCCTGGTTTCACCTTTTTCAATGCTGCTCTACCTTCATCTTTCATTATGGGTGGTCCTTCAAAGTTCTTTCTTATAATGTGTTCTTCATTTCTGTCATCTTCAAAAAGGTCTTTAATGTACTCTCCCCATCTGTCTAATATTTTGTCTTTTCCCATGAGAAGCGTACCATCTTTCGATTTCAAGCAATCAGTTGATGTGCATGCATTTTTCCTGTGGACAATTTCTGCAATTCGTCTGCACATACCCTGAGGATCCGTTTTGTGTCGGTCTTTTATTTCTTTGCATTTTGTTTTCAGCCAAGCTTCCTTAGCTTCATTGCACCAATTCCTGATTTCTTTGTTGATCTTCCTGTATATTAAGTCCTTTCTCTTTGCCTTCCTCCTTTCTTCCATCAAGCCCAAAATTTCATTAGTCATCCAGCTCTTTTTTGCTTTTCTATCTGCCTTAGGGATCTCTTCACAAGCTTCATTTATCGAATTTCTCAACTTTGTCCATTGTTCCTCAGTCACCAACGTCTTTCAGAGCACTGAATTTGTTTTGATCATCTACATTAAATTTTTCACGTATCACTTCATCTGTCTTAAAGAGGTCAAGATTTAGTTTGATGTTGCTTTTGGTCTGTTTCCTTTTCCTTAATTTCAGCCTAAATCTTCCCACTACAGGACTGTGGTCACTGTTGCAGTCTGCGCCTGGTAGTGGTTTTGCTGTTAGTAGAGAATTTCTAAATCTTTTGTTGATCACGATGTAGTCAATCTGATTTTTGGTATTATCTCCTGGACTCATCCAAGTCCATTTTCTTCTATTAGGCGTCTCAAACCTGGTGTTTCCTACTATGAACTCATTCATCTGTGCCCATTCTACAAGTTTCCCTCCCCTTTCATTTTGTATACCAAGGCCATCTGTAGTACACAGAACTGTAATACATAAATTGACACAATATTTGGAACCTGGTGAAATATAATAAAATGTTGCATATCCTGCAGTGTCTCATGTGTTACATGAGACACCGAAAAGGCATCTATGTGCTTGTTAAAATGGTCAATGAAGTGACACTTTTCAAAATATACTGAATAATGACATATCCTTTGTGAAGTAGTGCAAAATTCCACCGTGAGGGAGGGAAAGTGAGATTCATACACCACGGTCGGTCAGAGTTCAGGGAAGTTGACGAAATAGATCCTCTGTTTGTCTCAAGCGTTTCATGGTTTTGAAGACACCATGCCCACAATTAAATTTCCTGGTTTCATCTTTTTCAGTGCTGCTCTAACTTCATCTTTCATTATGATGTCATCTTAGTCAGTTTGTTCCTTTTCTCACATTGAACACAGCAGCAGGGAAGTTTCAGTCTTTTTCTCAACATTTTTTGTATCTAGTGTTTGTTTGTTTTTGTAATCTTATGCTTGACAAAGGCCAGTTGGCCGAAAATTTGCACCTGTCTTGTTTTGTTGTATTAAATACGCGTTCGTATTCTTCTTTCATGTTTTTTCTGGTTCTTGTAATCAAGTGATTATTTCTCAGTCTCCTCTTCTCTCTCATATCACTTATTGACGTGAATCATTACAAAAAAATGTCTGTGTTTTTAATGAATCACATCAGAAATTCCCAATGCCTACTATTTTAAAGGCACGACTTACTTAAGTTATCGCTACAGTGAAGACACCGTATGAAACGTTCGGGACACTGATCGATCTCCGAGCATATATCGATCATCCATGGATACTATGCAGTAAAAACTGATGTCAGAGACACAATTACATTCTTTCTTCACTGTCGAAACAGGTTGTATTGATTTCGGTCATGCATACATGAAATAATTGTGATCGATCTACCAGTCTGAACTCATGTCACAAATCTAGCCACAGAAATCGCTCATTTTTCCAACACTAAGTGCTGTAGAGTAAAAAGTACGAAAAACATACACTTTTTTTTTCATTTTCTTCAATTATTGGAACATATTACAAACGAAATATAACAATATCGTAAGATTTTTTTTTCAAAAAACATTTTATATTGGCTTCTTAAAAGCAGTGGTCCCAACTGACCAGTCTTCAGGAGAATGACCCATATATACGTTACGATAATGTGTATCTCATTTGCCAATGAGGTATATGTACATTCACATCACATCAAGAATTTTCCTACCTTCCATGCTGGGGAATCCCAATTTACACAAATCAGAAAGCTCTGTCCATCTACATGAATTATGCATGAGGTCAGCAGCCAATCACACTTTGCTATGATCACTGCACTGCAGCGTTTGTTACTACCCCTTCAGGAGATGCTGACCTTTCTTCCATAATGGCTGATGACAATGCTTCAACTGGGTCAGCGTGTTGCCAAAGGTTTTAGCTATTTCGTCACAGCACATACTGAGACAAACTTTAGGTGAAATCTGACTGGCCCAGACTTCAGACTGGGTAACAGGGGACGGGGATGGGGGACAATGATGAGGAGATGGAGGTTTTGTTTACAGCTTTCAGCTATTGTGCCAAGCACAAAACAAATAGTCAGTGAAGCTCACTTAAAGCATGTGTTACATGGCCATGTGAAACAGGAATCAGAAAGCTCTGTCCATCTACATGAATTATGCATGAAATCAGCAGCCAATCACACTTTGCTATGATCACTGCACTGCAGCGTTTGTAACTACCCCTTCAGGATATGTTGACCTTTCTTCCATAATTGTGCCAAGCACATTTATTCAGTGAAAGTCCAGTGCAACACATGATTATCAAAATTGTTGAGTTTTCTGTCTTCTGTCAGTGTTTCTGTTGTTTGAGAAGAAATGAAAAGAAAGTGGTGGGCATGGCAGAGAGACAGAGTGTGAGTGTGTGTGTATGTGTGTGCGTGTGTGTGTGTGTTACCATTCAGTAGGCCTACTTTATATGCACATAGGGTTTGGAGACATATCTCAAATACTTTTATATATATAATGATTTTTTAGAAAAGTTTGTTTTTATATTACTAATCCATAATGTATAACACTAAACTGTATGAAATATTATCTATCTCAATTTTATGGCCCATTCTTCATTAACCAAAGCATCAAATACAGTTAAAACTGTGATAAATAGTCTTTTCATTTCCCATTCAAAAAAAAAAAGGGTTATGATTACTTTCATGCAGTAATTTGCACACTAGAGTTTTTTGTTAATTATTACCCTATCTGTGCAAAAATCACTTAGCAAATAGCACATACTTGCAAAACAATGTAGGCCTACTTGGCACTGAAGGGGTTAAAGCCCATCCAACTGCCCAGAAACATATTAGGGCTATAACCATCTCAAAATGCACGCAATACCTCATTGAAAAAAAAACAACAAATCACACCATCTGGAAAAGAAAATTCAAATACACATATCAATGCTTTCCACATATAATCTAAAGATGCTCGAGGTGTAGAGCATTCCCACCAATTAATCACCAGGGGTTTTTAAAAAAGCCAACCTGAAAACAAATGTAAACATAACCAAGGACACTAAAACACACATAAAAACTGGCCTAAATTATATAAAACTACTTCTGCAAATCACATTTTCCTTACCGAGGGGAGAGGGGGGGGGGGGGGGGTATGATTGCATCAAGTGCTTCACAGAAAAGTTAAGTATCAATTTGTCAATTGAAAAACACACACACACAGTTTCTCTTTACATTCTATTCAGACAGACAGGGAGAGAGAGAGTGAGAGAGGGAGAGAGGGAGGGAGAGAGAGATTTTACATGACATAATTCAGTATAAACATAGGCTAAGCTAGGAGTGAGAAAGGGAGGATTTGTTAACTCTTTGACCCCCACATCCTGTCAACCAGCATCGTGCATTGTCACCCATGCTGGCAAAGCAAAAACTTAACCCTTTGAGTTTGACTGTCTCACCATATCCCCTAGCTTCCTGCAGGAAGTTGGTGGATGGGGTGAGGGAATCAAAGGGTTAACTTTTTGCAGTTGGTGGATAGTGTGCGGGAGTCAAAGGGTTAATCAGAGAAGGTGTGTTGATAGGACTAAATGTATGATGGTTTGATATTTCTGTAAGTCTCTGTGGCGATCAGCTAAACGTGCCCTGGAAGGAGGGTGCAGGGGGTGGGTGTATGTGTATGAGGGTGATTGTGCATGCCCACATAGGGTAGGGTGTTTGGTGTGCATGTATAGGGGGGAGGGGGGGAGGAAGAGGAGTATTGAAAGTGCTGCATTAACTCTTTCAGCCCTGTCTGTTTAACAAGAGAAATGCACTCCCAGCCTGGGGGTATTGGGGGGGGGGGGGGGACCTGTACAATCAACGGGTACCCCAATAAAACACCTATATCTCATAAACTACTCCATGAAATTCATTGAAATTTTGTATGCTTGCTAATATGTAAATGTTCTGTCTCATATATAATTTTCAGATCATTTGATGTTTTCAGTCTTAGTTAAAATTTTATGAAAATTTACAAAAATTACAAAAAATCTGAATTTTATCATTTTTTTCATATTCACAATTAAAGAGGCACACCAAAATCACAATGCACACAAGTGAAAACAAAAGGAGATACTACAAAATAAAAATGGGTATTATTACTTTGAAGTCGTGTTAAATCCCATAATATCCACAATGTCGAAAAAAATCAAGGAAAAAGAAACACTTTTTCTGAAAATGTGGGATACAATCGATTCAGAGGCCCTATCATGAGTTGAGGATGGTGGTGATGGTGGTAGTGGGGCCAGAGATTGCTCCAACATACTGTACGGCAAGAAAATGACAAAAGGAGCCTTCATTCTCACTATCACTGTCACAGTCGCTTTCTTGCCGTACAGTATGTCGGTGAATTCTAGAAGCATCAATATGAACATGCCCACTTGACGTTGATGGTTAATTTTCCACCTCCATTTCATCAATTTTCGGTCTTTGCGAGGACTCGCGCTCTTTGTCGAGTGAAGTGCCGATCGACGAAGATACACTCAATTTAGAGGCCGTTTCTTATGTTTCGGGCTAAAAATTACTGCCTTTATCGAGGAGCATTTCATGCAAAACTTGTTGCACTGTGTAGCGAGCTTGTTTAATCATCTTGATGTCAAAAAACAACAAAAAACTATGTAACATTGCTTCAAACTGACTTGGCGGAACCTTTGACGTTATCAGAAGCAAAGAGTGACAGAGTAACGTCCCTTCCATAATGAATATTCATACACATGAAACCGAAAGTGAGTGGGTGTGTGCGCCCGACAAATTGTCGGGCAGAGGAGCTGATAGGCGATCAGTCGCGCCTGGCAACTTGTCGGGCGCAGGGCTAAAAGAGTTAATAACTGCAATGGGAAACTTTTATATTGTCTCCACACATACATGATTGCTGTGCAACCATGAGCGCTTGCGAGTGTGTGTTTGTGTGTGCATCTGTTTGCATATGAACATGTGTGTGTGTGTGTATATGTGTGTGTGTGTATAATATGGTATGACACTGACAAACCTGCAGACCAAACTTCTTTGTTTTGGAAAAGACAAATAAGGAAATCTTGAATCTTGAAACTTAACATATGATTCTGACTGGTCACACTGAATCAGTCAAATCCATACTAGAAGGATGAGACATGATTGGTTGGCAACAAAATCAGGCCACTTCTATTTCTGAACATGATCTTGCAAGCAAGGCCTGCACATTCCATATGTGTGAGTGCGCGCGCGCGCACACACACGCACACACACACACACACATTCATGCGCGTACACACACACACACACATACACACACACACACACACACACACACACACACACACACACACACACACACACACACACACACACACAGTCCACACAGAGTATGCTCACTTTTGTTTTTCTGAGCATAATGATTTGAAGATGTGTGTAACAGCACAGCAGGTTGTGATCAGGTGTAGACTCACTTTGCTTTGTAGAAGATCTAAAAAAATTAAACCAGATTAAAATTCATCTTTAGCCTCCTAAAGCAAACAGATCTCACACAAATGAACAAAAACAAAAAAGCCAGGACGTATCCTGCGGCATAACATGGACACCAAATATAATCTGAAGTTGGAACAACTATAAAACCTCTACTTCAAGACTTTAAAAATGTTTTTAACTCTTTCGTTACGAACTCCCGCTTTAGCGGGAGAGTACTTTCTTACTGTAAGAACTGAATTTGTACATACGCTGTCTTTCGTTTCCTGGGTTTCCTGAGAGAGTAAAACTGTGAAAATGGTACTTATGTTACTGTTTCTCTACTCAATGTGGATGATTAACAAACATGACATGTGATATACCGTTGTGTACAGAACTGAAGTCGTAATAAAAATAACATGCTTTAACAGACCTGCGTGCATGTGGTGTCGCACAGGGAGACAAAACAGTTGACAATATTGCATCACAAGATAAACAAAATGATTACATGGACAGAGACAGCAACATATACAGCCGAAATGGCATAACGCATGCTGGTACTTACAGATTCATCTTTCTGTCATGTCATTGTCTCATTGTGAACGAGGTATCCAGTCACACAACATGTCACTGTGTCATTGTTGTCACCACATAATAGCATCAAAGCATGAGCCTGTTGTTTCAAATACAAAGTCTCTTTATAAACAGTTTTGCTGCAAAATTACGTTGTGACTAACATAAAACAAAAGACGGTATAGACTATAAATGCTACTCTAAGAATTATTTACATGTTGGTGTCATTGTCACCAGATTGTCACAAACATAGGTGGTGGAACTTAATTCCCCACTTGTCCACTCAAAGGTAGGGCGTCTGTGGTAGAAAAGTGGCAGATTCTCATCGTCTAAATCATCACTACTGTCATTTTCTCAGTCTTGGTGAATTATTGCCTGAAAATTGGCCCTTACTTCTTCTGTGAGTTGAACCAAATCAAAATCATCACCAAGATTATCGTATAATTCGTCGTCCGAAAACTGATCACGATCTTCCTCCTCCATTTTACAAAGTAAGAATGAGAGAGAACACATGGAACTTTGTGTGAAGTTTATGCCAGTAAAGATGGGGGAGGAGGTGGTGGAGGGAGCAGGAGCAGGGGGGGGGGGGGGGTTGAGGAAAAGTAGACGTAGGGAGGGGCCGGGGGGGGGGGGGGGGACACCTGATGAGAAAAAGGGCAGAAGACACTGGCAGAATACATGTATATGTTAGATGGGCAGTCTGAGAGCCGGAGGGGGGTGGGTGGGGGGGTGGTTGTGAGGATTGGCACAGTAGTGAAGGAGATGAGGAGTGGGTGTGGGAAAATAATTCTGGAAGGGGGTGGGGGATACATGGAGGGGAGGGGGCACAGCTTGGGAGGTCCACATGCACTTTTGGCCAAAGGTAGAAAATTACTAATTTTCTGCTAAAATCCCACGACTTATGGAGCTGAGGGGTGTGTGTGTGTGTGTGGTGTGTGTGTGTGTGTGAACACTTCTCTCTCTCTCTTGCTTGTTCTAAATCAACAGCGACTTTCCCAAGGGGGTGGGAGACGACTGGTGTATGGAGAAGGGGTAGTCTTGGAGACTGGACTGAGTTATAATGACATGGACAACCACAGCAGAAAGCAGCTGCAGTTGATCTGACAAACAGGAAACGGTACCTAAACAACAGCCTCATTGCTGTCCCATGGGAACGGAGGAAAATGTTTATTTTTTCATAAACATGCCTGGGTGTCTTAACTGACCACGCAGAGTAGAACAGGGAAACCCGCCGAAGGCAATCTGATCCAGAAATGCAGAGTATAAACACAAGGGTCGTGTCCCGTTAACCGCATAGCCGTTACCGCGAGGAAAGCGGGAAGCCGGTAGGAAGGATAGACGCACTGCCTCCCGCTAAACTCGCTGCCAGTAATGAAGGGTAGAGGATGATTTTAGATTTTCAGCAATCAAAGAGTTAAAGATTCACATTCAAAAAGACATTCACATTTCAAAGTGAAAGAATCTACAAATTCATTCATAACTTGCATGCCTGTTTCGAACTGTTCATTCATATGAATGTATATACACAGGAACAATCAATGAACATACAATACAATACAATATTTTATTTATATAGCGCAAAATCTTGATAAAATCAAATCTAAGCGCTAAAACAGACACACACTCACGCACGCACGCACACACACACACACACACACACGCACGCACACGGCTATAAATGGGAAGAAAGAATAAAAGCAATGGAAAATTATAGAGAGCATATTATATACAAATATATATTACAATGTGATTCCCCTCCGAGTGGAGACAGGCTGCAGAGGGGATTGAGTAAGGTCAGGATTTTATGCAGAGGAGAAAAGGTGAGTTTTGAGAGCGGACTTGAAGGAGACAAAAGTAGGTTGCTGACGGACTGAGAGGAAGTTTGTTCCAGGAAAGTGGACCAGAAACAGAGAAGGCTTGTGGACCATAGGTATTGAGCTTAGTGCGTGGAAAGCGAAAAGTCAGAGGATCGGAGGCAGAGCGGAGGGTATGTGAGGGAACATAGATCTCAAGTAGGCTTGACAGGTAATCGGGGCCTGCGTTATTGAGGCTTTTGTAGCACATGGTGTCTAGTTTGTACTGTATGCGCTTTGATACAGGGAGCCAGTGAAGTTGTGCCAGGAGAGGAGATATGTGGTCAGCTTTTTTCTTTTTTAATACAAGGCATGCAGCATTGTTTTGAATGCGCTGCAGGATGTAAATGGTGGAGGCAGGAAGACCAGACAGGAGTGAATTGCAATAGTCAATGCGAGACATTATGAAGGAGAGAACGAGTTTTGCAGTTGTTTCGACAGAGAGATACTTCCTGAACATGAGGAAATAGCCCAGCCAGTTGTAATAAGCAGCCACATAAATAATTTAAGCAGATGAGGTTGATAAAATCTTTAATTAACCCTCTTTGCAGAAGCTAAGAAAAGGCTGTGTGCAGCAGCATCAAAATAAATGAGACATATAAAAGGGGAAATAAAAAAAAATTGTGTCTAAGAAATGTGATTATTAGTAGCTAGCAAACCCTACGGGACAGCAACAGACAACTATGAACAGTCTTGTCAGCAAATTTTTACTCAACCTACTTTTCATGAGTGTGTTAAACATTCTGGTTCATGCCTACACTCAAGTCAGATACTTGCAAACATGTGAACATTTATATGCCATTTAAAAATTTACATAAATCATGAAACAAAAGCGTCAGATATATATAAATTCCTGGTGATGGACGGATTTTAACCTGATTTCATATTTGGGTCAAACATTGTCCTAATATAAAAAAAATGTAACTTCAATGGGAAGCGGCAAGGCAGAGATATCATTCTTGCCAGCTTTGAGTGTGCCAACCACTTCTCTCTACTGCCATAGTTCCTTTACAGACACTTAACAATGGCCATTACCATTAATAATCATCGTATATATGTAAAATTGGCCATACAGAAGACCAAAAATTATCAAGATCAAAAGAAACAAATGCTAAAAACAATTTCAGCATAGTTTCTTAAGGATTCATGGATCATACCAGCTTGTCTGGGAATGAATGTTCTAATCTATTTCTGTCAAATTTAATCGTTCTTCATAGAGTTTAAATACATCAGTATATTTTGAAAAAATGACAACATAAAATGCCGTAACAAAACAAATGTTACATGCTTGGTGACATTTATTTTTTCTCAGAGCAAGTAAATTGTTTTGTTATTGTTTTTCAATTACAAAATCATAAATAACAAAACGTGGAATTTGTTACACAAACAAAATTATGTTACTGCTTCCACATTGAAGAAAAAAAATATTGCATGTGACGCATGTGTATGCAATGCATGTGTGTGTGATATACCAAGATGCACAGTGTACACACGTTAAACACTGTGTCACAAACTCAAGTCGCTCTGTTTTATTTCTCACTCACTTCACTATAGATACTGGTAAAAAACACGATATAAATAACTGTATTCTGAAACTAATTGTGTTTCACCAGTTCGCCAGATGACAATGAAATGATTCATAATCAGTGAAACACATATTATACATGCTAAGCTTATACTTTTAATTCATACGTACTCAAACACATCCGTACACATATGAATACATATCCATATATGCATATTTTATAGATTACAAAATATACTGTCCAAAAAGGAAGACAGCAGATAGTCACTTTCATTTTTGGTTGCTTGTATGAAACAGGCAAAGAAAAGCAGATACACTCTCTTTCTCTGTTCGCTTGAAATGTTGGGATCTACAATCTTGCCCCAAATGTGTTGATACCATGCTTTCTCTCTCTCTTGCTGATTTCCACCAACACCAGGCCAGTCTCAATGGTTTTAACACCCCGCTTTCTTTTGATACAGAAAGTTGGCCAAGGCAGAGATGTATTCAAGTTCTAATTGCTGCTCACATGAAGAAATCATCAACTTCTGTAAGGAGTGGAACTAACCACTCCTATACAGAAAAAGACAAGGGTTGGTTAACAATCTGGATCCCAACTAACCACTGCTTCACAGGCTTTGTCCAGGAACAAGTTGAACAGTTTGTTCAGTCCACTTTCTGAACTTGAGCCACAATCTTTCCATTCCACATTGGTACCACCATGCTGTCATCTTTGATTTCTTCAAAAACTGCCCCTTCTCCAAACTCATCATTGTCTCGCTTGAAAAAGTACCTAAGAATAAATAAAACAAACCACTTTTACTAAAAAATTGAATTTCATTTCAATAAGTGTAACCTGAAAACAACATTCCCTGACAATACAACAAAAAGTTCGAGATTATGAAAGAAAGCCATCTTCATTTTGAATTAAATGAATTTAGAAACTGTCAAATCATTAGCAGTATAGTGTGTTAACAAGTTTTTTTGTTTTTGTTTTTTGTTGTTGTTGTTTTCTTTGGTTTCTGAAAAAGGAAATTTTCCTTCTAAAATTACGTTTAATCTAACATACTTACCGTGGCTCACTGATGCAATAAGCGGCAGCGATTTGCCATTCCTGCCTCATAAACAATAAAGTCCGAAGGGACCATAACTCTGAGAGTATCCATGTCTTGCGCATGCGCATGTGCTCTTCCTCTTTTCGAGGAAACCAAGACCCTGACTGTGAACGGAAGGAACCAGGAAGGCGGGGAGGACGGGAGGGACTCTGCGTGAGCCACGGTAAGTATGTTAGATTAAACGTAATTTTAGAAGGAAAATTTCCTTTTAATTACACATACTGTACCGTGGCTCACTGATGCAGAATAGCGCTACCCGGAAGGAGGGCTTACCTGGTTAACGCCTGGAGGAATGAGACAAGTCAGGGCGTGCAGCAGAGATGGGGTGTTGAGCCACCACAGTGGAAGTGATACCCCTAGATCCATCGTCGCGCAGACGGTATACATCGCGCCGGTAGGATGGAATGAACGTGCCCAGAGAACGCCAATGCGTGGCGTCCAGGACACTCAGGGGCTGGCACTGAGAGAACGCCAGTGACAAGGCCCATGCTCTAATCTCATGGGGCCTCAGGGAGAAGACAGCCGAATCTGAGCCCGGCCTGGCATCCTTGATGACTGTTCACAGCCATCGAGAGGTGGATGCGTGGCTAATGGCCTTCTTATAACTTTCGTTGTAAGAGAGAAACAGGTGGTGCTGCTTCTGGTGAGAAGATTTCGTCATCCCCGGCCGGGTGCCGCGGGGGGTCAGGCTTCCCGAAGGGAAGCCCTACGGACAATATCCAGCAGGACAGGGTTGTCCACGAATGAAGGACTACCCGACTCGCTGATGGTATTGCAGATGGCTGCCCTGTGTCCCTTCACTGAGGAGGACAAAAGGTTTTTCCTCGACGAAGAAGGCCGTGGTAGTTGGCCCATTGCGAGCGCGGGGGTGACTGGAAAGTTGAGGAGCACCCAGAAGGCCAACTGTGTCAGTGGGCACTATACGTTCCCTGAGTGTCCGGTCTGTGTGCTTGCACCACAGGGCCGATCACTGCCGGGGACAAGCCTAATGGAGACATTGAGGCCTGCACAGCAGTCAAGCAGGAAGGTTTAGAGCCTCCGGTTGCTGTGCAGAATGCGTGACCTTCGTTGAAGCAAGGACCGGCCTGTGACAGTGTGTTTTATTGGAGGCACATGGAACAGGTGCAGCAGTTCCGGAAACCATGTTTGGGCAGGCCATCGAGGCGCCACGAGAACCATCGTGGCAGAGTCTGCCCGCACCTTCCGCAGAACTTTCCCAGTTAGGGGAACGGAGGGAAGGCGTAGCCCGACAGGACTGACCGTGGGATGGACGGAGCATCCACGGGCCAAGCCAAAGGATCCGGGACTGGAAAGACATACAGATGAAGGCGGCGGTGGAATCTGGTGGCAAACAGGTCCACTTGTGATTTGGACCACGCTGCCCACACTGGCTGCAGAACTGCACAGACCAGTGCCTGTTCTGAGGGAAGAATCCTGTGGGAGCTGCGGACGGAGGCCGCAAGTATGTTCATCTTTCCCGGGACATGCATCGCTGAGATCTGAAAGGACTGTTCTACACACCAGAGTGGAAGCTGTTCCGCTCTCCAAGACAAGGAGTGGGAGCGGGCGCCCCTTTGCTTGTTGATGTAACAAGCCATAGTAGTGTTGTCCGTGTCGATGCAAACATGTTTTCCCTTAACCAGTTCAGTGCCTATAAGCCGTCAGCTGACGTTGCACAAAAGTGTTGCTATATTGCCTAAGAGCCGTCCGTTGACGTCGCAGGAGTTTTCCGATTTTTCGTTCACAACTGTGTGAGCCAGTAAGCACACAGGAACGCTGCACACTGAGCTATATGTGTCTACAATATAAAAATAGGATGTAAATTAGGATACGTCATAGGGTAGACACCTTTATTGTCGCTAATGATTTGGTAACTGGACCACGTGAAGTGGAGCACAATGGCGACGCAACCTTCGACAAGCCGAACGGTGGCTCACGTCAGTGGACTTTCACGACTCTAGAGGCCGTTCAAATGATTTTACAGCATGATGACGATTGAGAGAATTTGTTATCTGATGATTCGCTTCAACATGAGGGTGGAGAAAGTAACAATGACCACGCCGACATTCAACGCTTGCTGGCTGAATCGATGCAAGCAGACGATAACAAGTACGAGTCAGACCACGACTGCCGTGGTCAGTGCAAATGGCGAGCGCGCAGGCCATGACACTTCGGACTTTGGACCCAACAGCAATGAACGTGATGGTATATGGTGAGATGGGTCACGCACGTGTTCGTGGTGTGGGAAGGGGGGAAGATGAGAAGGGGGAGAGGGACAGGTGAGGTGCAGAGGAGCTGTGCCCCAGTTAGATGGCATGGCAGGGGGCGTGGCGATCAGCGAAGTGTTTCGCTCACTGAAAATCTGTTGGCCTCCAAATGGACAACAGTCAGACATTCCTCAATTTTTATGAAATCCAGGATTGAAAGTGGGAACTGGGGACGTGTGCTATGCTTTTTCAAGCTGTTTCTGACTGATGAGCATGAGCTGATTGACTTATTTGAATAAGGATTCTGATTCTGGGCTTATTTTCTCTTGTTTTGATTGCAGAATCTGAAGAACAGAGAGAACCAATTCATGAGTGTCATGTAGTTTGACTGTTCAGTGTCTGAGTACACTGACTGTCATGTAGTTTGACTGTTCAGTGTCTAGTACAATCACTTTTATGTTTACCGAAACCAGGTCTATCATTGATGGGATGGTTACTTACTTATTTGTCTGCATGGGTTTAGTATCGTTTCATGAACATTTTATGATGTCATATGTTTTGTTTTCATTTATGTATGTAAACTGACAACAAAGAAGTAATTTTCAGCTGGTTTTTTTTGTTTGTGAGTGTGTTGGGTATCAATCTGTAGAGATGGAAACTTACTTTTTAGACAACACAAAAAAATTATTTCCACTTTGGAATACCTGGACAGGTCTTTGCAATCAAGCTAAGAGAAAAATAAGCCCAGATTCAGAATCCTCGTTCATTTTCCTTCAAAAAACACTTATGTTTCTTTGTTGTATCTCTTATAGTTTTTGCACTAGAATTTTTTGTTAATTATTACCCTCGAATCCTCAAAATTCCCCGGCAATGGGGAAGCACATGTTTACATTTTTCTCTGGCACTGAAAGGGTTAAGAAAGGGGAGAAAGTCTCTGGGGGCTTGAAAAACTGCCTCCAGTTCCAGCATGTTGATGTGACAGGAAAGGAGGTCTTGTGACCATTGACCTGCTGCTGTTAGCAGGCCCACGTAGGCTCCCCACCCGGATTAGGACGCATCCGTGAACAAGTCCGCTGAGGGGGGGGGGGGGTGTGATATGGACTCCCTGGGCTAACCGCGACCGGGAGTGCCATTTGCTCATTGATGATTGGTACCAAGCAACCCTGGGGAAAAGCCCTGAACTGGAAGAATCGGTTCCTCGAAACGAATTGGAGGTACATCCTGTCCCTTGGGTGAATAAAGAGATGGGAATACGCATCTCTGAGATCAATGGAAATCCCCCAGTCGTCCGGGAGCAAGGCATCACAGATGGACCTAGGGGTTTCCATCTGAAAGTGTCTATGTGTCGGGACAGACTGCCCACAGGATCGCCTGTGGGGGGTGCTTGCCCTAGCCCCTTTGGGGCTGAAGGAGGCGCAAAACGTCTCCTGTGGAGGCCCCTGGAAGGTGGGGGAGCCGCCGGAGCAGGGCGCTTTGCCGTGGGGCAAGCGGGACCAGAGTGAAGGGCGAGATCCCTCCTGATTTCGTCCTGACTCTTGATAATTAATAATAATAATAATTACAATATTTATATAGCGCAAAATCTCGACAAAATCAAATCTAAGCGCTGAAACAGACACACACGCACGCACGCATGCACGCGCACGCACGCACCACGCACGCACACGCACACACGCACACACACACACACACACACACACACACACACACACGCATGGCTATAAATGGGGAGAAAGAATAAAAGCAATAAAAGCAAGAATAAAAGCAATGGAAAATTATAGAGAGCATTCATATACAATTATATATTAAAACAAAGTGATTCCCCTCCGAGCGGAGACAGGCTGCAGAGGGGGGTTGAGTGAGGTTAGGATTTTATGTGAGGAGAAAAGGTGAGTTTTGAGAGCGGACTTGAAGGAGACAAAAGTAGGTTGCTGACGGACTGAGAGAGGAAGTTTGTTCCAGGAGAGTGGACCAGAAACAGAGAAGGCTCGTGGACCATAGGTATTGAGCTTAGTGCGTGGAAAGCGAAAAGTCAGAGGATCGGAGGCAGAGCGGAGGGTATGTGAGGGAACATAGATCTCAAGTAGGCTTGACAGGTAATCGGGGGCTGCGTTATTGAGGCTTTTGTAGCACATGGTGTCTAGTTTGTACTGTATGCGCTTTGATCCAGGGAGCCAGTGAAGTTGTGCCAGGAGAGGAGATATGTGGTCAGCTTTTTTCTTTTTGAGTACAAGGCGTACAGCATTGTTTTGAATGCGCTGTAGGATGTGAATGGTGGAGGCAGGAAGACCAGACAGGAGTGAATTGCAATAGTCAATGCGAGACATTATGAAGGAGAGAACGAGTTTTGCAGTTGTTTCCACAGAGAGATACTTCCTGATCAGGCTTATACGATGGAGATGATAGTAGCAAGATCTGGCAGTTTGAGAAACAAAGTTGTTCATGGAGAGGGTAGAGTCAATGCAGACACCAAGGTTTTTAGCTGAATCAAAAATTGGGACTGATGTGTTACATAATGGGAGAGAAAGAGGAGGCAGCTGAGAAAGTTTCTGACGGGTGCCAATGAGGATAGCTTCTGTCTTGTCGTCATTAAGCTGAAGTTTGTTGAACGACATCCAGTTCTTAATGTCCGAGTAACACTCAGTGGTGCGAGTCAACAGGCGCTGTATATTATCAGGTGAGTCACTGTCTTGAAGTTGGGTGTCATCAGCATAGAAGTGGTGTTTTATAGAGTGGGAGTTGATGATGGTGGACAGGGGGGAGGTATAAAGAGTGAAAAGAACAGGGCCAAGGACAGATCCTTGTGGAACACCACAGGTCAGGTATGCAGGTTGAGAGTAAGTGCCATTGATGAGAACAGTTTGTTTTCTGTTTGATAAATACGAAGTGAAAAAGGAGAGAGCAATGTCAGAGATGCCAAAAGTATGATGAAGTCTAGAAAGGAGAATACCATGGTCAGTGGTATCGAAGGCTGCAGACAGATCAAGGAGTGTGAGGAGGGAGACTTTGCCAGTATCAGTTGCAAGGAGGAGATTGTTGAGAATGTGTAGTAGGGCAGTTTCAGTGCTATGGCACTGGCGGTAGGCTGACTGGAAAGGATTGAGGAGATTGTTGGCAGACAGGTGAGAGTTCAGCTGGTTGAGGACGACTTTTTCAAGGAGTTTTGACAAGAAAGAGAGATTAGAGATAGGCTGGTAATTTTTCAGTTCATTTGGGTCTAAATTGTGTTTCTTGAGGAGAGGGTGAACAATAGCAGACTTGAAAGAATCTGGGACAGTTCCAGTTTGAAAAGAAGTGTTGATGATGTCAGTGATGAATGGGAGGAGAGTAGGGAGACAGTCGGAGTAGAGAGAACCTGGAAAAGGATCCAGTTCGCAGGTTTTGAACGACATGGATCTGATTGTGTTGAAAATTTCTTCTTGTGAGACTAGGGTAAAAGTAGTAAGAGGTGTGCCAGAGAAGGAAGGGTCAGGTGGGCATGGTTGACAGGGTGTCCTGTCAAGCCTGTCACGAAGAGTTTGTATTTTGGTGGTGAAATACTTGGAGAATACAGATGGGAGTTCTTCAATTGTATGTTTTGTTGGGAGAGGTAAATCTTTTCGTGTGCCAAGGAGATGATTCATGGTTGTAAAGAGTTCTTTTGAAGAAGAGGCATTCAGGATTTTGGTTTGGAAATAGCTTGTTTTTGCAGATGCAATAAGGGTGGATACTTTTGTTTTAGAGGTTTGGAAAAGTTGCCTGTGTACAGTGAGTTTGGATTTGCGCCAGCAGGGGCTCTGCTCTGCGGCGGGCACGTTTTGCACAGGCAATCTCATGAGTGAGCCAGGGGGTAGGGGGGCGGTCAGGTAAAAGACAAGTTGTGGCTGGAGCATGAGTGTCCAGAAGATGGTGGAGAGTAGTATAGAATTCATCGGCAAGGTTATGTGACTTTTCAGAAAGGAGACAGGAGGCATCAGATGAAAATGTGGAGAGGTCGATAGATTTGAGATTGCGTCGAGTCACTGTGCGTGTGGTACGGGAAGGAGGAGAAATGTCAAGAGAACAGAGAATTGCAGAGTGGTCAGATGGAAGGGCTGAAGTTAGACGGGTAGAAAGAACTAAGCAGTTGTCAGTAGCTGAGTTGTGGTGATCACGAGAAATGATCCAGTCAAGAATGTGACCTTTTTGATGGGTTGGTTCAGAAATGTGTTGAGTCATATTGTGATTGGACAGAGAGTTGATGATATGTCTTGTGTCATAACGGTGAGTGTTGTCATAGTGGACATTGATGTCACCTAGAATGATGAGATTTCCAGGTAAGAGGCAGTAGTGGTCAAGCAGTTGGTCAAAGTCAGAGAAAAACGTGGATGTGGTGAGTTTGTTGGCAGAGCTAGGTGGAGGTCGATAGACACAGGAGAAGGTGATGGGGTGAGGGGTGGATTGGAAGGATACTTCAACGTGATCGAAAGAAGGATGGGAGAAAGGCAGAGACTGCGAGAAAGATAGGCGGGAATGGAGTGAGTCGTTGTAGAGGATGGCGATACCGTCACCTCGAGATGAGCGATGGAAAGAAGCAAGCCTGTAACCACTCAGAGTGAGGCTAGCATGTATAGGTTCATGACCAAGGGGGTTAAGCCATGTCTCTGTGATAAAAGCAATGTCAACGTGCTCATCTGCGATAAAAGTCAGCAATGACTTCGGCTTTGCCATCCTTGCATGTTGACTGAGCGTTAAAAAGGCATAATTTTAGTTTATCACAGTCATATGGCGGTGGCCGAAGTGGCGACAAAGGCGGCACTGACGGGACAAAAGACGAAGGCACCAGCAGGGCAGAAGACGAAGGCAGCAACGACGGAACAGAAGAAGAAGGCAAAGTTAGCATCGGCGGGACAGACGACGAGGGCAGCGCCGAGCGGGACAGAAGACGAAGGCGGTACCGGCGGGACAGAAGGTGAAGGTGGCACCAGCGGGACAGAAGGTGAAGGCGGTACTATCAGGATAGAAGGCGAAGGTGAAGATGGCAGAGGAGGAGACGAAGTTTGCAGCAGCGAGGTCGAAGGCAGGGGCAGTGGAGGAGACGAAGAAGCAGAAGAAGAAAAGTGGCGTCGGGCTGGCACAGCAGGAGGCAGGTTGTGCCAAAGACGGTGGAGACGTCCACCACGACAGGATCGCGCAGTGCGGGGCTTGCTACACAGCCCCAATGTACGTATGCGCTGGTAGACGCCTCCACCGAGGTAACATTTGCTGTGTTTAAAAAGTGTCAGTCCAATTTGTTTAAGAAAGGACGGATCCATAATTGAGAGCCAGTCAGGAGAGGATGATGTTTGCAGGTTGGTCAGTTCACAACAATTGAATCAGAGAACAACGAAGGTTTGGGAGCTGTAGCGTTGGGCGAACACAGTAGGCTAAAATGTTAACACAGTTCACAGATTAAATGTCCGACCTGAGCGGCAGAATTAAAATGACGAAAAGTAGGCATACGAAACTCCAAAATCAGATTATCCGGTAAAATATTCAAAATTTAAAAAAAAATATTTACATCACCATTTGTCGGGACCCAAGAGGAATAAACTGATATAAAATTCAATGCACAAAATCAAATAGAACCACGATAAAATCACTGTAAAATACCACACACACTTTTGCTGCCTGCTGGCGCGACATCTACTCACAGATAGTGGCCTGCACGTGGGTCCCGAAGAGGGAACCAGACCTAAGTGGCACAGCTCTCGAGGAAGCTCTGGCAGATGAAGAGCGGGTGACAAAAGATGGTAAGAGTACCGCATTTGGCCTTGACAGCACTGAATTGAGGTACAATCTGGCGAAGGGCATTGGCCGAGTGCTTGAGGTCTTTCCGCCATGGAGTGAATGGAAGCAACCATTGCGGGAGAGACAGGTGACTGACGGAGAGAAGCAGGCTCGTAGTCTGGGTCCTGAAGAGCGGACACCAGACCACACCCAAGAAGGAATCCACCACTGGATCCACTTCCAGACCCCTTCTGGCAGTCTCCTCCCAGTTTGCCAGGCAGCGCTGCGAGAGGGAGATATGCCGCTGCTGGGCCTGAGACCTCTCTTGCGCTAAGAGGAGGTTATCCTATGTGAGGGAGAGTGGCGACTCTGGAATGGCCTCATGGGCCGTGAGGACCACTCTGTGGAAAGGGAGTTTCTCTGGCCTCAGGAATTTCCCGTAAGCCAGAGCTCCAAGGAAGTCGGGCACAGAACCTGGAAGGATGTCCTGTGCCTCAGTGCCCCTCACCTTGCTATGGGCCCTCCTCACCGAGTCAGCCACCAAGCCTGACTCTTTTAGGAAAGGGGAGGCTGGGGCTGTGGAGTCAGTGTACCCCCGGCCCGCCTACAGAGGAGGCGATGGACTGTGGAGTGCCCAAGTGTGGGCAAACTCCAAACGGACTGGGGTCAGAAGCCCCGGGGAGGCCCCCTTGGGGAGGAATCCGACCTGGGGGGGGGGGGGGGGGGATCCAGAGGGGTGGTCAAGGCAGACGCCTGCGTGGGTGGGGCGCCGGGCATAAAGCAGGGCCACCAAGTATACCCTGCGAACGAGGCAAGGGGAAATCCCATAGATGGGAAGTGCTGCCATGGCGCCATGTACGGTGCCATGGGAGGCCTCATGGGCTGAGCCGATGGAGTCCCCGGATCCCCAGTGCCCAAGGGGCCAGCCTGCTGGGGGTCGGTTGTCATTTGCCAAGACGACTAAGCGCTCTGTCCACAATGGGACAGAGATGTGCCAGCCCGCAGTGGGTCGCTTGGCATTTGCCAAGGCGACCAAGCACTCTGTCCGGATGGGACAAAGAGGTTGGAGCGGGGGCACAAGCAGGCTGCAGGGGAGGAAAGGAGACAACCTGGGCGGATCTACGATCTGACGCCCGTAATAGGGGGGTTGTGTCCCTTGGCCCGCCTGGCGAACCAGGGGGTGAGCCATTTTCTGCCCAAGTGCTGGCCTTCCTGCCTCCCGAAGGAGACCCATACCCGTGTCGCCCTTCAGCCATAGGGGCTGAAGCAGTAGCAGATGAACCGGGGTTGAGCTGTACGGAGGGGGCGAGTACGGAATCAACAGAACCGCAGCTGAGTCGATTACCGTGAGGGGCAGTGTGAAGGCCGCAAAATAACAAAATGTCAACAGAGCCGCAGCTGAGTTGAGGGCTCGTGGTCATGGCAACAGAACCGTAGTTGAGTTGTGATGACCAAGCCGGGGTGGACCTCGGTCTGACGCCCGCGGCAGGGGTGTTGTCACCCATGACCCACCTGGCTAAGCAGGGGGTGAGCCTTTTTCAGAGCCGCAGCTGCGTTGAGGGCACAAGCAGGCTGCAGGGAGGGAGACAACCTGGGCGGATCTATGATCTGACGCCCGTAATAGGAGGGTTGTCTCCCTTGGCCCACCTGGCGAACCAGGGGGCGTCCCGTCTGGCGAACCAAGGGGTGAGCCATTTTCTGTCAAGGTGCTGGCCTTCCTGCCTCCCAAAGGAGACCCATACCCGTGTCGCCCTTCAGCCATAGGGGCTGAAACAGTAACAGCTGAACCGGGGTTGAGCTGTACTGAGAGGGCGAGTACGGGATCGACAGAGCCGCAGCTGAGTCGATTACCATGAGGGGCAGTGTGAAGGCCGCAAAATGACAAGAAGTCAACAGAGCCGCAGCTGAGTTGAGGGCTCGTGGTCATGGCAACAGAACCGTAGTTGAGTTGTGATGACCAGCCGGGGCGGACCTACGGTCTGACGCCCGCGGGTAATGGTCCCCGTGGGTCGGGGGTTCCCCAGCGCCCAAAGGGCCAGCCTGCTGGGGGCCGCTTGGCATTTGCCAAGGCGGCCAAGTGCTCTGTCCGGAATGGGACAGAGAGGTGCCAGCCCGCCGTGAGTCGCTTGGTATTAGCCAAGGCGCCCAAGTGCTCTGTCCGGAATGGGACAGAGGTTGGGGCAGGGGCAGCAGCAGGCTGCGGGGGAGGAAGGGAGGCAACCCGGGCGGATCGACGATCTGACGCCCGTAAAGGGGGGTTGTCTCCCTTGGCCCACCTGGCGAACCAGGGGGTGAGCCAGTTTCAGTCAAAGTGCTGGCCTTCCTGCCTCCCGAAGGAGACCCATACACAAGTCGCCTTTCAGCCATAGGGGCTGAAACAGTATCAGCAGAACCGGAGTTGAGCTGTACGAAGGGGGCGAGCACAGAATCGACAGAACCGCAGTTAAGTCGATAACCGTGATGGGCAGTGTGAAGGCTGCAAAATGACGAAAAGTCAACTGAGCCGCAGCTGAGTTGAGGGCTCGTGGTCACCGCAACAGAACCGTAGCTGAGTTGCGATGACTTGTCGAGAGAGTGAGAGAGAGAAGACGTAGAAGGGAGAGACAAAGATGAAGAGAGAGCGGGTTTTGGTGCGCCGGTCGAACCACCGGTCTGTGGGTTGGAGAATTCGGCGGACGAAATCTTCTTAACCCTCGCTTTGCGACCCAATCGCTTCACATAAGTTTCTCCCTTAAACGAAAACATAGGCAAGACACAAAAACAGCAACGAGAATCAATCGATCGCGTAGCGAAATCGAAAAATACTTAGCTGCTCAGTGAGTACGAGGCGAGCTGGAAGATGGCTGCCGGGAAAAGAGGAAGAGCACATGCGCATGCGCAAGACACGGATACTCTCAGAGTTATGGTCCCTTCGGACTTTATTGTTTATGAGGCAGGAATGGCAAATCGCTGCCGCTTATTGCATCAGTGAGCCACGGTACAGTATGTGTAATTAAAAGAATCTTTTCAACCAACCAAAACATGACAAGAATCATCATCATCATCATCACCATGTGCCCTGCCGCATGGCATTGGCGATCACGGCCCTCCATACGAATCTATTCCCTGTTGCTGCAAGTACATCTCCCATACTCCATATCCTCAGCCACCCTGCAAGTCCGTCCAATATTTTCTCCCTGGGTCTATTTGATGCTTTCCTGTTGTGACTAGGTGCTCTAATTTCTCTTTCCTTCCAAAATATCCTACAAATGTTGCTTGTCTTTTTCCAATCTATATCCTACAAATGTTGCTTGTCTTTTTCCAATCTTTAAAGATTGGAAAAAGACAAGCAACATTTGTAGGATATTTTGGAAGGAAAGAGAAATTAGAGCACCTAGTCACAACAGGAAAGCATCAAGTAGACACAAGAAGATCATTAATAAAGTTTATTAATGATCTTCTTGTGTCTGCCTCCTTCAAGACTTTCTCATTTGTTTTCTTTGCTGTCCATGGAACTCTCAACATTCTTCTTTGGAACAATGTTTCAGTTGCCTCCATTTTGTTCTGACTTTGCGTGTTGACTGTCCTCACAACTGTATAACAGTATCGGTTCTACATAACGCTCAAGAACTCTCTTCCCGATGTTAACCGATATATATTTGTTGGTAAGAACGCTTTTCATCTTCTTGAGTGCCGTTTCGGCTTGGCCGATTCTGTTGGCTATTTCTGATGCGCATCTGATGTCTGAATATGAAAACATAACTAGAATATCACCTAAGTATATATATATATATGAAAAACATGACCAAGACCTAAACTTGGCTGCTCATCAATGATCACCTAAGTATAAAGAATAGAAACAGTAACACACAAATCTATTGCGTATACTACCTTGGGTCAGATACAAACAAAAATCCCATTAAAGAAAAGACAAGACAGACTCTGAAATGAAGAAAGAGAGAGAGAGAGAATGAGAGATAATAACACTTATTGTACAAATTTATCTGAATGATAAAGAGATGGAACCGACCTGAAACTGCCTTTTTTGGTGTGAAGATGTCGGATCTGTTCCAGAGTGACTGTGCGTCCTGACACGATGAAGCGGAAAGGGATGTGTTCTTGTTCAAAGTACATGCCCACCACGACACTGTCACCTTGGCAACTGCTGCCCACTGGTCTGGAGGGTCGTAAGGTTGGACATCTAAAACATGCAGTCAAATGTACTACCAGTTTGAACACTGATTCTTTAAATAACTATAACAGCAGTCAAATGTACTACCAGTTTGAACACTGATTCATTAAATAACTATAACAGCAATCAAATGTACTCCCAGTTTGAACATTGATTCATTAAATAACTATAACAGCAGTCAAATGTGACCTCCCACTACAAAATCAGTCTTAACTCGCAGTCAGTCGAACAGTACTAGGAGCTGAAAAAGTGACTGAGGGTCTGTCTGGGGTGTTTTGACTTTTTCTCAAAATTGATTTCTGTAGACTATATACAGGCTGGGTATTATTATTATTATTATTATTATTATGAACATTTAGTACGCCTAATCAAATTAATGCCCTAGGCGTTTACAATGGCAAAACATATAACCAGAATCACAAGCACACACACACACGCCCACAGAAGCACCCACACACACACAAACACACACACACACACACAAACACACACACAGCATGACATGCAAATACAATGACACATTGACACTAAGACACTATAATGTCACCATTACATTACATGGGGGGAAGGGGGCAGAGATTACCAGTTTTGGGAAACAGGTGAGTTTTGAGGGAGCGTTTGAATGTGGACAGAGAGGGTGAGTATCTAAGAGAGCGAGGTAACTGATTCCAGATGGTTGGAGCTTGATAGGAAAAAGAACGCTGCCCAAACCTTTTAGTGCGGACTATGGGGATACTATAGAGACGGGTATCAGATGAGGACCGCAAAGCTCGAGATGGCGTGTAGAGATGTAACAGATGGGTGAGATACTCAGGACAGGAAGACTCAATAGATTTGAAGCAGAGGCAGGCAATCTTGTAGGATATTCTTTGCTGAACAGGGAGCCAGAGGAGAGAACAGAGCAATGGCGTAACATGGTTAAATTTTGAAGAGCGGAAGATGAGACGGGCAGCATGATTTTGAACTTTCTGAAGTTTGTTAATGAGATGAGAGGGGGAACCAGAAAAAAGAGCATTACAGTAATCGAGACGGGATAGAACAAATGCACAGACAAGAGCCTTTGTCGTGTCTTCTGAGAGGAGGTGGCGGATAGAAGCAATTCGGCGGAGTTCAAGAAAACAAGTCCGACAGACGTTGCTCACATGCTGGTGGAAGGACAGGGTTTGATCAAGAGTTACACCAAGGTTACGGGCAAAATGGGAGAGAGGGATAGATGAGTCAACAAGTGTGACAGAGGTTGGAAGAGAGGGGTGATTTTGGAGTTTGGGTGGGGTGATCAAGATCAATTCGGATTTCTCGGGTAAGACAAGAAGATAGTTTCCTCTGAAAATTGGCTGGGGTCCAGGGACAACGTCCCTGCTGGGAGTCTGGGGGGTGAAAGCTGAAGAATTTCTGTAATTTTGAGGCATTATGGATGCATTTCCTAATGGCAAATACAATAATTCAGTAATATATCCTCTGAAAAAAAAACTTTTCCCTCTGAAACTAGGAGTTCATCCGCTGAAATTAGTGGATCCTCTGAGAGTTACCCAGCCTGTATATAAATCTATCCCCCACAGAAATTTTTTTTCTTGAAAAAACATTATTTATCAATTTAAAATGGTATTTTAATGCACTGATTGCAGCAGAAAGAACGCAATTTCCCACCAAAGTATCTATTTTTGTCTCTTATAAGAACCGTAACCTGCACAGTACCCGCATATGTATTATACTGACGGAAAGCTCTTTGGTGCACCTTTCAGATAATGACAGGTAAAATTAGAAACAAACCGGGTCAAAGCCACCAAATAAAGAAATTTAAGGAAAATGTGTAGGAGAGCACACAAAAACTTTAGAGACCGTTTTCTCAAAATGGCCGTCATACAACTTAATGACTTTAAACATACATAAACTTCTACATTGTTTTGAGTATATGTGTGTGCATGTGCATGGGTGTATGTGTGCGTTTTTGGTCTAAATGTGCTTATCTGTAAAGCGCAGGAGCCTAGATTACTAGGATGGGTGTATGGAAATTGTCATTATTACTATTATTTGCGTCTAGATAACAACTATCACTGAGGACATCAGAGAATAAATCCTCTATATACAATGTTCTTCAATCTTTAAGAAACAGGGAGTCTGGGAACATACACTTAGTTCAGCACCAGTTTTCAACCTTTGTTTTTAAAAAGTAAGATACCAATTCATTCCTGATGGTCTCTGCCATTTACATGCAGGCTAGCCTGTCCCTTGACAGAACTATCAAAAACAATTTTTTTGCTGTTTACAAATGCAAGATAGTCTGAGCTGGAGTTTCATACGCCAGGAAGTCACTTAAGCTCCAAGAATAAGAAAATTGTTTCTGGACAAATATGTCAGCTGTTTTATGTTGATTTTAATCACAAAGTGTTTGATCAAATGAAGTAAGTGTAAAAAGTTTGAGATATATTCAAATTCAAACAGCATTCATCAATCTTGAAAGATCATGGAACTGTACCAACACTAGGTGGATTTCAGGTACAACTGATTTTGCATTCCAGTGTGCAACCTGGGCAGGGTTATATGGAAAACCAGCCTTTGCTCACAAAGGTCTCCCCTATCCACACTGCAAGGAAAAGACAACAGCCAGTACTACTTGACAACAGCAATGTTATAGGAGTTGCCAGAAAGAGAATGAAAAAGACAGTGAACCGACTTACGGACTACACAAATGGATTTTCCAAACCATTTCAAAAATCTGTAGAAAACAATCATACCCAAAAATCTAGGGTGACACTGTCATGAATAGCCAGAAGGGAAAACAGATGCAGAAATTCAGCTAAGTTGCAATCCCAAAGATGCAATCATATACATGGATGGCTCAGTCACCAATAACAAATCTGGATGGGGGTTCACTGTCAAACAAAATGGAAACACCATACATGAAGAAAACGCTACATATATCATAACCTCCAGTCAAACAATGGAAATTGAGGCAGTCCCACATGCACTACAATGTCACTTGCATTACAATGGTTAACCTCACTGGATGATGAAATGAAAGAAAGTCAAACTTTCATCCTGACTCGATGCATCTCCTTCAAAAAGTGCAAAATGGAATATGGACCCCAGAATGACAAAAAGCAATGAACAGTAACGACCTACAAAATCTCACATGGATCTACTGCCCTGCCACATGGCGTTGGCGATCATGGCCCTCCATATGTATGTATCAATTATTGCCGCAAGCACATCTTCTACCCTCTCTGTCCTCAGCCACCCTGCCAGTCCATCCAATATTTTTTCCTGGGTCTACCTGCTGCTCTCTTTCCCTCCAGCTTTCCTGTTGTGACCAAATGCTCTAATTCCCCTTTCCTTATAAAATGGCCTATAAATGTTGCCTGTCTTTCCCTTCTTGTGTCTGCTTCTATCAAGACTGTCGTCATTTGTTTTCTTTGCAGTCCATGGAACTCTCAACATTCTTCTTAGAAACCACATCCCGGCTGCCTCAATCTTGTTCTGGCTTTGCTTGTTGACTGTCCGCGCCTCACAACCATATAACATTATCGGTTCTATATAACATCCAAGAATTCTCTTCCTGATGTTAACTGATACGCATTTGTTGGTAAGAATGCTTTTCATCTTCTTGAATGCTGTTTTGGCTTGGCCAATTCTGCTGGCTATTTCTGATGTTCATCTGCTGTCTGGTGAGATGTCTGTACCCAGATATTAAAACTTATCAACCTGTCTCAAAGTTGTGCCATTTGCTGTAATTTTGCATGAGGGGATTTCATGTTTTTTACTGATTACCATGACTTCCGTCGTCTTGCTATTTAGCTCCAACCCTTTATTTAGCTCCAACCCTTTATTTTTGCTATTTCTACTTTATTCACAAGGTTTGTAAAGTCCCTTTCATTTTCTGCAATTAGCATGGTGTCATCTGCAAAACGAATGTTATCATTTTTCCTCCAACCTTTAATCCAGGGCATTCGTCAAGGTTTCTCATGACGGTTTCACTGTAAAGTGAAAACAGATCTGGTGACAAAACACAACCTTGCCTGACTCCTCTTTTGATGTTTTGGAAAGAGCTTATATCGTTTTCTATTCTCATTGCAGCTGTTTGTTCCCAATACACATTTCTGATTATTCATGGATCTTTTCAATCAGTACTGAGTGTTTCCAGTTGGTTGATCAATTCTTCATGTCTTATCCAATCGAAAGCCTTGGTATAAACAATAAAGCATAAATACAAATCCTTATTCAACTCGATTGACCTCTCTATGATAGTTCTTGGGATGTATATGGCATTAATAGTTCCTTTCCCTTCCACAAATCCACACTGTTCTTCCGCTATTTCTCATCTGCTTCTATTCCTTGTCCACATCATGTTTTCTTTGGCAGTGCAATGAAAATTGATTTTGACATATCTTTGGGGATGTTTCTGGTGTCATAAATTTCATTTAGGAGGATTGATATTTTTTCAATACCAAATTCCTCCCGGGATTCAATCATCTCTGTAGTAATATTGTCTGGTCTTGAGGCTTTTTCTGGTTTCATCTTTTTCAATGCTGCTCTAACTTAATTTTTCATTATGGGTGGTCCTTCAACATTCTTTCTTACAATGTTTTCTTCATTTCTGTCATCCTCAAAAAGGTCTTTAATGTACTCTCCCCATCTATCTAATATTTTCCCTGTGAATTATGATGCCTACTCCTCTTTCATGTGCATTTCCACCAGAATGTATTATTGTATGCTCTCCTGATGTTATCATGCCTGCCCCCTTCCATCTCACTTCCCCTAGTCCTAAAATATTAATATTAAGCCCTTGCATCTCCGTTTTGACATTCTCTAATTTTCCCTTCTGCAGCAATGTCTTCACATTCCATGTTGCGATTTTGTTTTGTTTTTTTCAGTTTGATCGCAATAGCTTGCTGACAGTCTGGTGTCACCCGCGCAGCATGACGATCCCTACCAGATGAAGGTGCTCCACAGGAGCCCCCTATTTATGTCATTATCCTCATTTTTCTTGTTTTGTCTGGCCATGAATATTCTTGGGAAAGTACGATGGTGGTTTTCCGCTGCCTTCCATTGAACTCTCCACCAGCCTTTGTCGTTCCCAAGACAACCTACGAGGCAGTAGAGGTGATTTTTCTTCCAGGGTTTACTCCCTTAGCATTATACTCTCCCGAGATAACTACACGGCAGTGATGTTATTTACCCATAGCTGGGGGTCTAGTTCATGGGCACCAGGGCATATCCACACGCCGGTGGGCCTGCGTGCCGCACGTCTGGGGGCCTGACCACCTCCGAGTCCCACAAGTTTTAGCCCGAGTCCGTGAGATGCTCAGTTACCACATGTCGCCACCAGGAGGCATAATGTAGGGCTTGCTGATGGAAAGGATTTGTACTGACAGAGAAAGACTTACGCATTCTGCTCTCCTTTTCGCCTAGCTGCAAGCAGCAGTGCTAGCAAGCAGTGCAGGCTGAAAGCGAGAGGTGACAAGCACACAGTCACTCACTAGCCAGCACACCAGACGCACCACATCATGTCATATGTACATATGAATGTTTATTAACCACACATGCTGCTGACTTCCACTAATCGTTTGGTCTCATGGAAGGGTATCCCTTTCGCATTTGCAGTCTTTGAGACTTATCTCCCCCTAGATTTTGGATTCTTTGGGTCATCATAAACCCAAAATGGGTTGGTTGATTTAACTGTCTACCACGCGCATACTAAGTGACAGGGAAATATGAAAACCGGCAAGTACGGTCACAATACCACGTACTATCATATGGTACCCGAGTCGTATGTCTCTCCCTAAACTGTCATGTCACTGTCACCAGTTTGTCACCAGTTTTGTAATAATTCATGGTAACATTTGTATTAAAATCCTGCAGTCATGCAAATTTGGCAAGCCCATGCCACATGCTTGTGTGAAATGAAAGTGAGAGCCTATCTGAAGGAAAAGGTCCCACTGGGCAAGTCACAAGTGCCACACTAAAACTGTCAACTCTCTCACTATTGCTACTACTACTTCTAACTACTACTATGCATTCCTGGCTTCCAAACTACTATTTACAACATTAAAACTACATATTTTACACCACAGTCTATTCACAAGCAATCATCGCAGTGTCTATTCCTGCAGAATCACAGATAAGTGTCACAAGTCATAAGTGACTTGGTCTTGTGGGCTCAGAGAATTTGCGCAGTGGTTGTGCACGTGTTGCCGGTCGCCATGTTGCCTACAGCTCAGCAAGTGGCACGTCATCTTCTGGGACACTCTGCACATTGTCATCCCCTAATTCTTCCTTTAATTCAATATCTGACGCCTGTAACATTTCTTTTTCATATTTTTTCTAATTCTGCTAAAATATCTCCTAACTCCTCTTCAGTATAATCAACCCTTTTGTCGAACTCGGCATTGGTACTCGCCATGGCAGAATGCGGTCAGTTTCACTCTCAACTCGCTCACAGTTTTCTCACGCTCTTTGTGAATGAACGTGGTACTATGGCCTAAAAATAGTTTATAGCAATGTCTGCATTCCCCTAAAGGAAATTTTCCTTCTAAAATTACGTTTAATCTAACATACTTACCGTGGCTCACTGATGCAATAAGCGGCAGCGATTTGCCATTCCTGCCTCATAAACAATAAAGTCCGAAGGGACCATAACTCTGAGAGTATCCATGTCTTGTGCATGCGCATGTGCTCTTCCTCTTTTCGAGGAAACCAAGACCCTGACTGTGAACGGAAGGAACCAGGAAGGCGGGGAGGACGGGAGGGACTCTGCGTGAGCCACGGTAAGTATGTTAGTTTAAACATAATTTTAGAAGGAAAATTTCCTTTTAATTACACAAACTGTACCGTGGCTCACTGATGCAGAATAGCGCTACCCGGAAGAAGGGCTTACCTGGTTAACGCCTGGAGGAATGAGACAAGTCAGGGCGTGCAGCAGAGATAGGGTGTTGAGCCACCACAGGGAAGCGATACCCCTAGATCCATCGTCGCGCAGACGGTATACATCGCGTCGGTAGGATGGAATGAACGTGCCCAGAGAACGCCAATGCGTTCAGGACACTCAGGGGGCTGGCCCTGAGAGAACACCAGTGACAGGGCCCATGCTCTAATCTCATGGGGCCTCAGGGAGAAGACAGCCGAATCTGAGCCTGGCCTGACATACGCATCCTTGATGACTGTTCACAGCCATCGAGAGGTGGATGCGTGGCTAATGGCCTTCTTATAACTTTCGTTGTAAGAGAGAAACAGGTGGTGCTGCTTCTGGCGAGAAGATTTCGTCATCCGGAGCAAGGATAGACGTCAGGGGATGAATGGAGATAGACAGAGTAGGAGAACCTGGTGACTGGTTCTTGGCCAAGAAGTCCGGGAGTAGGCGGAGAGACATTGAGCCCTCCGGTTCAAAAGAAACATCCCCGGGGAGTCCACCAAGAGCGTGCACTTCGCTACAGTGCCTCCCCGACGCTAGAGTGAGTAGAAAGGCTGTCCGAAATGAGAGGAAGTTGGGAGAACACTCCCTGATGGGCTCATTAAGGCGAAAGTCCCAGGGAGGAGAGGACGAGAAGGAGATCCCCGGCCGGGTGCCACGGGGGGTCAGGCTTCCCAAAGGGAAGCCCTGCGGACAATATCCAGCAGGACAGGGTTGTCCACGAATGAAGGACTACCCGACTGGCTGATGGTATTGCAGATGGCTGCCCTGCGTCCCTTCACTGAGGAGGACAAAAGGTTTTTCCCCGACGAAGAAGGCCGTGGTAGTTGGCCCACTGCGAGCGCGGGGGTGACTGGAAAGTTGAGGAGCACCCAGAAGGCCAACTGTGTCAGTGGGCACTATATGTTCCCTGAGTGTCCGGTCTGTGTGCTTGCACCACAGGGCCGATCACTGCCGGGGACAAGCCTAATGGAGACATTGAGGCCTGCACAGCAGTCAAGCAGGAAGATTTAGAGCCTCCGGGTTGCTGTGCAGAATGCGTGACCTTCGTTGAAGCAAGGACCGGCCTGACAGTGTGTTTTATTGGAGGCACATGGAACAGGTGCAGCAGTTCCGGAAACCATGTTTGGGCAGGCCATCGAGGCGCCACGAGAACCATCGTGGCAGAGTCTGCCCGCACCTTCCGCAGAACTTTCCCAGTTAGGGGAACGGAGGGAAGGCGTAGCCCGACAGGACTGACCGTGGGATGGACGGAGCATCCACGGGCCAAGCCAAAGGATCCGGGACTGGAAAGACATACAGATGAAGGCGGCGGTGGAATCTGGTGGCAAACAGGTCCACTTGTGATTTGGACCGCGGGGCAAGCGGGACCAGAGTGAAGGGCGAGGTCCCTCCTGATTTCGTCCTGACTCTTGATAGTGGCCTGCACGTGGGTCCCAAAGAGGGAACCAGACCTAAGTGGCACAGCTCTCGAGGAAGCTCTGGCAGATGAAGAGCGGGTGACGAAAGATGGTAAGAGTACCGCATTTGGCCTTGACAGCACTGAATTGAGGTACAATCTGGCGAAGGGCATTGGCCGAGTGCTTGAGGTCTTTCCGCCATGGAGTGAATGGAAGCAACCATTGCGGGAGAGACAGGTGACTGATGGAGAGAAGCGGGCTCGTAGTCTGGGTCCTGAAGAGCAGACACCAGACCACACCCAAGAAGGAATCCACCACTGGATCCACTTCCAGACCCCTCCTGGCAGTCTCCTCCCAGTTTGCCAGACAGCGCTGCGAGAGGGAGATATGCCGCTGCTGGGCCTGAGACCTCTCTTGCGCTAAGAGGAGGTTATCCTGTGTGAGGGAGAGTGGCGACTCTGGAATGGCCTCATGGACCGTGAGGACCACTCTGTGGAAAGGGAGTTTCTCTGGCCTCAGGAATTTCCCGTAAGCCAGAGCTCCAAGGAAGTCGGGCACAGAGCCTGGAAGGATGTCCTGTGCCTCAGTGCCCCTCACCTTGCTATGGGCCCTCCTCACCGAGTCAGCCACCAAGCCTGACTCTTTTAGGAAAGGGGAGGCTGGGGCTGTGGAGTCAGTGTACCCCCGGCCGCCTACAGAGGAGGCGATGGACTGTGGAGTGCCCAAGTGTGGGCAAACTCCAAACGGACTGGGGTCAGAAGCCCCGGGGAGGCTCCCTTGGGGAGGAATCCGACCTGGGGGGGGGGGGGGGGATCCAGAGGGGTGGTCAAGGCAGACGCCTGCGTGGGTGGGGCGCCAGGCATAAAGTATACCCTGCGAACGAGGCAAGGGGAAATCCCATAGATGGGAAGTGCTGCCATGGCGCCATGTACGGTGCCATGGGAGGCCTCATGGGCTGAGCCGATGGAGTCCCCGGATCCTCAGTGCCCAAGGGGCCAGCCTGCTGGGGGTCGGTTGTCATTTGCCAAGACGACTAAGCGCTCTGTCCACAATGGGACAGAGATGTGCCAGCCCGCAGTGGGTCGCTTGGCATTTGCCAAGGCGACCAAGCACTCTGTCCGGATGGGACAAAGAGGTTGGAGCGGGGGCACAAGCAGGCTGCAGGGGAGGAAAGGAGATAACCTGGGCGGATCTACGATCTGACGCACGTAATAGGGGGGTTGTCTCCCTTGGCCAGCCTGGCGAACCAGGGGGTGAGCCATTTTCTGCCCAAGTGCTGGCCTTCCTGCCTCCCGAAGGAGACCCATACCCGTGTCGCCCTTCAGCCATAGGGGCTGAAGCAGTAGCAGCTGAACCGGGGTTGAGCTGTACGGAGGGGGCGAGTACGGAATCAACAGAACCGCAGCTGAGTCGATTACCGTGAGGGGCAGTGTGAAGGCCGCAAAATAACAAAATGTCAACAGAGCCACAGCTGAGTTGAGGGCTCGTGGTCATGGCAACAGAACCGTAGTTGAGTTGTGATGACCAAGCCGGGGCGGACCTCGGTCTGACGCCCGCGGCAGGGGTGTTGTCACCCATGACCCACCTGGCTAAGCAGGGGGTGAGCCTTTTTCAGAGCCGCAGCTGCGTTGAGGGCACAAGCAGGCTGCAGGGAGGGAGACAACCTGGGCGGATCTATGATCTGACGCCCGTAGTAGGGGGGTTGTCTCCCTTGACCCGCCTGGCGAACCAGGGGGCGTCCCGCCTGGCGAACCAGGGGGTGAGCCATTTTCTGTCAAGGTGCTGGCCTTCCTGCCTCCCAAAGGAGACCCATACCCGTGTCGCCCTTCAGCCATAGGGGCTGAAACAGTAACAGCTGAACCGGGGTTGAGCTGTACTGAGAGGGTGAGTACGGAATCGACAGAGCCGCAGCCAAGTCGATTACCATGAGGGGCAGTGTGAAGGCCGCAAAATGACAAGAAGTCAACAGAGCCGCAGCTGAGTTGAGGGCTCGTGGTCATGGCAACAGAACCGTAGCTGAGTTGTGATGACCAGCCGGGGCGGACCTACGGTCTGACGCCCGCGGGTAATGGTCCCCGTGGGTCAGGGGTTCCCCAGTGCCCAAAGGGCCAGCCTGCTGGGGGCCGCTTGGCATTTGCCAAGGCGGCCAAGTGCTCTGTCCGGAATGGGACAGAGAGGTGCCAGCCCACCGTGGGTCGCTTGGTATTTGCCAAGGCGCCCAAATGCTCTGTCCGGAATGGGACAGAGGTTGGGGCAGGGGCAGCAGCAGGCTGCGGGGGAGGAAGGGAGGCAACCGGGGCGGATCGACGATCTGACGCCCGTAAAGGGGGGTTGTCTCCCTTGGCCCACCTGGCGAACCAGGGGGTGTCCCGCCTGGCGAACCAGGGGGTGAGCCAGTTTCAGTCAAAGTGCTGGCCTTCCTGCCTCCCGAAGGAGACCCATACACAAGTCGCCCTTCAGCCATAGGGGCTGAAACAGTATCAGCAGAACCGGAGTTGAGCTGTACGAAGGGGGCGAGCACAGAATCGACAGAACCGCAGTTAAGTCGATAACTGTGATGGGCAGTGTGAAGGCCGCAAAATGACGAAAAGTCAACTGAGCCGCAGCTGAGTTGAGGGCTCGTGGTCACCGCAACAGAACCGTAGCTGAGTTGCGATGACTTGTCAAGAGAGTGAGAGAGAGAAGACGTAAAAGGGAGAGACAAAGATGAAGAGAGAGCGGGTTTTGGTGCGCCGGTCAAACCACCAGTCTGTGGGTTCTTAACCCTCGCTTTGCCACCCAATCGCTTCACATAAGTTCCTCCCTGAAACGAAAACATAGGCAAGACACAAAAACAGCAACGAGAATCGATCGATCGCGTAGCGAAATCGAAAAATACTTAGCTGCTCAGACTACGAGGCATGGTGGAAGATGGCTGCCGAGAAAAGAGGAAGAGCACATGCGCATGCGCATGACATGGATACTCTTGAGTTATGGTCCCTTCGGACTTTATTGTTTATGAGGCAGGAATGGCAAATCGCTGCCGCTTATTGCATCAGTGAGCCACGGTACAGTATGTGTAATTAAACAGACTTTACGAGTTGCCGAGACCACGCCTTCAAGGTCACAGCGTGACGGAAAATACTGTGCACATGCTCCCGGTCACTCCCTGAGTGAAATCTAGAGGCCGTTTGCCGTTTCGGGAATCCTGGTTGCTCCCGGTATGAACGTAAAAGGGGTATTCTTTTTTCTGTTTTGACTCACTGAATTGTCTGTTCTATTTGCCATACGGGGCAACTTTTGAAGGATGACAGGTGGTTACCTCAACAATTTAGAGAGATTGGTAGTCCTTCACATCTTCCTTCATGTGCTTCCTTGGTGCACATGGCACACTTTTCTGTGTAGGTACACTTACGTCTCGGGTTACGAATTTAATTCGTTCCATAACGTAGCTCGTATTGTGAAAAACTAGTATCTCTAAACGAATTTCCCCATTTAAAATAATGGAAATCCAATTAATCCATTTCACACCCCAAAAACATCAATATAAAGATCAATTAACATGGTATTTTATGCAGTATTAAAGTAATCTTTCTAACATTTAACAATGATAAATAATATACTCTGCAGCAGTTGTATCAGAGCTTGCAGCCTCCCCATGTTGCCTTACACTGTGTATGCCCGTTCTATTTTTAAATTTCTCGAACCATCCCCGGATTGCCTTAACCCTCTTAGCTTCATTACGACCGCAGCCGACAGTACCGCCCACACTGCCTAGCACTTCATTACGGCCGTACCCGACCGTAAAAGTCAGCCACGAGCATGGGCTATTTTGATCACGCACTGATCACATGTTTCTGGCCCTGGGAGACTGACAATTGGTCAAACATTCTTGGTATCATCCAATGAGATGATCTTGGGAAAATTAGCACTACACACACATCCATTCACTTATGTTTGGGCGCGAAATGTGGTTGGGGTATTTTCATTCATGCCTCATAGCATGTGAAAAAATAGCGATGCCCTTTGTAGCAGACGGTTTTCAGGATACAGATAATTCTCCAGATTATTCAGAGGAGGAATTAAATACTACTGTTCGTAAATTAGGAAAACACGAAGAAGATGTAGCTGAGTCAGCTATTGAGGTTTGTGAGGGGGAAGATGATGAAAACTGTGATTTAGGAGAGCAGACCGACACAGAAGATAACGCGCCGCTGGCCGCATTCCAGCGAACGTGGCACCCATCACTGGTTCTGCTGACAGTAAAGAAATTTGATCTCTGGGTCGGACCAACTTGTATACTGCCAGCTGATGCCAAACCTGTAGATTGTTTTTTTTTTGTTTTTGTATAGACAATTAGTAAACTGTATTATGAACATTGAATGTAGTTTTGTAGTGGAAAGAAAAATAGTGATAAAAACTACCTGAGCAAACTGTGTAAATACCTGAGGAGCACTTGGTGACATTTGGTGACCACTGTGAGTACTTTCACATGGAAATGCTGTTAGACACTTCAGCTAAGCCATACTCTAATTTATTACTTATCTGTAATAAATTCTGATTTTACTTGAGAAAGACATTAAAGTCGAAAATTTGACCCCTCTACAACAAGGTGTTCGGCTGTTGTGCACAGTAAGAATTATTACTTATCTGTATGTGTTGTGGTCACGTATAGGTGTGCTTCTCTTGTTTTCATATATATGTCACTTATTTATTCATGTTTGGTGACATCTTTGGTGACAATGACATGACAAGCAGTGGTTAGAAAGACATACTCACTTGGATATGGAAGTAAAGCATGTTTACCGACACCTGACAAATTTCTAGCTTTATATCTGATCAGATATACTCACAATGTACTCATGAACAGAGTAACCCTATTTGGGGGAAAAAGCTTGAGAAAATTCGAAATCTAGGGGCAGTTCAGCTCTCTAGAATGCAAATACAAGAGGGTTAAATGCCTCCTCATCTTCAGACGACGTGCCTGGTGTCTTTTGCGCACGTAATACCTTCAGACACAGAATCGCCTTTTAACTGCTTCTCGTTGATCCACACCAACAACAGCTTCTCAACATCTTCTAGGAGTTTTGGACCTTGCTTGGTAATCATGGTAACTCCTTTGGCCACATCAAGCTTCTTAATTTCTTCCTTCTTTTTCAGGATAATGCAGATTGTTGATGACGAACGGCCATACAACTTGGCGAGATCAGCCACACATAGACCACACTCGTGTTTTCCTACGATCTCCTTCAATTCTATGGAAATTCTATCCTTCTTCCTCTTAGCAGCACTATTCTTAGCAACCATCTTCTTGGACGACATCGTGGGTTACAAAAGTTCTTCACGTAAACCACAAAAAACCACTGAAAAGCACAAATGAACGCAGAGATGCTTCCGCTACGAGAGAACAACGCACACCGACAGCGGGATGCAGCGGTGGGAAGCACATGGCGTAACCACAACATCGCTCGTAACGCGAGCGAATGCTCGAATACCGAGGTGAATTTTCAAAGTATTTTGTGCTCGTAACCTGATTTGCTCATACAGGGAGAGGCTCGTATCCTGAGGTGCCTCTGTACATCTGTCCTTGATGTGCCCAAATTTTTGGCAGCAAAAGCACGCATCAGTGATGGCACATATAATGACATTTTAACCTTCAGATACACAATTTTTAAATCCTGAGGAACAATGTGTTCGTCGGGATTTCTCCGACCCCATTCGGAACATGGCCCGGCATACCTCTACAACGCCATGGCTTTTCAATTCCATCCTGATCTCCCTCAGAAACTCCTCTGAGCTTGGGGCATTTGATCACACTCCTGCTGCTATTTAGTGCCTTGTGTGGTGTAACTTTGATTCTACAATCTACTAGCATAGATGATTTCAGCAGATGTTCCAACTGCTTGTGGTCTTCACATTCTACTAAATAATCTCCACTTCTGCATGTCCTGATGGTCTTTGGGTTCCCGATGAGGATCTTAAATCCCTTTTGTATAGCAAATGGACTGAGTTTTGATACTGGTTTCTCTTCATCTGTTCTTGTTACAACTAACCATGCTGCCCAGAAGCCTGTCTCCTGCCGAACTTCCTCGTCCGAACCCGAATCTGCATCATAGTTGTCTCTTTTTCTTTTTGGTTTATTTGGTTTTGACATGAGCTTAAGGCAGAAATTTGTTGGTCGCCCCATGAGAGCTGCCATGCTGGAGAAGGGACAATGGATGGCCAATCTCTTGGCGTCTGTCCACCTGGAACAGTCTCGCATGAATCCAGACAGTGTATTTTTAAGACTGATTAACATACAGCCACCCATCCCCTAGCCAAATGACTCAAGCTCGGGATTACGAGCTGCTTACGGCAACCGCTCGTGAATATGACAATGGGGATGAAGAAAATGGAAATGAGGGTGGAACCATGCTTCGTCTCATCTCTCCCCCTTGACCTGTCCGACATGGGTAACCCTACCAGGGGCATTAATTCATACTGTCAAGTCCAGTCCATGTAACTGCCTTGGTCATCAGGATTGTCATTAGTGATAAACCAAAGCTTCCTAACAAGTAGCCCCCGTCGGCACAGCTCAAGGGATCATTAGGATCTCAAGCAAGGTGATGGTCCCGTCCAGGTGGATCAAGTTTGTTAAATAGATCATGATCCAACAAAACAGACCTAGAACTCACTACTAAATTGCTGTCAATGCATAGCATATCCTCTTCCGAAAAAAAAAGCTTCATGTGACAAATCAATGCTTTCATTCTCAAGTATCAATGTAATCTTTTTCCTCTCACAATTGTGGGCGATAAAACTACTGATTATGTGGCACTGTGAAAACATTCATTGTCTACATATGGCTTATGACCATGCATATGAATTGTAAGCTCCTATATGTACTCATTTCTATATGTGTACACATGTGCGAGTGACATCAGCTCTTCTATATATGTCTCTCTGTTGCGTCTTGCAAATGTGTAATGAGCAGCAAGTCAAAATTAGTTTTGCGAATACTGTTACAAAACAATTAATTTTCTCACACACAACACTGCACTTACTCTGATAAGTTTGAAGAGAAATCTTGATCACCAGCAGCTTTACGAACAGAAGGTACATGGGATGGTGGAGGCATGACTGAACCAGGCACAACGCGAACTTTTGAAGGCATAGCACTGAAAGACCTGCAACAGCACTTTCTTGTAAAATAGCTGCTATGCATTCATTCATTTAGTATGTAATTTTCTTGTCTGAACATGGTCATGGGGCTTTGCTACTTGTCTTGTCTTGTCTGGTTGTACTAAATAGGCGTTCTGATTCTTTTTTCGTGTTTTTTTCTGGTTCCTGTTTGCTTGAACGTAGACAGTCACACTTGTTTTGGATTTTGCTACTTTTGTTTTCATGCTCACTATTAAAAGGGGAAAATCCTATTTCAATTTACTCACAACATGCATGTGTTTGTGTGCATGTACGTGAGCACATGCACCTGCGCGTGTGCATATGTGCATGCGGTGTGTGCATGTGCGTGCGTGTGTGTTTATGCATGCGTGTGCATGTGCGTGCATTTGTGCATGCATGCGCTAGTCAGAGTAATAATTATGTTAATCAGAAAATAAATGGTTTATGATGATGTGACGGCGCTGTGTGTGCGTGCGTGCGTGTGTGCATGCGTGCGTGCGTGCGTGTGTGTGTGTGTGAGAGACAAAATTTTAGCATGTTATCTGTTAACTTTCAAGATACATTTTTACATGTTTACATAAGGCATTCCTAAGAGACCTATCTGAACATGAAATTCCAGACAGACCACAGTGAACAACATAACCATAGCACATGAAAATCAAAATCCTCACCATTGCTCTGGGAACGAAAATGAATATCTACACTGTAAATATCTACACACTGTAACATACACAAAAATGTATACAGCGAAAAGAACATTCTGAAATCCATAAATATAGATATTAAGCTACACTCAACAATCTAACATCTGATCTTCACAGCTGAAAATATACCCCAATGTCCATTTTCCTAATCACAAGCTGAAAATGAAGCATGTGCAGACTAACTTTGATTTGGTAGGCCCAGAAATATGTGATGCTTCCAGGCGACGTTTGGCCTCTTCCAGCTGTGTGGTAGGGTTGGGAGGGGTAGGAAGTGGCATACTGGAGTCTTGGACGAAAGGCTGGCTGGGCAGAGTTCCACTAGCCATACCCCAACCAAGATTGTAGCTGCGCTCCATTGACATGGACCGATTAGATACATGAGTACTTACTTTATTCTTTGAACTGAAACAAACATCCAAACGTCATTATGGCTAAGACTTATCCCAGAAAAGAGGCATTTAAAATCTTCTACACACACACACACACACACAAACACACACACACACACACACACACACACACACACACACACACACACACACACACATATCTATATATATATACACACACATGCACACATATACACACATATGAATATGTATATGTCATCATCATCATCAGGTGCCTTACCACATGGCGTTGGCAATCATGGACTTCCACTTGTCTCTATCTCTTGTTGCCCCAATCATCTCCTCCACTCTCCTCGTCTTCAGCCACTCTTCAAGTCCATCTAGCATTTTCTCCCTGGGTCTACCTGGTGCTCTCTTTCCTTCCAGTTTTCCCGTTGTGACCAGGTGCTCCAAATCCCCCTTCCTCATAAAATGGCCTAGAAATGTTGCCTGTCTTTTCCTAATCTTCCTTATGAATGATCTACTTGTGTCTGCCTCCATCAAGACTGTCTCGTTTGTTTTCCTTGCTGTCCATGGAACTCTCAACATTCTTCTCAGAAACCACATCTCGGCTGCCTCAATCTTGTTCTGGCTTTGCTTGTTGACTGTCCACGCCTCACATCCGTACAACAGTATTGCTTCTATATAACACTCAAGAACTCTCTTCCTGATGTTAACTGATAGGCATTTGTTGGTAAGAATGCTTTTCATCCTCTTGAAAGCTGTTTTGGCTTGGCCGATTCTGCCGGCTATTTCTGATGTGCATCTGCCGTCTGATGAAATGATCGTTCCCAGGTATTTAAATTTATCAACCGGTTGTGCCATTTGCTATTATTTTGCAGGAGGGGATTTCATGTTTTTTACTGATCACCATGACTTCAGTCTTCCTGCTGTTTAGTTCCAACCCCTTACCCTTGCTTTCTATTTCTAGTATATTCACAAGGTTTTGTAGGTCCTTTTCATTTTCTGCAATTAGCACAGTCATCTCCATATCGAATGTTGTTTATCATTTTCCCTCTACCCTTTAATCCAGGGTCTTCTAGGTTTCTCATGATGTTTTCGCTGTAAAGTGAAAACAGATCTGGTGACAAAACACAACCCTGTCTGACTCCTCTTTTGATGTTTTGGACAGAGCTTATATTGTTTTCTATTCTCATTGCAGCTGTTTGTTCCCAGTACATATTTCTGATTATTCGTAGATCTTTTCCATCGACATTGCGTCTCATCTGTTGGTTGATCAATTCTTCATGTCTTACCCGATCAAAAGCCTTGGTATAGTCAACAAAGCAGAAATACAAATCCTTATTCATCTCAATTGACCCCTCTATGATAGTTCTTAGGATGTATATGGCATTAACCCTGATCGCGCTTGTCGCGACAATAGTTGCGCCCCTTTCTCACTGCTAGCACAGGGAAGTCGCGACAATGGGCGCGCTGGTCAGTGACCGACTTTCGCGAGGTCAAGGACGCGTCCCCTCAGTGGAAAATTCCACTGACCATGTCAAGTGCGTAGTTGCTTGACTGAAGCGCCCTGTAACATGTATATTCAGCAGTTTGACTGAGAGTTTGAGTTTGTGGAGTCATTTTATCCAGAGGGCGTGGCGACACTCAAAATGGCTGGCAGACGACGACGCGACCAGTTTAAGAGATTTTTTGAACGAATTTTTTGCGGACGAAATCGCCGATGCCCGGGAAGGTGAAGACCTGCAAGATGTCTTGGAGGGTCTTATGCTTCCTGGAGATGCCAGGCAGATCGACCAGGCCCCATCCAACAGAAATTTCGACGATGATGTGGCGGAGGGGTGGATGAGCGAGGAAGGCGAACTCGTCAACATGCCATTCGCGAGAGAGTCGCGACTGCTCGTTGATGACAACTTCCCCGATAATCCCCAACCTCTTGATTTCTTCTCTCTATTTATTGATGAGAGAATCATCGATCTTTTAGTTGAGCAGACTAACTCTACGCCCAAAGAAAGATCGATGCTGGCAACCTGAAACCACACTCTAGGTAAGTTTCCATTTTTTGTTTCGTATACGCCCCCTTTCACGTTTTCCTCTCTCTCTATTTACCTCTCTCTCTCTCTCTCACTTTTTACCTCTCGTTCCCGTTCTCTTTCTTTCTACACTCTCTCCTCTCTTTTTTCATCTCTCGTTTGCTCACTTGTTTGTTTGTTTGTTTTTTTGCTGAAATAGTTATTTCCTCCATTGATTTGCCCACTCTTCTGTTTTTTTCTGTCTCTGCTCCTCCTAGCTCCCTCTCTGTGCAATTCATGTGTTTCTTTTGAGTAATTTAGAAAGGAGACTTAGGTGTGTGAGCTTTTCTCTGTGATGATTTTCTACATCAATGGCAGATTTTGTTTTTCTCCTCACTGTAAATGAACTTGTTACAATCCCTCTCTATCATTGGTTTTCTCTTTTTGCTTTGAATGAAAAAATGTGGTTGTGTGTGTTTGTATGAGTGTGTTTGTGTGTGATGTTCTAGATAAATAATTGCATGTTCTTTGATTGTTTTAGTGAAGCATTGTATCAGAGTGTGCATGTGTATGCTAGCAAATATGTTTATGCAAGCATATGTGTGTGTGTGTGTGTGTATGCGAGTGTGTGTGTGTGTTTACATGTTATGCTTTTATTTTTTTTTTTCTCTTTCTCTGTGTGTAACAAAGTGGGTTTATTCCCAGGTTGCATCACTGGAAACCTCTGACCAGGGCAGAGATGAGGGTGTTTCTGGCACTCTGCATTTCAACAGGCCTCGTCATCAAGTCTACCATCCCAGAGTACTGGTCAGCGGATGAAATCACAGAGACGCCATTTTTCGCCAAAAACATGACATCTCTGCGTTTTGAAGCCATCCTCAGTAACTTCCATCTTGTGGACAACACAGAGGATGACTTCACCGACCCCCTCTTCAAAGTGAGGCCTTTCTATAATCACCTGCGGGCCAAGTTCCTGGTCTACTCGCCAGAAAGGGACATCAGCTTTGACGAAGCGACAAGTCCCTGGAAAGGCAGACTCCGCTTCCGGGTGTACAATCCTGCCAAGCCTACCAAGTTTGGCATCAAAATGTATGAGGCATGTGAGACCAAGTCAGGGTATGTGCTTGGCATGGATATATACCAGGGTTCCACACGAGGCACCGACTTCTCCGAGGCACTGGGCATCGAGCAGGAGCTGAACACCACCACCCGCACCGTCCTCGGCCTTCTCAGCTACAGTGGATTGTTGGACCAAGGGCATCGCGTTTACATGGACAATTACTACACCAGTCCAGAGCTCTTCACCCAACTCTATCTGCTGAACACCTATGCTTGTGGTACAGTGCGTACAAACAGGCAAGGCATGCCACGTGTCTTCAAGAAGGCGAAGAGGAGGGCAGATAGAGTTCAGCTGACCCAGGGACAGAGCATCTTCAGGCAGAATGACCATCTTCTGGCCCTGAAGTACCATGATAAGCGCGATGTCCATATGCTGACAACAATCCACAGCCCCACTGAAGTCAAGCTGGACAAGCGGGATGAGGCAGGCAATCCCATCTGGAAGCCAACCTGCATTGTGGACTATATCCGCAACATGGGGGGGGTGGACACTTCTGACCAAATAATTGCTAATTATTCCCTGCTAGGAAAACTGTGAAGTGGTGGAGGAAACTTTTCTTCTATCTCTTCACAGTAGCACTCTGCAATGCTTACTGTCTCCACCGGAAGTTTGCCAACAATACGTTGACACACTATCAGTTCCGGAGAGAGATTGTGCGTCAGCTGATTCTCCAATCTCCTGATGCACCAAAGCCAGTTGGCAGAGGGAAGAAGAGTCTGAACCCCCCACTGAGGCTGACTGGCATGCACAAGCCTGTACATCTCATTGCCAAAGAAGGAGCCAAGAGGAAACGCCCCATGCGTGACTGTGTTGCATGCAACAGACCCAAAAAAGATCGTGCTGGGTTCAAGCGCAAACAGTCGGCCTTCAAGTGTGAGCAGTGTGATGTAACCTTGTGTGTGCCAGAATGCTTCAATGTATACCACAGCAGGGTGGATTACAAGAGGGTTTTGCAGCAGCCTGGTGAGCCTGCCCCTGGTCCTTCTGGGGACCACTGACAGTCTCATCAACACGCCTGTCTTCACCTGACATTTCACCTGTTTGGCAGAGGTATTTACCTTCATGTTGATTTATATTTGATAATGAATTGATGAGCAGTATTCCTCATTCATTTCTGAACATATTTTGTATAACATTTATTGTTCAAAAACAAATAGTTTTTGAGATATAGCTCATTTAAACTTACTACCGTTTTTTTTGTTTTTTTCTGTTCGTTATATGACCAAACACAGTGTTTACATAGGTACGAATTATAACCAGGATAAGGGTTAATCGTTCCTTTCTCTTCCACAAATCCACACTGTTCTTCTGCTATTTCTCTTTTGATTCTATTCCTTGTCCTCATCATGATTATTCTTTAACAGGATTTTTGTTACATGACTCATCAAACTGACTGTGCGATGGAGTTTGTATTCTATAGCCCCTGTTTTCTTTGGAAGTGCAATGAAAATTGATTTTGACATCTTTGGGGATTTTTCCAGTGTCGTAAATTTCATTTCAGAGGACTGTTATTTTTTTCTATGCCAAATTCCTCCGGGGCTCCAATCATCTCTGTAATAATGTTGTCTGGTCCTGGGGCTTTTCCTGGTTTCATCTTTTTCAGTGCTGTTCTAACTTCATCTTTCATTATGGGTGGTCCTTCAAAGTTCTTTCTTATAATGTGTTCTTCGTTTCTGTCATCCTCAAAATGGTCTTTAATGTACTCTCCCCATCTGTCTAATTTTTTGTCTTTTTCCATGATAAGCGTGCCATCTTTTGATTTTAAGCAACCAGTTGATGTGCATGTATTTTTCCTGTGGACAATTTCTTCAATTCGTCTGTTCATACCCTGAGGATCCGTTTTGTTTTGGTCTTCTATTTCTTTGCATTTTGTTTTCAGCCACGCTTCCTTAGCTTCATTGCACCTATTCCTGATTTCTTTGTTTATCTTCCTGTACATCTCCTCCTTTCTCTTTGCCTTCCTCATTTCCTCCATCAAGCCCAAAATTTCATGAGTCATCCAGCTCTTTTTTGCTTTTCTATCTGCCTTAGGGATTTCTTCATAAGCTTCATTTATCGAATTTCTCAACTTTGTCCATTGTTCCTCACTGTCACCAACGTCTTCCAGAGCACTGAATTTGTTTTGAACATGTACATTAAATTTTGTACATTACCGCTTCATCTGTCTTTAATTAAGAGTCCAAGATTTAGTTTGATAAGTCTTCCCACTACAGGATTGTGGTCACTGTTGCAGTCTGCGCCTGGTAGTGTTTTTGCTGACATTTAAGAATTTCTAAATCTTTTGTTGATCAGGATATAGTCAATCTGATTTTTGGTATTATCTCCTGGACTCATCGAAGTCCATTTTCTTCTATAATGCTGCTCAAACCTGGTGTTTCCTACTATGAACTCATTCATCTGTGCCCATTCTACAAGTTTCCCTCCCCTTTCATTTTGTGTACCAATGAAATGATTTCCAACTATATCCTCCACCCTATCCTGTCCCACTTTAGCATTAATATCTCCCATTATGACTGTAACTTCTTGTGTGATTTACATTGGACCTTGGCCATCTCTAATACTTTGTAGAAGTTATCGATGTCTTCTTGAGTACTTGCGGATGTTGGTGCATACACCTGAATGATGTTGATATCAAATGATTTGCCTCCCAATTTGACCAGCAAACTCTGTCAGACACAGCCCAGTATCCCTTAACTGCTTTTGATTTGTCTTTGTCCATTATGATGCCTACTCCTCTTTCATGTGAATTACCACCAGAGTATTCTCCTGATGTTATCATGACTGCCCCCTTCCATCTCACTTCCCCTAGTCCTAAAATACTAATGTTAAGCCTTTCTAAAATACTAATGTTAAGCCTTTCCATCTCCCTTTTGATGTCTAATTTTCCCTTCTGCAACAGTGTCCTGATGTTTTCAATTTCCCTTTGTTTGTCCATCCGTCCTGGGGAAAATACGATGGTGGTTTCCTATTGCCTTCTATTGGGATTTTTTTTCAGGGTTAACTCCCTTAGCCTTATTCTCTCCCGAGATGTCCACAAGGCAGTGGAGCTATTTACCCATAGCTTGGGGATCTGGTTCGTGGACACCGGGGCATATCCACACGCCAGTGGGCCTGCATGCCGCACATCTGGGAGCTAGACCTCCTCTGAGTCCCTCGAGATTTATCCCGAGTCTGTGAGGTGCTCAGTTACCACATGTCGCCAATGAGGAGGCATAACGTAGGGCTTGCTGATGGAGAGGTAATGTACTGACAGGAAGCGACATGCATTCTGCTCGTCTTTTCGCATAGCTGCAAGTAGCAGTGCTAGCCAGCGGTGCAGGCTGAAAGTGAGAGGTGATAAGCACGCAGTCACTAGCCGACACACTAGACGCATCACATCCGCCATATATGTGTGTGTTGTTATATATACACAAACACATACTTTTTTGTCTTTCTCATCACACATGTGTGTGTGCGTGCGTGCGTGCGTGCGTGCGTGCGTGCTTCCTCGAAGGCCAATTAGCCATCTTGCTTTGCTGAAGTCTTGGTACCAAAAAAAAACAAAAAAACAACAAAGGTTGGTGTTCTTGAACAGGAGAGCAGCCCAAGTTTCACATGGTAAATCCACCATGACATATACGAGGGTCACTCATTATGTTTTGCAATCTGGTTTTTCAACAACACTTACAACCTCTCTGTCTACTCCAGTTTTTCGAAGAACCCCCTCAACCTGTACACATTTGACCATCCTCTCAAACCAGCTGTCTATATGACACCAGACCACGTTGACCGGGGTATGTCCAAAATGACGCCCTCGAAGAAAGCTCGGGCATCTTCGGCGTTCTGAAACTGCTTTTTCTTCAGCTGCCTTTTGATGGAAGGGAACAAAAACCAGTCACAGGGGGCTAAGTCAGGTGAATATGGTGGGTGGGTGACCAGCTGAACATCATTGGCAGCTAGAAAGTCCAGAGTTACAGCTGCTGCGTGCGCGCTGGCATTGTCATGATGGAGCAGTAGACCACGGACACCCGTTCGGGGACGCCGTTTACACCATGCCTGGAAGACTTTAGGCAAACAGTGGTTGACATACCAGTCAGCCGTAACCGTCTTTCTGTCCTCAAGCGGTATGGTGGCAACGTGGCCGAATTTTGCAAAGAAACACGCT
>CM060306.1:65213376-65245876 GCA_030674185.1 Monoplex corrugatus | reverse complement strand
TTCTTTCTTTTTTCCATTTTTTTATACTGCATACTGTGTTGACTGCATAATCATCTTATTTTCAGGTCTTCTGCACTGCAATATGAGTGTCCAGTTTTCTTGAAAATATGTGTGCTTTACTCTGATTACTAGGGGCCCAGGATCCTGCCTTCAACATTGGTGACCAGATCCCGGACGATGCCAGACATCTCCCTCTGTCGGAAAAGATTGTGGTGTACATGCTGCAACCGCTTCTTGGCCAGGGCTACCATGTTTACATGGACAACTGGTATTCTGGACTGCGGCTATATGGGTGATTATCTAAATTTCTGCTGTTATCAACTCTGTGTGTGTGTGTGTGTGGGGTGTGTGTGTGTGTGTGTGTGTGTGTGTGTGTGTGTGTGTGTGTGTGTGTGTGTGTGTGTGTGTGTGTGTGTGTGTGTGTGTGTGTGTGTTGTGTGTGTGTGTATGTGTTGTGTGTGTGTGTGTGTGTGTGTGTGTGTATGTGTGTGTGTGTGTGTGATTGTGATAGTGGTGGTGATGTGTGTGTGTGGGGGGGGGGTGGTAGTGGGTGGGGGTGATTATTGGGGTGTGTGTGTGTGTGTGTGTGTGTGTGTGTGTGTGTGTGTGTGTGTGTTGTGTTGTGTGTGTTGTGTTGTGTTGTGTTGTGTTTGTGTGTTGTGTTGTGTTGTGTTGTGTTGTGTTGTGTTGTGTTTGTGTTGTGTTGTGTTGTGTGTGTTGTGTTGAGTTGTGTGTTGAGTTGTGTTGTGTGGTGTGGCATGTGATGTGTTTGTGTTACTTACTTATTTTGCTTGTTCATCCTGCTTATGGTGCAATATATATTTTGTCACGTGTTACTTATTGCTGTGTGTGTTTGTGTGTATGATTTCAGGTACCTCTTCAGGCAGAACACCAGCTGTTGTGGTACCATCAAAGCCAACAGACTGGCAAAGGAGGTGACGGACCATGAGGTCACCAAAAAAGGGGACATGAAGGTACTGAGGTGTGAGAAGCTGCTTGCCATCAAGTGGTACTCCTCCAAGATTGTCGACGTGTTGACCACCATCCATCATGACAAGCTCAAGACCGTTCAGCGCAGAGGGAGAGCTGCTGTCAAGAAGCCAGCCGCAGTAGCTGACTACAACAGCAAGATGGGTGCTGTGGACAAGCAGGATGCAATGCTTGAGCCCTATGATGCCACCCGCAAAACAGCAAGGTGGTATAAAAAGATGATTATCCTCCTTATGCAAGTCGCGCTGCTGAACGCGTACCTTCTCCACAAGAAGGATGGCCACAAGGATTTCCTGACTTTCCAGAGTGAGGTCATCTACAGCCTGCTTGCCACATGTCTGGGCGGTCCTCCTGATGCACAGCCAGAGCATGATCCCAGCCACACAGAAGATTTGGTGCACCTCCAGGAGTGGCATTTTCCATCGAAAGTGCCCCAGACAGAAAGACAAAGAGCCAAAACCTCCAAATGCTGCAAAGTTTGCAGCAGCAGGAAGATACGAAAGGTCTCCACCTACTGCTGCCTCTCCTGCCCCAGCAAACCTGGACTGTGTGCTTCTACTTGCTTTATGGAGTACCACACAAAGCTCAAGTACTGGCTTGAAGATTAGTTTGAGGAGACGCTGACAGTAGTTGAGTCAGACATCCATAATCTGCAAATTTTTTTTTTAATACCTTATTTCTTCATTTCTTCAGTGATGGGAACTCCTCTCTTTGAATTGGTGTGCCTTCAAAATAACATGGATTTAGGATTGCTTTTTGTTTCACCCACTGAGTGCAAAATTTCTGCAAATTTGGTGAGTACAAATAACATATTTCACCAAAAAGTCAAATGTTCATTTTTTGTCTTTCTGTGTGTGTCAGTCATTTTGAAATGCTACAAACTTTATTCAACATGTTATTGTCTATTTTGTCTCCTTTAGCTTCAGGAATGTTTTATGAATTATTACCCTAATCCCAAAATGTGCCCTGACAATGGTGATGCACACTTTAATTACATCATCTGGCACAGTACCAAATGATAGGGGACTACATCATTATCATCAAATGCCTTGCCACAGGGCGCTGGCGATCATGGCCCTCCATATGCATCTGTTCCTTGTTGCCGCAAGCACATCATCCACCCTCTCTGTCTTTAGCAAAATGTCAAGAAGATGCATTAAATACCAAGTGATGCACAAAGAAGAAGAAGGCCAAGGCATTCAAATCAACACCACTGCATTAGAAAATGTGACTGATTTTAAATATTTAAGCCCAGTTGAAGCTAATGATGTTACTGTACTAAAGACATCAAATTAAGAGAAGGAATGGCAAAAAACAAAACAATCCCAACTCAATAAATCTTGGACTTTAACTGCCACAGTTTTATTTTAAAAAGGACTTCAAGGTCAAAGTATTTATAATCATCATCATCATCAAGTGCCTCGCCACATAGCGTTGGCGATCATGGCCCTCCATATGTTTCTATCCCTTGTTGCCATTTGCACATCTTCCACCCTCTGTCTTCAGCCACTCTGCAAGTCCGTCCAATATTTTTTCCCTGGGTCTACCTGATGCTCTCTTTCCCTCCAGCTTTCATGTTGTGACCAAGTGCTCCAATTTCCCTTTCCTCATAAAATGGCCTATAAATCTTCCCTGCCTTTTCCTAATCTTCCTTGTCAATGATCTTCTTGTGTCTGCCTCCATCAAGATTGTCTCGTTTGTCTTCTTTGCTGTCCATAGAACTCTCAACATTCTTCTTAGAAACCACATCTCGGCTGCCTCAATCTTGTTCTGGCTTTGCTTGTTGACTGTCCACGCCTCACAACCGTATAACATTATCGGTTCTATATAGCATCCAAGAACTCTCTTCCTGATGTTAATTGATAGGCATTTGTAAGTAACAATGCTTTTCATCTTCTTGAATGCTGTTTTGGCTTGGCCGATACTACTGGCTATTTCTGATGTGCATCTGCTGTCTGGTGAAATGATCATTCCCAGATATTTAAACTTATCAACCTGTCTCAAGGTTGTGCCATTTGCTGTTATTTTGCATGAGGGGATTTTATAATTTTTACTGATTACCATGACTTTAGTCTTCTTGCTGTTTAGCTCCAACCCCTTACCTTTGCTGTCTATTTCTATTATATTCACAAGGTTTTGTAGGTCCCTTTCATTTCCTGCAATTAGCACGGTGTCATCTGCATATCGAATGTTGTTTAATCATGTTTCCTCCAACCTTTAATCCAGGCTTCTCATGATGTTTTCGCTGTAAGGTGAAAACAGATTTGATGACAGAACACAATCATGTCTGACTTCTCTTTTGATATTTTGTAAAGAGCTTATGTCATTTTCCATTCTCACTGCAGCTGTTTGTTCCCAGTACATATTTCTGATTATTCGTAGATCATTTCCATCAATAATGAGTCTTTCTAGTTGGTTGATCAATTCTTTATGTCTTACCCGATCGAAAGCCTTTGTATAATCAACAAAGCATAAATATAAATACTTATTCATCTCGATTGACCTCTTTTAGGATGTACATGGCATTAATAGTTCCTTTCCCTTCGACGAATCCACATTTTTCTTCTGCTATTTCACTTTTGATTTCATTCCTAGTCCTCATCATGATTATTCTTAATAGGATCTTGGTTACATGACTCATCAAGCTGATTGTGCGATGGAGTTAGCATTCTATAGCCCCCGTTTTCTTTGGAAGTGCAATGAAAATTGATTCTGGCATATCTTTGGGGATTTTTCCAGTGTCATAAATCCCATTTAGGAGGTCTGTCGTTTTTTCAACACCAAATTCCTCCAGGTATTCAATCATCTCTGTAGTAATATTGTCTGGTCCTGGGGCTTTTCCTGGTTTCATCTTTTTCAGTGCTGCTCTGACTTCATCTTTCATTATGGGTGGTCCTTCAACGTTCTATCTTATAATGTGTTCTTCATTTCTGTCATCTTCAAAAAGGTCTCTATCTAATATTTTGTCTTTTTCAGTGATAAGCATACCATCTTTTGATTTTAAGCAACCAGTTGATGTGCATGTATTTTTCCTGTGGACAATTTCTTCAATTTGTCTGTACATACCCTGAGGATCCGTTTTGTTTTGGTCTTCTATTTCTTTGCATTTTGTTTTCAGCCAAGCTTCCTTAGCTTCATTGCACCTATTCCTGATTTATTTGTTTATCTTCCTGTATACTTCCTCCATTCTCTTTGCCTTTCTCTGTTCCCATCAAGCCTAGAATTTCTTTTTCTTCCAGTTCTTTTTTCTTTTCTATCTACTCTAGGGATTTCTTCACAAGTTTCATTTATCAAGTTTCTCAACTTTGTCCATTGTTCCTCACTGTCACCGTCTTCCAGAGCACCGAATTTGTTTTGAACATGTACATTAATTTTTTTAAGAATCACTTCATCTGTCTTTAAGAGTCCAAGATTTAGTTTGATGTTGCTTTTGGTCTGTTTCCTTTTCCTTAATTTCAGCCCAAATCTTCCCACTACAAGATTGTGATCACTGTTGCAGTCTGCGCCTGGTAGTGTTTTTGCTGTCAGCAAAGAATTTCTAAATCTTTTGTTGATCAGAATGTATTCAATCTGATTTTTGGTATTATCTCCTGGACTCATCCAAGTCCATTTTCTTCTATAAGGTTGCTCAAACCAGGTGTTTCCTACTATGAACTCATTCATCTGTGCCCATTCTACAAGTTTCCCTCCCCTTTTATTTTGTGCACCAAGGTCATGAAGTCCAACTATATCCTCCACCCTATTTAGCATTAAAATCTCCTATTATTACTGTAATTTCTTGTGATTTACATTGGGCCTTGGCCATCTCTAATACTTTGAAGAAGTTGTCAATTTCGTCCCAAGTATTTGCAAATGTTGGTGCATACACCTGAATGATGTTGATATCAAATGACTTGCCAATCAACAGATAGATAGATAGATAGATAGATAGATAGATAGAATAGATAGATAGATAGATAGATAGATAGATAGATTGTTACTCTTATTGTCGTTTAAAGCCCAGCCAACTGCACAGAGCCATATCAGGGCTATAACTGCTCCAAAACATACAAAACTTCAACAGGAAAAAAAAAGGAAATAAAATTAAGCGCACACTAAGTATCATTTGCTGCATCTCTGGTGGGTGTGCACACTGGCTGTTTTTATTTTTTCCAAAGGCCAGCCTGGATTAAAGGTTGGAAGAAAAATGATAAACAACATTCGATAAGCAGATGACACTGTGCTAATTGCAGGAAATGAAAGGGACCTAAGAAACCTTGTAAATATAATAGAAATAGACAGCAAAGGTAAGGGGTTGAAGCTGAACAGCGAGAAGACTGAAATCATGGTAATCAGTAAAAAAAAAATTTAAAAAACAACAAAAAAACATGGAATCCCCTCATGCAAAATAACAGCAAACGGCACAACCTTGAGACAGGTTGATAAGTCTAAATATCTGGGAATGATCATTTCACCAGACAGCAGATGCACATCAGAAATAGCCAGCAGAATCGGCAAGCCAAAACAGCATTCAAGAAGATGAAAAGCATTCTTACCTACAAACATCTATCAATTAACATCAGGAAGAGAGTTCTTGAATGTTAGAACCAATAATGTTATACGGTTGTGAGGCGTGGACAGTCATCAAGCAAAGCCAGAACAAGATTGAGGCAGCCGAGATGTGGTTTCTGAGAAGAATGTTGAGAGTTCCATGGACAGCAAAGACGACAAACGAGACAGTCTTGATAGAGGCAGACACAAGAAGATCATTGACAAGGAAGATTAGGAAAAGACAGGGAAGATTTATAGGTCATTTTATGAGGAAAGGGAAATTGGAGCACTTGGTCACAACATGAAAGCTGGAGGGAAAGAGAGCACCAGGTAGACCGAAGGAAAAAAATATTGGACGGACTTGCAGAGTGGCTGAAGACAGAGAGGGTGGAAGATGTGCTTGTGGCAACAAGGGATAGATACACATGGAGGGCCATGATCACCAACGCCATGTGGCGAGGCACTTGATGATGATGAGGCCAGCCACTAATATAACTTACAGGATTTTACATGTGCATATTTATGATCTGTATGCCTATACTTCAATGGGGATCTGAGCAAGGGAAGGTCTGCACATTTGACTTGGGAGATTGGAAAAATCTCCACCTTTTCCCCACTATGTCTAGGCGAGTCAGACCTAGGACCTTCCAATCAAAAGTCTGATGTTTATTCAATTGACAGCAATTTTGTGTGTGCTTGTGTGTTCCATGTGTACATATATATATGTGTGTGTGTGTTGTGTGTGTGTGCATGTGTGTGTGTGTGTGTGTGTGTCTGGTTGTGTGTTGTGTGTGTTTGGTGGGGTGGTTATGTGTGTGTGCTTATGTGTGTGTGTGACCCACTTGTTTACTCGTGTGTGTTGTGTGTGTGTGTGTGTGTGTGTGTGTGTGTGTGTGTGTGTGTGTGTGTGTGTGTGTGTGTGTGTGTGTGTGTGTGTGTACAACAACTACCTTCTGTCCCACTGATTTAAATAATCCCATTTATTCAAATATAAACGAATGCTGTAAATACAAAAAGTACATACTTCTCACAGGAAGAGTTGCTGAAGTTTGGCACAATGGTTGATGAGTCAGCTTCGTATACATTGACAATTCTACTGTCTGTGTTTCCACTTGTGCAATTTTTCCGAGTGCTACTCTTCTTGGTGCTAGTCCTTCCACGACCACGTTCAAAACTACAAGACAGTTCACGCCAGCTCATGCTTCCCTGCTGAACTTCTGTCTCCATCCTCTGCTTGCTGCTGTAGCCCCGTGAATGGTGGTGGTGGTGATGGTGATGAATGTGTTGATGTGTCTCCCCCCTCATCAATGTCCCTTTCTCCTCACATGTACCACAATCAAATGACCTGGACAAAGCTGGGTCTTTCTTACTGTGGTGTTGGGGCCGTGGAAAGCTGACATTGGCTGAAGATTCTGATGCTGTGCTGAAAGAAAATTGTGCTTGTCTGGATTTGGACCACTGTACAGTTCTGTCAGGGGACTTGCACAGGGGAGACCCACGTCCTGGGGAGCAACTGGGTGAGTGATGAGAGCTGGACCAAACACGAGAGCAGTGAAAGTCCAGTATGCTTTCTGCTGTCTCTTCTTGCATTCCCGCTTGTGGCATAATTGGGATAAAGGCAGCGGTAGTGTTCTTGTTAAAAGATTGAACGGCTGCCTCTTCCTCTGCAGCCTCACCCTGAACAAAGTATTTTCAGTTTTAGCTATGATAAACATTAGGTATGATATCAATATATGTTACTTTTTCAAACCACACACACAGAGCACCATCTAATAACAGATGAGCAAGCCATTCTAACAAAACAGATGGTCAAGCCATTCTAACAATATCATTTTTTATACACAAATTACTAACACTAGTAACAGTAACCAATTATTCATTTACAACATGCACTGCTCTCTTCTTATTGCAAAACTTCATATAGCTTAAAAACTAAACAAATGAAACTATCAAAACTACAACATTATTCAGACGATGATACAGTTTATTTCATTAACTCTCTCCATATTGACATTCCTGATCAGAAATGATCAATGGTTAGGAACAAACTTTCAAGATTGAAAATATGGAAAGTCAAGAAGTTTTGGTGCAGTGACACATTACTTACATGTTATGACCTAAAAATCAACTTCACTAACTGTCCCACATCAAAAGTAAACAATCAATGCAGAGCTTGCTAATGAATTTGCATGCATGAAATAATTTACTGACAAGTGGCTGCCTTGCTTCTTGTCAGCAATGGCGCCGAATGTTGTTAACAGGACAAATCACAACAGCATCATCTTATTGTTCCTGAAGTTGTTGAAATGTAACAACCTGCAGGTTCAGTCACTGAACCGAGTGATTCAATGGGTAAATCAGACAATGACAAGGTGGGGTGAGAGGGTGGGGTGAGAGGAGGCTCAGTGAGTATGAGGGTAGGGTGAGAGGAGGCTCAGTGAGTATCAAAACAGACTGCATATAGTCTATAAGCAAGGATGTTTACACTTCACTGACAGCATGAAGGCTTAGATATTTCCCAGATTGTTCATCTCTTTTCCAGCTAGTCTGTTTTGCATGTGCCAGACAACTTCCATGCCCCCAAACTGTCATCTATACTTTAGGCTGGCTTTTGCAAGTTTTGTTTGTTTTTGTTTGTTTGTTTGTTTGTTTTTTGTTTTTTGTTATGCTGAACAATTTGGAGTCATATAATAAGCCAGCCTGTGCATCCATATACTTGTTTCTGCTTCCTCCTCTGCCATGGATACACTGCAAACATGTCAATGTACAGTAAGGCTGATCATGAAGTCAATATTTTCCATAGTGGCCAGTAGGTTGAAATCTTGAGGTAAGAGTATGAATACTTTCACACATACACACACACACTATATATATATGTGTGTGTGTGTGTGTGTGTGTGCATGCGCGCAGTAAAAAAAAAAAAAAAACTCTTGAGAGAGCAGGACAGCAGAAGGTCCTCAGAGGAGAAACCCCAGTCAAGCAAGTGTTTCAGCCCTTAACTCATAACACTTTACAAGAGCTGAGAGCCCGGCGGCATCCAGGTCATGACTCCTGGATGCCCCTCTACTGTCATCATTTTATACACACACACACCACACACACACACACACACACACACACACACACACACACACACACACACACACACACACACACACACACACAGAGGGATACAAGCTCAGAATACGAATAATTACTTGTGAAAGTTTTATATCCTTTGCAGTTCATCTACTGATTGTGAGAGAGAGAGAGAGAGAGAGAGAGAGAGAGAGAGAGAGTGTGTGTGTGAGTGAGTGAGTGAGAGTGTGTGTGTGTGTGTGTGTGTGTGTGTGTGTGTGTGTGTGTGTGTGTGTGTGTGTGTGTGTGTGTGTGTGTGTGTGTGTGTGTGTGTGTGTGTGTGATTTTCCTATTCCTTACAAATGGCCATGTGTTGGTGGAGGAGGGGAACGAAGGGAGAGAACGCAGGTTACCAAGTTAATATTTACCTTTAAGAAAGCTTGATGGAATATCAGATATATTTATAAAAAGTCTACAGACACTCTGTTTTAAATTTGTTTGGAACAACAAACAAGACAGAATAAATTGAAAGACTGCTTACAAGCATGTAAGGAATGGTACTATAGTAATACTAGAACTAAAAAGTTTCATACATGCTCTAAAGATTGGCTGGATAAGGAAAATAAAAATTTCAACACATATAAGGAAATCGGTCATAAATGTTCTTACAGTTAAACCAAAACTAGCATTTAAGGAAAAATATGGTCCAAGTTTTCCGTCAACTTTAGATGGTGGGAACGTTTTCTGGCTGGATGTGTTTCAGGCTTACAGAAAATTTGGCAATACTGTCAAACCCATGAATGCTGCTGATGTTCTTGCAGAACCATTGTTTTTTAACAAAAAAGTTCATTTAAACAGTGTCTTACTGAGACCAAATGAATGGATTCTAAACAGTGTGTGTTGTATTGCAGATTTATGTAAAGATGACGAACATATTTAAGCTATGATGAATTTGTTGCTAAATATAACATGCGAACAAATTTTCTCAGCTATGCATCGGTTATAAACTCATTGTCTGACCAGTCGCTGTGGTGTAGTGGTTAACGCAACGGACTACTGAATGGAAGTTGTGGGTTCGAATCCCCATCAGTACCTTCAAAAATCATTGTGGGATTTTTCAGCTCTAACCGGCTCCTACCCAGAGTTGGGCGTGCTGTGGGCTCACTGGGAAGACTGGGACCACACAGTTGAGTCTCATCCACTTCACGGATGCGTCATTGAGGGTGTTGCTCAAATCTTCTGACCAGCACTGCAGGTGTCTGTATCTCTCGGGCCTGGTTGACGCCAGGATATATTATGATAGTAAGCGTAGAGTACAGCCCTGTCACGCAGTCTCAATCCTTGATGGAACTCCACAGCATCATAATTATCATCCTCATCGACATCCTCATCATCGCATTGTAAAAAAAAAAATCATGCCAGCTTCTGTGGCCATTAACTCTTATTGTCCAACAAGCCGACTCAGTCGGCTTTCCGTCCAACCTGAATGGACGGCAAGCCAACTCAGTCGGCTTTTTCAGTTACCAGACATCTTGATTGCAACAATCACTTCTTTAATGATATCAGCCGGCTTTACGGCTTCCTTTACAGCAATAGATACTTCTGCTTTCGTTTCACGCTTTTCTGTGCCGGTGAAATAGTGTGAAGCTAGATTTTTTTTGCATCTTGTGCTGTGTTTTAATTTGTCATGGCATCAGGTGGGCAGCGCCCTTTGAGACTGACCGCTGAGAAGGTGATAAAATTGTTTCAAGAAACAATGGACGATAGTAATAGCAATAATCTCATCAGTGACAGTGATGAGAGTTTTCTGACGCTCAAATGATGAGTTGGTTTCTTGGATGGTGGTGACACTTCAGCAGGGCCTTATTCAAAGATATGATGACTTTCTGAAACTCACCTGACATCATATGATCAGTGAAAAAGTCCACAGATGAGCACACACTTCTTTTTTTTTTAGTGGTTTTTACGTATTTTTGCATCAAATACTGGTTCTACACTTGAAAATTTACAAGCACTATAGAAAAGAAAACTCATGAACACGTTGTGACATGTGCAACAGCCAAGGTGTCTGGTTTTTGTCATTTTCGGGGATGTGACCTGAAGTCAATTAGAGGTGAAAAGCATCAAAATAAAGCAACAATGACATTTTTTGTGGTAGTGAACTTATTGCTAGGATGTCAAGGAACATCTTTTTTTCTTAGAGTTAGGATGTACAAGGATTACCTGGTCAGCTATAGTGCTTTGAGTATCAACCATACAACTGTTTTTTGTCTGTGCTGTAAAATGTGTGTCTGTAATTAGCATTTCTAATTATCTCAATGTGACAATAATATCATTGTAACATTATTCACAAGATGCACAATTTTATTCTGAATATAGGCATACCAAAATGTTTGCTGTAGGTTGGATACAAAAAATTGTTAGCATCATTTTACTGACCAAACCCCCTCTTTGACAATTCGCATAGTGCAAAGCCTTTGGCCAGACTCAAAACGCCTAACAGACAATAAGAGTTAAGGTGCCGCAGAAAATGAGACCAAAAAAAAAAGGTGAGTGCAAAGGTAACCTCCCTGGACGCGATGATCCTTTAAAAAAAAATTTTTTTTTAAAAACTCTTAATGTCCAGCAAGCCCACTCAGTCGGCTTTCTGCCCAACCTGAATGGACGGCAAGCTGACTCAGTCGGCTTTTTCAGCTACCGAACATCTTGATTGCGACAGTTACTACTTTTCCGACATCAGCCGGCTTTACGGCTTGCTTTACGGCAATAGATACTTCCATTATCATTTCACGTTTTTCTGTGCCGGTGAAGTAGTTTGAAGTTGTTGTTTTTCTGCATCAATGAAGCCCACAAAAAAGTCAACTCTGTCTCTTGATCAAACGCCCTCCATTCTGAGCCAAAAGCTGCCACAGACGATCATCCGGTTCTCAGTTTAGTCTATCACCCTTCTATGTACTGTGTGAAAAAAATCATCTTGTCCAACTGGGACATTCTACAATCCAGTCCTACTGTAGCTGACATTTCTGACCAGCTTCCTTTAATTGTCCACAAACGAGACACGAACCTCCATGACTTGCTGGTCTGTTCAAAACTCAGAAAACCTGCCAGCCAACCTCCAGGAACCTCTCCATGTAACAAACCCAAGTACAGGACATGTCCTTTCGTGTGCTCAGCCACCACAGTCAGAGGCCCCAAATAGCACATGAAAATTACACAATATTTAACTGTCAAACCTATAACATTGTCTATTTGATCAGCTGCACTAAATGTTTTCAACTGTACATAGGTGAAACTGGACGTACCCTTGATACACGTTTCAAGGAACACTTGGCTGACAAAGAGATAAAACTATCTCAAATCATTTCAATCAGTCGGACCACTCGATCAACAACATCCGAGTGAAAGGTCTGTGGCAGCTATACAGTAACAACACCATAGACAGGAAAGACAGAGAATCCCATCTTATAGATAAACTTGGTATGCGCAAGCCACATGGACTCAATGACAAACCATAAAGATTTCCTCAACTGAATTCAGTATCATGCCACTTCATGTACCTTTATCTGGACATGGCTTTGCGTGCATGTACTTTGCGTATGTGTATGCATATGTATTCGCTTGAATGTCTAGGTATAACATTTCTTGTCCCTCATGTATAATTCATGTTTATACTGCTTGGATGATTTTATGCCTACTATTGTCTTCTTTTAATGTGCCCTTGAGTCCATGTATGTTTTATCTCGATGATGATTTACTGAAACAGATCATATTATCACCATTTTCCCATCCCAGTGAGGTATTGGCTTTGTGGATGCACATATGCCCTTTCATTTTCATTTCTATTTTTACTTTTGTTCTCATTTTTATTTTAAATTCAATCTGTTTGAATTCTCCTTTCACAAGACAGGCCCAGCTGTGTCTGACTAAGGGTTTTTTCTCTGGGGACTCCGGTTTTCCCTTCAGCCCCTTGGCTGTTGGTTTAGGATGTTTTTCTTCCTATTCCACAGTCAGACCGGATTCGTTGCACTAGGCACGATCCATTTACATCAGCCATACCTCTTGATTAAATATTTTACCATTCTGTCGAACATATGCCTATATTTTCTCTTCTGCATTATTTAATACTGGTATCCTTTGCATTCCAAACACTACTCTTCGCAAGTGCGTCATAGTTCTCATTTCCACTCTAACATCATATTTACTCAAAGACACATTATGATGTCATCTTAGTCAGTTTATTCCTTTTCTCACTTTGGACACAGCAGCATCAGTCTTTTTCTCAAAATTTTTATATCTGGTGTTTGTTTGTTTGTAATCTTACGCTTGACAAAGGCCAGTTGGCCGAAAATTTGCGCCTGTCATGTCTTGTTGTATTAAATACGCGTTAGTATTCTTCTTTTGTGTTTTTTCTGGTTCCTGTTTGCTTGACGCGGGCAGTCACACTTGTTTCAGATCTTGTGCTGTCTTTTGACCTATGACTGCTGAGTAGGCGATAAAATTGTTTCAAGAAACACTGGACGATAGTAATAGCAATAATATCATCAGTAACAGTGAGGAGAGTTTTCCGACACTCAAATGATGAGTTGGTTTCTTTGGATGGTGGTGACACTTCAGCAGGGCCTTCTTCAAAGAAATGACAACTTTCTGAAACTCACCTGACATCATATGATCAGGGAAAAAGTCCACAGATAAGCACACACTTTTTTTTTTTCAGTAGTTTTTACTTATTTTTGCACAAAATGATGGTTCTACACTAGAAAACTTGCAGCCACAATAGAAAAGAAAACTCACAAACAAGTTGTGACATGTGTAACAGCTAAAGTGTCTGGTTTTTGTCATTTTCGGGGATGTGAAGAGGTGAAAAGCATCAAAATAAAGCAACAACATTTTTTCGTGGTGGAGAACTTATTGCTAGGATGTCAAGGAACATCTTTCTTTCTTTGAGCTTGGATATACAAGGATTACCTTGTCAGCTATAGTGCTATGAGTATCAACCATACAACTGTTTGTCTGTGCTGTAAAATGTATGTCTGTAATTAGCATTTCTAATTATCTCAATATAAAATAATATCAATGTAACATTATTCACAAGATGCTTTATCTCAATATGACAATAACATCAATGTAACATTATTCACAAGATGCACAATTTATTCTGAACATAGGCACACCAGAATGTTTGCGGTAGGTTGGATACAAAAAAAGTTATCATCATTTTACTGACCTGACCCCCTCTTTGACAATTTGCATAGTGCAAAGCCTTCAGCCAGAATTCAAACCCCTAACAGACAATAAGAATTAAGAAAATAAAAGATTTTGTAAACAAATTAAGCCTACCTATTAACTGTAATGATGCATCCCAGGTAACCCTGGTGCAGGTAAGGCACGCTTCTGATTAGAGACTCCTCATAAGAATTAGCAGACTAGACGATGGGGATCCTACAGACCTGTCATCATTCAAAGAATATAGAAGCAGCACTCCTACCAACATTCAAGGAGCCGGAGCTATAATCTTTGCTTTTTTGGAAAAGAGCAGTGAGGAAAATAAGTAATTCTGATGGAGAGGGAGAAAAGGGACTTTCATTCCATTCAGAACAGAAAAGTAATCATCTTTTGATGTAAGTGTTTAACACTTCTTTGTCCATTGTCTCCAAGCTGGCATGATGATTGTTGCTGTTTCTGTACGAAGTCCCTGTGTCTGCAAAGCTTGTCTATAATCTGCAGGCCATCAGCCTTATTTTGTTCCAGAGTTAAGTTAGTTCACCAGTTGATGGGTTGGTCAGCAGATCTGGTTTTCAAGGTAGAAGCACTGGGTAACCTGTCAGAAGTGGAAGGATCTTGGTATACCAAGGCTGAGTTGGCCACACTGGTGTGATGAGGGTGCACTCAACCGTCTGGTGTACTAGTAGTTGTAGAATCTTTGGGATGCGGCTGAAAGGAGGAAAGCAAAAGCTGAAGAACTGTTCCCAATTTAAGCTAAATGCATCCACTGCCCATGCTTCTGGGTCTGCTTTCCAAGATACATATTTTTGTACTTTAGCATTTAAACTAGATGCCAACAGGTCGATTGAGCATTCTCAAAGTTGGTGCATAATGTTTGTAAAAATATCGTATGTAGACTCCATTCCAGTTCATGTTTGTGGATCCTTGACTCAAAATCAGCGCTGGTAAGTGGACTGCTGATACAAATTTTCTTTTTTTTTTACTGTAGGCATCATTGCCAAATTTCACTGGTAACCTTGTTACTCTCCGGTTTTGTGCCACCCATTTTATTAATGCAAGCGGCCATGGTACTATCGTCCAACAGTATTTTAATGTGGGCATTTTGGGGTTCCTTGCAGAGGGATTTGAGTGTGAACAGAGCTGCTTTGAGTTCAAGGCAATCACTGTGATCTCCCTGTTCGTCTACCGACAATGTGCCATTTGTCCGCATGTTATTTCTCACCCCATACCCCCACCCAGACCCTGAAGTTTCTGACTGAACAGACAGTAGGTTCATTCCACGTTACAGGGGTAGGATATTTGGACACGTTTTGCATCCACCATTCAGCATCCTCTTTAACTGTGTCTGTAAGCATCCTCTTTAACTGTGTCTGTAAGCTATATGTAACAATCAAAGTTCCCTTTGTTTCAGTTAGTGCCTTATTTTTTGCAATTTCAAGACTTTTATAGAAAACTGGGGCAATCCACACACTGGGCTGAGCAGCTATCATTTTGCCAATGGATCAATTGCTTGACAGATACTTTATCTTTCTGTCTTATTTTGATCCAAAATCCATTGATCTTTAGTAATGATTTTCCAAATGTCTAAATGATCAGCTGTTTTTCCCCCATAAAAATTTTCTGGTGTATTCTGGGGGGAAGGGGGGGGGGGAGGGGGGGGGGAAGAGAGAGAGGAGGAAGTAGGTCAGTCACCAGTTGTAAGGGTGGATGAGATGAGTTTTCTGTAGGTGATGGAGTCCTTCTTTCTTTCACATCTTCTGGGTGTGGCAGAGTTGGTGTTGTGGCTGATTTGGTCAGCCTGAAGCTGTGATGTCTTGCTCCTCGTGATGTGAGGGTTCAGTTGGAGTATGTGTTCCAACCCCTCCATAGTCCTTTTTTGGAAACCCTATTCTTCTAGAAAGTTTATGTGCCTTGGTAGTCTCCTCTTGCTTTTTGTGATATCATCCCCTAAAAGGTTTCTGTTGACTGGACAACTGAAAATTTTATCGAGTAGGTGAGAGGCCGCATGTCTGGTGGTAGTGCCAGATGTAGAGAACTCTGTGGGCTCGAGACATGTCCTTATGGCAACTGATGAGCAGACGGGACAATTTACCAATTTTTGAAAAATCTCTCCAGGCTGGGCAAGTTCTTTTTGGTCTGTTTCTGTTTTAGGTTGTCCATGACATTTGAAACAAGTGTTACTACAGAGATGATTGAAGCCCTCGAGGAATTTGGTATTGAAAAAAATAACAGTCCTCCTAAATGAAATTTATGACACTGGAAAAATCCCCAAAGATATGTCAAAATCAATTTTCATTGCACTTCCAAAGAAAACAGGGGCTATAGAATGTGAACAACATCGTACAATCAACTTGATGAGTCCTGTAACAAAAATCCTACTTAACCCTTTCGCTGCTATCATGTTTTGCTAAGACACATGCTAAGATTTTTTTCAGAAACAGACAAAAATCACGCTTATTATTTTCAATTGCTTATAATTCAGAAGGCATTGAAGATAGATACATAAAATATATATCAAATGAAAGGAAATTGAATGAAGATTGTGTTTATGACAATTTCAAAATGAAATAATGTATCAGAGTGTCACATGTACTCTTTGAAATGCAATAAAAAAAATGTTAAAGTCAATGATGATGTAATCAAGTGATGCAGGAGCTCACAAGCAGTTTATAGCACACTTTGATTTGAAGATATAGACTGTACAAAGGTCAGAAAGCAGTGTCCAGCCACAATATAAGCACAGCCTAGCCACACATAAAATGAAAGGGTTTTATCTCCCAGTGTCTATCCCCAGTAAAAACGCTTCTGAGTGTGGTAGTTCTGGAAGCAGTCTTCTAAACACAGTCCTCTCCTTCCCCCTCTTGCTCCCCTTCCCCTTCTAGCAGGCCCAGCAACAGCAGGTCCAGCAACAGCAGGTCCAGCAACAGCAGGTCCAGGCCGAACATCATCACCATGCTGCATTCCATACCTGTAGCACAGTGAAAGCAAGGATTCAAATTTCCACATATTTTATGAAATAAAAAAAAGGCACACACACACACACACACACACACACACACACACACACTGACATAGGTAGCATGCTACTCCCCCATGCCATGCCCCCTTTCATTTTCCTCAAGCAAACACTGCAAAGAAACCCAGTGAGTACTGCTTCTACCAAAGTGACTTCATTACAACATTGTTTCTGTCAGTATTATCACTGAATGCTTTCAATTTCCTATAAAAAGTCACACCAACAGTCTCTCTCTCTCTCTCTGTCTCTCTTTCTCTCTCTCACACACACACACACACACACACGCACACCCCTCTGCTCCCACCCTACTCCTCACATAAACACACACAGGCCATGGAGATAGTAGCCTATTCCTCACACAAACACAAAGGCCAGGGAGATAGCACAGGGCAGAGGCCGACCAGAAAAACAAATCATCAACAAGACACACACAGCGTGCAACGAGCGAGCAACGAGTGACACGCCCACAGGTCGAACACACTGCCCACTCGGTCACTGGCTCGCTCGCTGACCAGGCCCAAACAAAGGGCTCAGCCATACAATACACACACTTAGCTGTTCTATTTATAAATATACTGAGAAGAAAGCAATACAATCATGTTATAAAATGAATAAAGCTCTCAAATACACCTACCTGCATCTGGAACAATCGGATCTCCATAGGCCTACTCTGATTCAGACGATCAGTCACCCAAAGATTCTTCCACATCAAAATCTGGGTCGTTGGCATCAACTTCACGAAGTTCGAAGCCAGCTGGCTTGAAGTCTTCATCTCCACTGTCTTGATCTCGAAAAATCGCTTCAATAACTTCTGCAACTGTGTAGGTTCGTTGTGGGGCAGCCATAGCGCTTCAAAAACTGAAAGCTCAACTTCGTAGCACCTTGCCAATCGATCGTGATAAATTATGCAAATGATCTAAATAACTTGAACAAACGGCACTCAAAGAGCGAAGATTGTCAAGGGACCTAATCAAATCATAAATAGAACGATACTGTGATATGCTAGACGAAAAGAGAAAGAGTGTTTGATACGGGACGATCCGCGATCGTCAACAGAGCATTGCAGACGACGGTTTCTATGACGAGCGTCACTCGTCAACAGCGCAGTGAAGAGGTTAAGAATAATCATGATGAGGACAAGGAACCGAATCAGAAGATGTAGTCCACAGAAAGTACATCATTTCATCAGACATAGAATTGGTCCCTTCATCAACCAGCAGAGGAACCTGGAGTTTGGCCAACTTGAATGAAATTAAACCCAAATTCAGGCTTTACATGACCCTGTTTTGTTAAATAAGAAAGCAAACTAGTACCACATGTATTACTATTACTATAGTCTAGTAATAGTACAACTCTATGCCTGTTGTGTCAACACAAATCGTACAGTCCTTTTTCAACATTGGTCCCTTTGGAACCCTGACATTTGTTTATGAAATCATTTATAAGTATAGCATAAACACTGACACACTTTATCAATACAGAGTGGACATAAGTTTATATTGTTAGAAAGTAGGCAAGCTTAAAATTCAGGTTCTTGCTTTTATAATGGCCATCTGTCATGATGTGACCAGCATAACTTCACATTGGGTTCATGAAATTTGGGTATTTTAGTGAGGGATTGACCTCATACCTTATTCTGATTTGAATACAAGTAAATAGTGTAAAAGAGGACAGCATTCTGTGTATTGTGTCCAAATATGAAGAGAATCCAACAACTGGTTCAAAAGCTACAGTCGTTTGTACTCCTATGTCAGCTTGGTGCCTCCGTCACAGGTGATTTTGGCAATTTCATGAAGTTTTGATCTCTATATCAAACAAACGTGGCTATTGTTCATCTTCAAAAAAATTAGACTAAGTCTATATAGACAGTTGTACTAAAGTACAAACACAAGTTGCAATTAAAGCACATCTTCTCCAAGATATGAACCTGTAAACATACCCTGCCGTGCTAATTTGAACTTACGTAAAATAGGCATTTTGCTATTTTTGCTGCCTTATAACTCTCTTTGTAACTGAGTAAATGTCCTGCTTTTCTGTTTTCATGTACCTTATATTACAAAGAATCAGTTATTTTAAAATGAAATCTCTAGTTGTTGTTTTCTTAATACACATAATCAAAAACAGCTTTCCATAGTGTTTTTGCGTGTTAGTTAAAGGTGTCATCTTAAAACGTCATTATCTCAGGAAAGAAAAGAGATAGAACGTTACTTTTTTTTCCATTCTGTTTCTATTAAAAAGTTCTATACGAACAGTATGAAGACTAAGCTCTTCATGTTCATCCTAATTTTGCCTGCCGGTACCTAATGAAACTAAAAGCTTACAGTTACACACACAAACACACCACATCAATCATACATGAAAGCAGTACATGGGTGCATGTAGAGTTGCTTACCATTCTAACAGTTTTATCATCTGCTCGAACCCTTCCCAGTACAATGTAACATACAATGCAAACTCTAATGAAACATTCAGACATGCTTTATTTTCACTGTGACCTAAGAAGCTACGCAATGACAGATACATTAACCAAACTTCCAGTTGTATATTACTAGCTACGCAGATTGTTAGCAAACCTTTTACAGGATAAGGGCAGTATGCACTGACCTGCTTCATGAATTTCAGCCTCTCCTCCATCTTGGCCACTGCCTCCCTCTCCTCTATCTCCTTTTTCAGCTTATCCATCAGCATCTGGGCAAATTGTGCAGGATCTGTTTCAGCAACACTGGGGTCTTTAGGCACTCGTTCTGTTCGCTGTTGGATGGAAGAGTATCATTTACAATTTGTGACATCATGCAAGGTAGATCACACCCTGTGTTATACCATTAGTAATTCACTGAAAAACATTTTACTTTTCGAATTATGATTTTTTTTTTTTTTAGAGAATGTGGAATCATGTTTATTTCATTCTTGAAATTAAACTCTCCTGAGGAATTCCACTGACAGCTGAAACACTGAGAAACAAATGTGTTTGTGTTCCTTCTTTGTTTGCGTACATGCTACTCAATGTGCAGTTCCACAATACTGAGCACTCTTGGCTAAGTAAGAGGACTAAAATATTCATGATATGCTGGTTTGGCTTGTTTGTCTCATAATGTATTTCATGTTTCTGACCAGGCAGTATCTGCTGAGTTTACTGCCCCTGAACCAAATAATTTTGACTTGCAGTCAATACTATATGAGGATGCCCGCAATAAAATCCTCTTATTCTTGTTTCTACACAGATTTGATTAAAACTTTGTCAAGCCACATAAAACTGACTGCCTGATATACTGGGCAACTGTCTATTGCAAAAAAAAAAAGCAAAACAATTATATACCATTCCATTCAACCATGCCCACATAGACCGATAGTACTAATGTTTTGATTGTTGTTCCTTGAGGTGTTCACTAACAAGAAAACAATCATCATCATTACCACCATTAGACACATCAAGTGTCAATACTTTTGACTACATTTTTATTGGATTTGTCACCAAAATCACTATCACAATCATCACTTGAATCTTCATCTTCCACTCTGCCAAATTATGGAAGATTTCGTCAAGCACTTGCTGAGCAGCATAAAATTTTTACTTTGCCATAATTTTGAATGAATAAAAGAATGTTACATTTACAGGAATCAGAGAGTGGTTTTCTCCCAGAACTCTTGTATGGTGAAATCCTACCTTCTCCTGTAGTCACCGAAAACTGTCACGACCGAGAGTCATAATCACACCCAGCAATTGTAGGTTGAGGTCCACAGGCAAAATTTTGTACAACCAATAAATTGTCAGTTGTGATCAGAAATGTGTATCATCATTTGTTAAATTTGTTACATGAGATACTGGTGTTTTGTTACAAAAAGAATTTCTGTTCATGTTTGTGAAATGTTTAGTTATAAAATTTTTGCAAAAAATGGTGGCAAAACTGAGGACACGCACAGAGGTGGTTATTTTGTGAGTTTCTTTTGGGCAGCAATACACCTCCACACAATAGTCATTCATGTGCTTCTCTAATACTACAAATCAGCTATCTGTGTTTAGCAACAGTCTGGCAAAGAAAGCAGGAAAAAAATTGTCAGTTTTTTGTCCATACGTTAATGTATTTTTCGACCATTTTGAAGAAAATTACTGTCATATAGATGGCTCAATTACATCTGGCTGTCTGCTATCAATTCCATGGTAACATGAAAATATGAAAAATAAGTTGTTTGTACTGATGAACTAAAGTGTACGAATGGACATGAAAGACTTATATTTGCAGTAAAGACAGATTAGTGTTAACTCTGTGTAGCGACATGAAGTCCTGCATGTCCTAAGAGTTTTCAGTTATGTGAAACTGCACACATATGTGACTCAGCGCCAAAAGGTGTGCAACATCTTGCACTTTTTTTCAGTAATAATATTGTAACAGAGTGCCTTGCTCTGTTACTATCTTTCCCATTTACCTACAATGCTCAAAGGCAACACAGTGTAGCATGTAGCGTGCTTGCCTAGATCAAAAACGCCTTACGTTCTCTCGGCCAAATTATACTGTTATCTTACAGCCTCTGCCTATCCATAGCTATGCATTGAACATTTGAAAGATCTAACCAATACATGACACATATAACACACTGCTAAACAATGAGCAGATCTACAATGTGTACATATACTCTAAAGCTGGGCCTACAAATTTTGTCCTCATTATGGTCCCAAATCTCCAGTCTATTACACGTTGTAGTCCCACAGAACCTAGAGGAGACAGTCTTTAATCTATGCCGCCTTCAGCCAATTGTAATACAACCGCCGTCATAAGAGCCATTACGTATCCCGCGGAAACCCACAGACAATGACTGCAAGGTGTGTTGCGCGTCTCTGTATAACCACCCTTAGGTATTTGTGGCGCAATAACAAGTACATAGCCGCCTGCGAAACTGCCCGACAATGACCAGCGTCTCAGTTTTGTGTACCGAAGTGCTGTGTTAAAAGTACATCCCAAGTGTTGATTGATTAACTAGGTGAGAACAACCAATCAGACCTTGTCATCTGAAACATAGTTCTCATTGTCAAATACTATGTCATCACCACTGAATATTAACTGTCTGATAGCTAGCAAGATGCAGTGCATTATCGTGCAGAGGAGCACTATGTTATACATGACAATGTTGTATGTGTGTACATAATGGTAGTTGATGAAACATGTGCTTGGCGAATTGATCCAATTGTTGTATCCCTTGTCTGCTCAGCACAACTGATAATCATTATAGAGTGTTGCTTTGATGACATAGCTTAATAGTAATATGCTATGCTATTTTGTCATCACTATCTCCAGCACTAGACATAGAATTATACATAACTACATGGAGCAAATATTTAATGGATGACTCAAGTGTGTTCACTGCTATTTGATAAGGAAGACCTACTGTTTGTGACGACAGTTCCCATAGTCAAATACTATGTTTGTCGTCACCACTGAATATTAACTGTCCAATAGCTGCCCATTCAGACGTTACTGTTACTACTTACTCAGCCCATGGCAGCCAAACAGCTTAATATGACTGCATTATTTTGCCAGTACATTAATGGAAGTCTACTCTGTGCTAATGCTATTGAACAAACAGTAGGGTAGTTTACCCTCAACTTATCAAAGGGTTACTCAAAGTTTTGTTATCAATTATTTGTCCCATGATTACAAATGCTAGTGCTTTTGAGTGTAAATATCGACACCACATATTTTGTTATAATGTAGTAGTTCTTTACGCAACGTTTTGTTATCAATTATTTGTTGCATGTTTACAAATGCTAGTGCTTTGTTTGTAAATGTAGACACCTTCTGTTTTATTATAATGTAGCGGTTCACTCTTGTACATTGACATTGTTAGTTCACAAAATGTAAACTTTGTCAGTGTATTTATGAAACTTATTTTGTGTCTTACAGGCACTGTCTTCTTACACTTCTTCTTCTTCCACTTCTGTTTCTTTGATGTCTTCTTAATAATAAAGAGTCAAGTATCAAAACAAGGACTTGTCTTTTGACTGAGAGACTTCCCTTTCTGCTCTGGATACAAATGACCACCACAGCAATCATCACCTACCCCTTAACCACTTGCTCTATCTCAATATAGTTCACTAAAATGTGCTGGTGTGGTATTTGTTGCCTGTATGGTATTGTGTGATATGTAGATATTACTTAAGAAATAACACAATTTGAATATTTCACTATGAGCCGTTCAACAGAAAACTGATTTTGATTTTGTACACACAACTTGGGTAAATCTGGGAAGCTAAAATATGGACACTTGACTCACTGCAATATTAAAACTGAGAAGCTGCATTCCACACACACACACACACACACACGCACACACACAAATCTGTCTGGAATTTAGTGTTGTGCATTAAAAAAAAAAACAGGCTTCTACCTACTTAATCTTTTCGCGACATGACACGAGAACCGTAGCTACTCCTGCCTATGCTCACTCGCTACGGCCGAAAGGTCGCTGTGGACGCGCAGTCAGAATGTTCACGACGCCTGTTCTAAAATTAAATGCGTCAGTACGTCACTGGAAATTCTCTCAAAACATGTCGAAACTACACAATGGAACCCTTCTACATCATATGTGCCACTTTTTCGGCTTAAAAGGTGCAATTTCACTGGTTAATTTGTGTTGAAAGCAACCAACCCCAATTCTTTGTCTCTTCGTGTTACCCACGTCATTCACACTACTGTAATCATGGTCAGACGGACAACTTTCACGGTCGCCGAAGTAGCAGAATTGATCATTCATGCCGGTTCTGACGATGATTTAGACATTGATCATTATGAAAGCAAAACTAAAGTGCTGAAGTGGAGATTTTGAGGATGATATGCCACAAAACGATGACGATCGCGCATATTCAGGCAACCAATCATTCGATCTTGAAGCCAGATTTTTAGCAAGAAATACGTTGTCCTGGTCAATGTGAAGCCGACATTGAGGTTGACACTGCCAGTGACGACAGAGGCGATGAAAACGATGCACCAACTGGGTGAAAAATCTTCGGAAATTTCCGCAAGTACCTGTTTTCTCAGCTGCCGAACATGCGGTTTGCAGCCCTTCGTCTTTCAAGACATCGCCGACCCTACACCATTATGTTCCATTATGTTACCATTATGTTCTAAAATGTTGAAATATTCTCTTTTATGTCTTTTTTTCTACAGTTTTTGGCCATCACATGCTATAAATAACACTTTGTATGAATCTCCTGTGGCTGTTTGGGATTTTTGATTTTGACACTTACATTGACATTTTCAAAAGCACAAAATACTAACTAAATGAATCTTTACAGAAATTGTTTTTACTTCACCTGGGAGATAATGAATGATCTGCAAAAGTTGTTCTAACATCGATAAGCTAACTTCTAAGGCCTATTCAAGAAAATTAAATAAAAATGACCAAATTAGAGTGTCCTCAGGGCATTTCTGCTTCCTGCCCCCAGTGTGCACAGGGCATAGTAGCTGTAGTGAGGCAGTGTTGTGAAAAGGTTAAGGCAAAGCCACAATCCATGCTTGCCAACTTTCAGCATTACTGATGGCAAAGATTTCAAGAGTCAGACATTATTCACCTTGTAACAGAGCAGACAAATCTTTTCACTACAACTGAATGCTATTTTTACAGTGAAAGTAATCTGGAAATGAGCATTTTATTGACAAGTATGCCAAAAGTGAGACTACAAAGTAAGGAATTTCAGTGATATTTTTCCAGTTTTCTTTTATTTTTAAGGTAAAATACTGTTCAACATTGACTGTAACATGTGTTCAATGATATATGTTACGACGTCTAATATCACTTACAGTGAAAAGACGTTAAATCAAAGAACGAACGATATGTTACGACAATAATTTGTTACAAAATATGACTGAGCAACATTGTAAAGTCAAATAAATTCTGAATTCAAATTCAATTCCTTTAAAAATGTTTGGTGGCATAATTTTTCTCCAGAATATCCTTTGTGCTTCATTACAATTCTGGGAAAATACAGACATATAAGTATGATTTTTCGACATTTCTTTTGTGCAATGTAATTGCTTTAACCAATGGCACACAAGTAGTTCAACATATCAGGCGAGTGCATCCATTTCTTGACTTTGCTTACATACGATTTGATATCGCAGAATAGATTACACTCTCTTGGTGGACAACACTTAACATGAATTCTATGAAAAGGAGGAAAGAAGCTGTCTCACACATGGATGTTATCAATCTAAATGCCACATAGCCAATGAAAAATGCCAACCCTGAAATTAGAGTTTGCCATTTTTTGACAGCATAGCATGTCGATACATCGGAAGTGTGGCTAAAAATAAAGAAATGTATGGCGCATCATTCAGTCACAGATGCAATGGGCATTTTGGTCATGATGCTGACTGGCAATTTTGGGTAAAATTAATAGCTTAATTTCATAAATTTCTAACTTCTTGATATTTACAAACCATATCTGTCAAACTTAAAAGTAGAATACAATACATATTCACTTCTCTTCTAGTTTCTCTCTGCTGCTATTTCCTTCCCAATAATTTCTTCTTTTTTTTTTCGCTTGCTTTTGTCTTATTCTTTATGTTTATTTTAACCCTTCTCGCAAAAATATTCTTATTCATGTATTATTATTTCGTATTGCAGATGTAAAATTATACGTTACGGGGATAGTCAACAGATCATTAATTCCATTAGTTTAAATGAATGTATGGAGAGAGGAAAATAGGGGCAGTGAGAGTGAGATAATTGATATGATAAATAAGATACAATATGATAAATACTGGGAGTGATATATATGTATTCATTATTCAGCAGCAAGAAACTCTGGGGAGAGCCAGACAGCAGAAGAATTTCAGAGGAGAGACTCCCGTTACCCCGTCAAACAAGTGTTTCAGCCCTCTACGGTGGGCCAGGTCATAACTCCTAAAAGCCCTTCTGCTCTTGCCTTTTTTTTTCCTAGAAAACTGTCCACCAGCTGGGTTTGAACTGAGGCATCCAAGGTCGTAAGGCATCTCAAGGCCAAATCATCTTGCGTTGGATGTCTTAACCACCCATCTATCCTACAATGGCAACATGTAAAAGCCTTATGAAGTTCAATTCTTTTCCTCCTTGACCAGATCCAGCTGTCACTCTTTTCAGCTGCTTCTGCTATTGCCTTTACGGCTCTGGTCCTCTCTCTCCCAGAAATCAAGAGCTGTTTCATGAGGTCATAGGCTGATGTGCCTATCAACACCCACACTCCAACCTCTTATGTCAAAGACTTTTGCTTTGAAGCCAGATTTCCTTAAACTGCTGGCTAGACTGGCATACTTTTCAATCCTGTTGACATAGGCTTTATCCATTCTACTTCCATACGATACAGTGAGTTCGATCAGAATCATTTGTTTTGATGACTGGGAGTGGAGAACTACATCCCAATCTCATGCCACTCTTGCTGATGGTTTCTGGGTCATAGCTGTCTCTCTACTTTGCTGATGGCATTCTTGAAGGAAAAATATGGGCAAGAGATGCTTCACAACACACTACTGACTGAACAGTTTCCAACACAAATGTACCAGCATAACCTGCTATTTATCTACATGGAAATGGTTCACTCCTTCGCCTTTCCATCAAGCAATTCTCTCTTCACCTCCTCACATTTGCCAAAATGCTTCCTTCTTTCGCTGCATCAGGGCACAACCTTTACAACCAGTCAACCAGTCAGGGAAACTGTCATCATCATCATCATCATCAGGTGCCCTGCTGCATGGTGTTGGCGACCATGGACTTCCAACCATCTCTATCTCTCATTGCCCCCAGCATCTCCCCACCCTCTTCATCCCCAGCCACTCTGCAAGTCCGTACAGCATTCTCTCCCTGGGTCTACCTGGTGCTCTCTTTCCCTCCAGCTTTCCCGTTGTGACCAGGTGCTCCAAATCCCCCTTCCTCATAAAATGGCCTATAAATGTTGCTTGTCTTTCCCTAATCTTCCTTACGAGTGATCTACTTGTGTCTGCCTCCATCAAGACTGTCTCATTTGTTTTCTTTGCTGTCCATGGAACTCGCAACATTCTTCTGAGAAACCACATCTCAGCTGCCTCGATCCTGCTCTGGCTTTGCTTGCTGACTGTCCACGCCTCGCATCCGTACAACAGTATTAGTTCTATATAACATTCAAGGACTCTCTTTCTGATGTTAATTGATAGGCATTTGTTGGTAAGAATGCTTGTCATCTTCTTGAATGCTGTTTTGGCTTGGCCGATTCTGCCAGCTATTTCCGATGTGCATCTGCCGTCTGATGAAATGACCGTTCCCAGGTATTTGAACTTATTAACCTGTGTCAAGGTTGTGCCATTTGCTGTTATTTTGCAGGAGGGGATTTCATGTTTTTTACTGATCACCATGACTTCAGTCTTCCTGCTGTTTAGTTCCAATCCCTTACCTTTGCTTTCTGTTTCTAGTATATTCACAAGGTTCTGTAGGTCCCTTTCATTTTCTGCAATTAGCACAGTGTCATCTGTGTACCGAATGTTGTTTATCATTTTCCCTCCAACCTTTAATCCAGGGTCTTCTAGGTTTCTCATGATGTTTTCGCTGTAAAGTGAAAACAGATCTGGTGACAAAACACAACCCTGTCTGACTCCTCTTTTGATGTTTTGAAAAGAGCTTATATTGTTTTCTATTCTCATTGCAGCTGTTTGTTCCCAGTACATATTCCTGATTATTCCTAGATCTTTTCCATCGACATTGTGTCTCTCCAGTTGGTTGATCAATTCATCATGTCATACCCGATCGAAAGCCTTGGTATAGTCAACAAAGCATAAATACAAATCCTTATTCATCTCAATTGACCTCTCTATGATAGTTCTTAGGATGTATATGGCATTAATAGTTCCTTTCCCCTCCACAAATCCACACTGTTCTTCTGCTATTTCTCTTTTGATTTTGTACCTCCAGCAAATGATGCAATTACAGCAGACCCAACTGGATGTGTCACACCTTTCAGACAGGCCGTTATTTCATGAGGAGAACTGACTGCTTCTGTGGAGGGTTTGCCTGTGACATCATTATTGAATAAATCCTAATGTGGACACTGAAGACAAATGGTGGGTTCACAAGAGGCCAGGGCATAAAAGAACATCAACATCTTGTATGGTTATTGTTGATGCCTTCATGTGTAACAGTGAATCAGTGAATGCAGTCTCTGACACAGACATCTTTCAGCACAACTGAGCAACATGAGGAGTCCATTCAAACAAGACAGGAAAGAGACCACAGGATACTCAGACTGTCATCAAATAACTTTTCAAGAGGAACCCTTTCAGCACAGACAAAAGCCCAAGATCTACTGCAAGTGAGTGATCAGCAGACACATCCTTAAATGTAGATAATGCTAATGCTATAAGCCAAAGCATCCTCAAAAGCATAAATGGTCAGTCTGCGTTAGATATAAGCTTCAAGAGGAATAATCAGGCAAAGAGTAGCTGACACAAAGCTGGTTGACTATAAGCCCTACAGTCAAGTTTCCCTGGTAATTTTCTTATACTTACGTTGTGTTGTCTATTTTATTATTATTGCAGATGACAGTTTTGCTACTGTCAGACAATATTTTAATGAGCAATCTGTGCTTCCCCGTCTAGGAATTTTGAATGTGAAGATAGCCACTTTGAATTCAAAGGCAATTAATGAATTCTCCCCATTCCTCTGCTGACCATGTGCCCGTGTATTACTGTTCAGTCCCTCCCCTTCTTTCAACAATGATTGTGAGTTCATTCCAAACTACCGGGGTTGGATATGTGATTCCATTTTTTAATCCACCATTCAATATCTCCTTTAAGCAAGTCTATGAGTTGAATGCAGCCTTCAAGATTTCCATTATATTTTGAGACTATTTTATTTTGCAACTTCAAGACAATTCTAAAAAATTGGAGTAATCCATACATTAGGTTGTGCAGCTATCATCTTGCCAGTAAGTTCAAACTACAAGCTTCAATAAGTTTTCTTTCTTTTCTGTGATGGCAATAGCCATGGATACAGAATCCAATTATTCTGTAAACCCAGAAACTTAAGTGTACAAATGCTGATGTCACAGGGTGAAAGGTGAAATCCAATTATCAACTTATAGACAATAACATGTACTGCATGTATGTAGAAGTTCATACGAGTCCCTGTATCAATGCGTCATCTAAATGTAGATGATATAGCATGTCTCCACTGATAAAGATGTGGAGAACCATGAAATCCATGGGGAACAGTTTTGAATTAAAAAGAATTGTGCTTTGGATTACGAGTCAATATTACTTCTTAATATGTCAATGCTGACAGACTCATGGGCATCCTGGAGGTCAACATGTGAAAAACAAGTTTTGTTTCATTAGACTTACATTTCTCAACGAGACAAAATTTCTCAACGAGAAACGCCTCTCTTTTCTTGGTAAGGTAAGCCATGGGGCAAAGAGAACTGGGCACTAACTTCTTCTTGATCCAAAATCCATAGATCAACACTAATAACTTCCCAAACATGATCAGCTTATTCTTATTCTTATTGTTGCTTAAAGCCATGGCAGGACTGTATGAAGTGCCAAGTGCCCGAGGGTCAGCTTCCGTTCTAACCCTTGTAACAGCAGACATCACATGTCTCTAACGGTTTCTGAAGTTACTGTTATTGCTGTTTAAAGCCCAGCTGACCGCATAGAGCCATATCAGGGCTATAACAGTTTCAAAACATACACAATACTTTAACAGGAAAAAAGGAAAAGAAAATACAGGAAAAAAGAAAAAGAAAATTAAGCACAAATATCAATGCATTCGCGCACATAATCTAAGGAGATGCCCCTAGCATGGACCATTCCATCCAATTCATCACACAGGGGACTTTAAAAACATACCTGAATACAAATTTAAACGTAACTAAAGACACTAAAACGTATAAAAACAGGTTTAAATTACCTACAATTGCTTCTGTATATCTCATTTCCCTAGAGCCAAAAATGCACTCAATACATGTACCCAATTAGCAATCCTAAGAGAAAGTATGTAAGACTTTATCGAACACATACACAGGTAAATGGACCAGCAAGGCAGAAAATGATAGGAAATGACAGAAAGCAAAGGAGCAAGGTAAAAACAAAGACAGTGACAGAAAAGAGGAAATTTCTAGCACAGAATTTCCAGAAGGTGGGGATACTATTTATACTGAAACAGGCCCCTGGCATCTCCACGAGGGAAGACCAGAAAAAACTCACAAGCCACATGGGATTGCTGGTCAGTTCAAAACTACATCTACCTGCACAGAACTATTTCTACTGGCCAGTCAACAGTGAAAAAGACATAATATTAAATCGTCTACTTTACCATAAAGTCCAGAGATTCACGAAATATACAGTCACAAATCACAGTCACTAAAGACAATAAAACAACTTCCAAAGAGCAAGTGACGAACTGACGAACTCTTGCGTTCTCTTGCATGATCCAAATTCCTGATGGAATTCTGAAAAGCAAAATCATACTAACATGTCATTGTTAATAACTTGAAATAAACTTTTAACCTTTTTGTTGGCGGGTGCCAAAAACCTTCCCTCCTGACGCATCATACCCCTGGTGCCAGTAAGACATCTGTTCTCTCAGACACACCGACCATATAGTGCCGGTCAAGTTTGTAAAGAATATCGGGAACAATCATGAGTGCTGTTTAGCAGAAGGCTTTAGCTAAGGGACAGAGGCTTTACACTTGATGCTCTGACTGATAATGACACAAAGTGACCCCCTGGCCAGGAAATTCTAGTGCCATTTGTTAGGTCTGTGAGTGAGAGGGAGAGAAAGCAGGAGGGGGAGGGAGGGGGGGGAGAGAGAAAGAGAGATGTTTCAAAGGTTCCTCTATTATTACTGAGATGTGAACATAATTTATGTATTGCTTATGCTCTGTGACCTACGTTATTCTTGTCATATCAATGCATGTAAGTTATGGAAATTTGTGTTTGAAAATAGTATGCCCGCAAAGATCACATTTTGAGCTTTCTGATAATATCAAATATTTCGCCATTAATCATTCTTTAGTAGCTGTTAAATAAAATCAAAAAGCAGTAAAAATGGTGCGCCAACAGGGAAGAAAACAAACGCTGACAGCTCGGGAGCTGGGAACATGCTGTGTTGCACACTGGCCACTGTAAAAGACTTACGCTTATAACAGCCAAAGAGAGGGAAGGTCGTTTAGACAACTTATGGGCAGGATTTGACACAACTGTTCCTGCTTATGTTCTCCTTTAAAATCAAGAACATGGCTTCATATTTACGTGGTAAGCAACTGCATGTTCCCAATACTGTGATCTCAAACTGTGCAGGTCAGTTGTGCCAAATGAAGACTTCAGAGCTATTAGTGTGTATGATAAAAAAAAACAACTAGATAAACATAATGTGTTACTCACCAGTTATTGCTTCATTGCTTAACTGTCCAGCAATGTCTGGCCTATGTTACTAAAATGTGCCTTTTTGTAAAATTTGGTGAATGTGGATTCAGCAGACCATTTTGCTGCCATCACAACTGCATCAACAGGGTACCTCTGTACCCCAACCCACTTTTAACAGAAATCCCAAGAAATTAATACCATCATTTGGAGATGGCAAAGCACGATTGAGACTCTGTATACCTGTATACTTTTTCCCCTTACAGATGTATGGGACATAAGTCTTTGACGTGCCTTCTCGCAAGAAGCACAGATAATGTTTGCACTTCATTTTGAGATTCCTAACCAAGTTGCTTCCTGAGACTTTGCAAACAGAAAGTCTTAGTGTTGTTCACATTTGATGCTTCAGCTCTGGTTTTTGAAACATCAGAAACGGGTTTTCTTGAGCTGACACAAGGACTGGATTTTGTCTTAGTAGTCAGCCTAACATGCTGCCAAGGTTATTTGGTCAGTCTGGGACCACCACCACACCTTCTGCTTTGTCCTCGATTATCTTCCGTATCATCTTTGGAATCACGCTGAAAGAAGGAAAACCATACACCATTTTATTTCTCCATGAAATGTCAAAAGCTTTCACAGCTATAGCTAAATACTGGTCATACTTCATACATACTGGTCAAATTGTTTATTGATCCCGGATGAGAAAACATCCATGTCTGGTTTCAAGTCTGATAGGCTAGTGCTTCTTTTCGTACAGGTGGGGCTGCGTCCTTTTGCCTCATCTTTTTAACTTATATACAGAGCAGGTCATTAGATAGGCAGATTTAGAAGAGATGGGAATAAAGATAGAGGGAAGAAACATTACCAACCTCAGATACGCAGACGACACTGCATTAACGGCAGATAACACGGCTGTTTAAGGGTGATCACTTAGTTTCGTCCCGCGGCGGCAGCTGTAGCAGCGCGAAGCCAACTTAGTGCTGCCCTGACCTAGAAATACGAGCTCGTAGCTCCGCCTTGTTACCGTCGATCTCGCTACGCCGTATAAGCGCAGTAGTAACTGTTACAAACAAGTAACTTCAGTTTTCCACTAATTTTCTCAAGAGCTTTGTTTGTATTGGTCTGTAATATGCATCATTAAAAAGATGAGATTTTTCTCAATAAAATGATATGTAACTCAACACGTTACGTGCATGTAAGTGTCTAACTAAACGCACAGAGAAGAAAGAGAATGAAAGACGGTGTTGACATGATTTTCAATCTTCGACCGTGAAATGATCAATGTTCCAACGCCGGTAAAATCCAAATGCCAGTTCTCGAATGAAAG
>CM060306.1:65033376-65210876 GCA_030674185.1 Monoplex corrugatus | reverse complement strand
CATGTTAATGGAAATGAATGTCAAATGCCAACTGCCAACAGAGATCGACAAAAGAAAGCTGAAATATGTAGGCCATATGATCATATACACCAAAACAGATTTGATATCAACAGTCCTGCAGTTGAGAAAGTTGAGGCAAGGAGAAGAAAGGGATGACCACGCACCTCTTACTTCAACAACATCACTGATGTCTGTGGTCTGGAAAACCAGAGGTCACCCACAGATATTTCAATAGTGTGACCTGGAGAAGACTTGTGACGTCAAGCATGGCTCCTACCGCCAATCCCAGCAAGGGAGAGAGGCAAGATGAGGTGTGATAATATTTGCAGAGCATGATTCTCTTTCTCTCTGTCTTTGTCCCCTTCTCCTCAAATCCACATTCCTTATCTTCACTCACCGTACTTTCCTTCCACATAATATGCAAAAATGAACATAAACTACAGAGATCACCAAAACGAATAACGTTAGTATACAACTCACAGGAATGATTTGTGTGTGGAGACCTGTTCTGTATTCTCTGTTCTGTAGAGCATTTGTTTTCATTATCTTTTTGTACTGTCTGCGACTGTAAGTCTTCTTCCCATCCCTGCAACAGAGCAGTCACATAATTAAGTTATTTCACTGAACATTAATAACAGAGAAGAGAGAGAGAGATAGTCAATGCATCCATTCTATGTGTTGTTTTCTGTTCAGTATCTATTATGTATTATTAACATGTTTACATCCCTCAATGCTTGGTTTATATACTCACGGAATGTGTGGCCTAGTAGTTAAGAATCTTGAATGCAACAGACTTGGGTTCATATCACAGATTAGACAGGGACTTTTCTCCTCCCTCCACTAGATCATAAGTGGTAGTCTACGAGCTAGTCTCTGATGCAACAGTAAACTGAGGTCACATGAAGAAACTGCCCACAGGAAAAAGACATGCATATCAACTGGTTGCTTAAAATCAAAAGACGGTACACTTATCAAGGAAAAAGTCAAAATATTAGAGTACATTAAAGACCTTTTTAACGATTACAGAAATGAAGTACACATTATAAGTACGTGGCAAGAGCCCGTCACAATCAGTGTGGGAAGCCCCTTAAACACTGAAGAAACGATCCATTTTGAATGTGTGTTTAGTGACATGTGAATGACATTATGTAAAGAAGTATCCTACAAAATAAATATTCATTAACCATCTTCCATTTCTTGTTGCGTTTCTTTTATAAAGTGTTTAACTACGTTCGTGGATAGAAGAACAACAAACCTATCGAGACGCAATCTTGCGTCTTTCCTTCAATGGCCATCGATCATTTCCACATGCGTTTGTGTGGTTCATTTCAAGTCAATAGTTCAAAATTCCACCTGGATACTTTCCTTTCATTGGTTTTTGTTCCAAAACTAGATGAGGTCAAAGGGCAGAGTTCAAGAAACAGTTCTGATTTTTTTCCTTTTAATTCGTGCACAGGCAGGCAAAGAAAATCTTAGTTTAAAGTAATGGGAAACTGAAGGCTATTTTCCAATGCCTCTTGCAGCTCAAAATGAATATAAACCCTAACAACTATGTATAGTATGTATTAAAAACTGCATTTTCTGCTAAATCAAATGGTATCCGAAACCAAGCATTTCAATCCACGCGAGTCAAATGCATGCATTAAAACCAGGGCACCCCCTTTGTAACCTACAATAGTCCAATGTACAATGCAATTCGATGATGTCAAGTGAACAGCGAAGCGGAGATTCAGTAGCCACAGAAGTGGCATTGTTTCTGCGGAAGATTGAAGATTTTATCAGAAAGTTATATACATTAGTTTTGAAGTCGAATATCTGTCTTACTTTACAGCGCAAGGATGCCTCGAAATATTTCTGATCAGGCTTCAAATCGACGTCAGTAACCGAGCACCATGATTTCTGATCAGGCTTCAAATCGACGTCAGTAACCCAGCACCATGAGACTAGGATAGCAATGTCATTGTATCGTGGCTTGTTGTGTCGATCAAAGCACTGTTTATTTTTTTTCTACATATGATGCACAAAAACTACTGATACAGAATAAAAAACCGACATATAACAGTCAGCTTATGATTTCATATTCGTATTATTTACTTGTATTTTTGCCATATTAAGCAAAATATTTCTTGGGTGTAAAACCGGAAGAGCACAGAAAAGTATTCAGTATCGTGTGCTGAATTTTCACATTTGTATGAAAAATTGCAATGTGGCTTCTTTTTTTATTAAAAAGGGTTGCACTTCAACACTATACAAAAATTAGATAGGTCTCGTTACATTCTGAATAAATTATAACATAAATGTTGGACTGTCCATTAATATGTTACTTAGCATATAATATAAATGTTGGGTTGGACTGTTCGTTAATTTGTAGGTTTTATCATTTTTGTCACTCTCTTTGTGCTCTTCAACACTTTACAAAAAACAGATAGGCCTCATCACATTTTGACTAAAATATGATATAAATTTTGGACTGTTCATTAATATGTTAGTTGTAGATTTTCTTATTTCTGCAATTGTCTTTGTGCACTTAAACACTTCACACAAATTAGATAGGTCTCATTACATTTTGAATAAAATATCAATGTTGGACTGTTCATTAATATGTTACTTAGTTGTAGGTTTGATATTTCTGTCACTCTCTTTGATTCTTCCTTCCTCCTTTGCTTTCTGTCACCTCTTCCAATCATTTTCTGCCCTGCTGGTCCATTCACCTGTATATACTTTATATAGCCTTACAACTGTTTCTCATTGGATTGATAACAGAGTATATATATGTATTGTCTGCATGTTTGGCTCTAAGAAAACATGCTGTGCAGGAGTAAGTTTAGGTAATGTAGGCTATTTTTTATGTATGCTTTAATGTCCTTAGCTATGTTTACACTGATGTTCAGGTTTGATTTTTTTAATTCTCTGGTGATAAACTGGATGGAATAGCCAACACCAAGGCCATATTTTTAGGTTATGTGTGCTCATGCATAGCTATGTGTTCTTAATTTTCTTTTCCAGCTTTTTTTCCAACTAGATGCTTAGTACATTATGAAATGGTTACAGCCCTGATATGGCTCAGTACAGTCAGCAAGGCTTTAATTTAAACAACAGGAATAAGAATAAGAACAGTCACATAAATTAAAATCAGTATCATGATGCTTGTCAACTAAAGACCTTCACGACAAGCAGAAGCTTTTAAAGCTTGCCAGAGAGACATCGCCTCTCTTCGAGAGAAGTATATTCTAATGGAGAATCAGACTACCCAGAAACGAAAGGCAATCATCATGGAAGAGCAACAATGATAGGAGGAAGCTGAAGAAAGGAGGCTGCAGAAGATTCTTGAGGCGACCAGACAATTTCAGGCACACAGTGGGCTACATGTCTCATCAAAGAAACATGTTATGAAACTCATCAACAATTACAGAACAAATGCCAGCCTGAAGAAGGCCTTAGGAGCTGAACTTCTGTGGCACAAGCTAGTGCTGCAGAAAAAACAACAACTCATCACTACTGAGGGTTACAGATCTTCTCTGACCTTGTCAGCCACCTGCTGACCTTGGGTCTGCCAACCTTGCTACGACTTCCACCCCTGAACAAATCAAACCAGATGTACTGGCAATGTCAGATTCTTCATCAGAAGGTGAGGCAGCCTCTGGTTCAGAATCCAGAGACGTTGATTACAACAGCTGGTCCTACAACTTCATAGCTGAAAATAGGGGAAAGTTTGTAGCTGTGTATTATGAAAACATTTTTTTTCATTGGCAAAGTCACTATTGTACACTGCCACACCTTTGCAGAAATCAGTTTTCTTGACAGAACAAAACTGGGTAGCAAGGTTGTTCATAGATGGCCTGGAAGAGCTGACAGATACCATATTGATGCATCTGTTGTTTTTGCCAGCAACATCATATTTGCTCCCTCCTCCTCTTTGGAAAGAACTTTTGTAGTCAAGTGCCCAACCCACTCTGTAGAATATTTTCAAGGCGCAGAAATTGCTTTAACATTGCAGAGGCTGCTCACCCTTAACTGTATATAAAAGTCTGTGAATATCTCTAAATTCAGTTTGAAAACCAACATTCTGAAGTAGTCTCATCCTTGATGTGCAATAAGAATAGAAAACGATATAAGCTCTTTCCAAAATATCAAAAGATAATTCTGTCACCAGATGTGTTTTCACTTTACAACGAAACCATCATGAGAAACCTAGTAGAAGAATGCCCTGAGATAAAGGTTGGAGGATAAATGATAAACAGAATCCGTTGCACAGATGACACCATGCTAATTGCAGAAAATGAAAAAGACCTACAAAACCTTGTGAATATAATAGAAAGCAAAAATACAGGGCTGGAGCTGAACAGCAAGATAACTTAAGTCATGGTAATCAGTAAAAAAAAAAAAAAAAGATGAAATCCCCTCATGCAAAATAACAGCAAATGGCACAACTTTGAGATAGGTGGATAAGTTTAAATATCTGGGAACGGTCATCTCACCAGATGGCCGAATGTGTTCTTACCAACAAATGCCTATAGATCAATTGACATCAGGAAGAGAGTTCTTCAGTGTTATATAAAACTGATACTCTTGTACAGTAGTGAGGCATGGATGGTCAACACGCAAAGTCAGAATAAAATTGAGGCAGCTGAAAATCGAAATATGGTTTCTAAGAAGAATGTTGAGAGTTCCATGGACAGCAAAGAAACAAATGAGACAGTCTTGAAGGACACAAGAAGATCATTAATAGAGAAGGTTAGGAAAAGACAAGCAACATTTAATGATTTATAGGAAAGAGAAATTGGTCACAACAACAGGAAACCTGGAGGGAAAGAGAACACCAGGATGGACTCGCAGGGTGGCTGAGGACAGAGAGGGTGGGAGATGTACTTTCAGCAACAAGGGACAGATTCGTATGGAAGGCCATGATTGCTAAGGCCATGCAGCAAGGTATATGCTGATGATGAATTCAGTGAAGATATCTTTAGTACATAACTTCACAACATTCTTGGAAAGATTCTCCCTTTTCTTCAGGAAAACAGTAACTGTATCAACTGATTAATTTCCACAAGAACTGGGGTACAAGAGCTCAGAGGATTGTACCCATGTTTGAATACATGAGGGATTGATAATGAGGGGGGAAAACTGGCTATTCTACAGAATGTTCATAACTTAACATACCAGTTAATAACTTCAGAACTGTCAGAACTTTATATTGAACGGAACTTAGTACAATGTTCCTCCAAGAAGCAAAACATGGCATCAAACCATCTGTCATTTGAAATAAGAACCAAATGTCACATATGATAATCACTTTCTTTTACAGTGAATTGTGATTTCCTTAAATTCAGTAATGACCTCTTTAGTACATAACTTCACAACTTTCAGAGAGAGAATCTACCTTTTCTTCAGAAAAACTGTAAATACAGTGATTAATTTTTTTACAGAAACAGGTAAAAAGAAGCTACATGGACTGTACCTGTATGTTTTGAATACATCTGGGATTAATAAAAAGTTATTTCAGAAAAATAACATTCTGTTCAATAAAATGTTCATATCTTCACATACAATATAATGACATCTTTCACAACACTGCAGGCTAAAAAGCATAAGCCACTGTGATTTACAAACAATATAGATAAGAGTTTCTTAAAACTATACCGATAGGCTAGTAATAAACTACAGAGTCAATAGCAGATGTAATTTGTAATAAAAGCATCCACTAAAATTTCTTTCTTTGTTCATAACATCACAACAGATGCGTGAGATTATGTACATCATGCAAGTTGTTGGCGAATATTAAGGTTTAAATATTTCATTTCAGGATTCTCATTAACAGCACTGACCCACACAGCATCTTAAGTCAATCGAGTCTTGCTGGTAAAAGATCGCTGACACTTTACTGCTTGGAGACGTGAGGTCGATTTATCAACGGCGGACATTCATAATTCTTTTTAACGTCAGAAGGGTCAGTCATAGGGAAAACCACACTGGGGACCAAAACTAGGGTATGTTTACAGCAGTTATTTCCCTTAGACCGTTTGTGGCAATGTGAAACAAAGACAATAATAGACTTTTTTCAGTGCTACCCGCAACATGCGAATTTCGCTAAATCCAAAATGGTGTCAAGGAAAGCAAGTTGAACCAACACCACGCGGGAAGCGCTTGAAATGATAATGCAAGAAGGGTCTGACGAAGAAGAAGACGTTGCTGATGCATTTTCCGACAATGCAAAGGGCAAAGGCACAAAATGCCAGTCGACAGCAGCTGAAGAACAAGATCACGCGCACATCGTACCAATGTCATCAGTGCCAGAGGCCCTGTGGATCAAACCCTGCTTTGAGATTTACCATACGAAAGCAGACGAAAGCAGACTACACTTCACTGTAACTTGAAGAATAGGAGAAAAAAGAAATATTTCACTATTTTATTGTGCCTCCTCCCTGTCGTGTTAGTTTTAGACCTAATTTGAGTGTTTTATATTTTGATATGTGTGCTTTCAAGCTAATGTACAGATTTTGTTTCTCAGGGTCAAACAGCAAACTTTTACGGTAATTAATTTTGAGAATATTTTTGTGCTCTGGAGCAACTGTATGCAAAAAAGTACAACTACCAGTAATCTTGTGTTTTCCAACATGTGAAATCTGATTTAAAACATCCATGGCATGGAAATTATGTTCTGGACTTCATCTAAAACTGTTTCACAGTGTGTCTTCATATCCATAAAAAAAAAAATTTACCCCCCTTTGGATACCTATTCAAATACCTCATCATTGACAAGTATATGGAATATCATGAATAAGGTAAGATTATTTGTAAAGATCTAATCCTGGTCTTTCTGTGTCACCGTACTTTGTTTGTCCAAGTTGGTTGTTTTTGTATATTTATTTTTAAAATGTGCTAAAAATAGTGCGATCTGAGGGGTTGGAATGATCCTGAAGACTGCGACTCGATTGAGTTAACCAGATTTAACATTAGGATCATAAGATTTAACATCAGTGCAGTACCACATGTTCATAACTTCACAGACCATGCAGATGCTGATAATGTGATGTTATACATGTATGTACATCATGAAAAGAATACAACATTGTTCAAAAACCCTAAAATAATTATTGAAACAATCTAAGAGCCACAGCATGTCAATAAACATTTTTTAACATCATTCTTAAATCAAACTGTTTTTGTGAAAATTAGTTTGGTTTGGTCTGATATTCGTTGTTGTGAAGTTATGCACTGACCCATGAATAATAAGGCCAACTCATGCAGTGATTTTTATAACTTCATTTATAATGTAAAAATGATGATTACAATTTCTGCCTGTAGTAAACAATAAATGAAGAAGTCCCATGAGTACATCACCACATCAATCAGACTGATCAGTCCCTACAAACACAAGGCAAAACAAACACTAAACTGAAGAACTAAGCCAGCAAGTTCAAACAGTTAGGCGAAACAGACTATGCTAAATTATCGGTTATAACTACAACAGGACAGCAGCAGACATATCAATATAATAACAGAAAAAACAAGTGACACAGGCTAGATTCTATTGTACATAACATGGGAAAATGATTCACAACAAAAAACTTATCTGCTTTTTTTCCTTCTTGGTGTTCCACAAAGCAATTTTCACTTAACGGGGCAAAAGACACTATGCTGATCAAGTAAATGCAGTCAGCATACAAAAGCTGAAGTTCAGTCAGCATGAAAAAAGTAGTTAGTGCAGCATTCACAACAGAAAGCAGAAGCCGAGTTTCATGGCAGGCTGCCCATTCTGTAAACATCACATCGCTGTTTTGAATAAGACAAACAAAAATATATTAATTATTGAGAGAATCAGTTATTTAAAATCACTTCGTGGAGTTTACCCCAAGTCAGCGCTAAATCAATGATTTTTATGCACGCAAGAGAAATTTTACAACATATAGTTACGTATTCTTAACAGATTTTGCTTGGCATTTTTTTTACTTCCTGCGCCCTTTGTTTGCCGATGTAGGAAGTATCAGGACTTTATGCAGTCCTGGAGAAGATTAAAAATTTCTACTTGCCAGCTGGGCTAGTGGATTGATTTAAGATAGATTTACTAGCCTGCAAAATTCTCTTTATGATGATGACCAAAAATATTCAACAAAATATGCCATTGTTACAAGAAAGGTGGTCAAACTTTCTTCTGGAGGCTTTCATCAGGTTAGGGGGAAGTGAGCAGTGGGAGATCTAGTGATAACACAAAGATCTATGTAAAAGGCAGATGACTGACCTCAAAGTTTACACAGATTCTCTGTGCGAGTTAGAAAGAGTTCTTTGGTTTAATATATGTTTATAATCATTGTCTTTTTGCTTAAGTAGCTAAAATTTAATTTAGTCCAACTGGTCATTTATGTGTTGAAAATTCCTTAATCATCATCCTGCAATATTTGTCCCCTTTCATAATTTTAATCACTTACTTTTAAAGTGTAAGTGTGTGTGAGGGAAAAGAAAGAGACAAGACAATGAAACCATTGACAGAGAGACAGAGACAGAGAAACAGAGAGAGACAGAAACAGAGCATGTATATATATATATATGTGAGAAATTTTGGCATTGGTGTGACTTGGTATGTTCATTAAAAACAAGTCTAATAGAACAATTGGCAGTTTTATACATAAAGATGGTTAGTTTTGCAAAGCTCTTTTTAAAGACAATCATTGTGTTTCCATTGGATAACGAGCCACCACAAATCTGTTGGCTAGGTCTGCAGTGGTACTGAACTACATATCTGTTGGCGTCTGTTGATTGGTTAATGCATGTTTTGTTTTGTTTTGTTGTTTTTTATAGTTTATTTGTTTTTTTGTGTGTTTTTTTCAATGTTTTCTATTTGTTGTTGTGTAAGTATTATAGCACTTTAGTGTATGTGTGTATGTGCGTGTGTGTGTGTGTGTGTGTGTGTGTGTGTGTGTGTGTGTGTGTGTGTGTGTTTTGTGTGTGTGTGTGTGTGTGTGTGTGTGTGTGTGTGTGTGTGTGTGTGTGTGTGTGTGTGTGTGTGTGTGTGTGTGTTTTTCTTGACTTCAGCAGTTAAGTGTGAAGGGAAAACACTTTGAAAATATCTAAATTACCCTCACTGAAATTTATGTCCTGAGAGACAAGTGATGATAATGAGAGCAAAATCGTCAAGTAGCATCTATGCCTTCTAAACAACAAAGACATTATAAATAGATGTTATATAGTGTCTTTGCTTCTATTAGTTTGTTTGACATATCAACTTATCAAGTGATGCATCAAATTTGCTCTTGTCTCTCGAATTTCCTTGACAGTAAAGGAAATTTTTCTTCTAAAATTACGTTTAATCTAACATACTGTGGCTCACTAATGCAATAAGCAAACAGCGGTTTGCCATTCCTGCCTCGTAAACAATAAGTCCGAAAGGACCATAACTCTGAGAGTACTAGTGCCTTGCGCATGCCTAGACCATTCCTCTTTTTGAGGTAACCAACACCCTGACAGTGAAATTTGAAGGAACCAGAAAGGTGGGGAGGAAGGGAGGGACTCTGCGTGAGCCACAGTATGTTAGATTAAACATAATTTTAGAAGAAAAATTTCCTTTTAATTACACATACTGTACCGTGGCTCACTAATGCAGAAAAACACTACACAGAAGGAGGGCCTACCTGGTTAACGCCTGGAGGAATGAGACGAGTCAGGGCATGTGGCGGAGATGGGATGTTGAGCCACCACAGCTGAAGCGATACCCCTGGATCCATCATTGCGCAGACGGGAGACGTCACACAAGTAGAAGTGAATGAACATGCCTGGGGAACGCCAAAACGCGGCGTCCAGGACACTCTGGAGGCTGGCATTGTCAGCGATTCCCAGCGACGAAGCCCATGCTCTAATCTCATGGGGCCTTGGGGAGAAGACAGCCAAATCTTAGCCTGGCCTTGCATACACAGCCTTGATTACTTCCCTCAGCCATCGAGAGATTGACGCGCATCTAATGTCCTTCTTATAACTTTTGTTGTAAGAGAGAAACAGGTGGTGCTGCTTCTGGCGAGAAGATTTCGGGGTGCGGCGGGGGGTTCAGGCTTCTTGAAGAGAAGCCCCTCTGACAATATCCCGCAGGAGAGGGTCGTCCGCAAAGGAAGGACAGTGCCCGGTCTGTGAGCTTGCTCCACAAGGCCGATCACCGCCGGGGACAAGCCTAATGTAGATATCAAGTCCCGCACAGCAGCCAGGCGTGAAGGTTTAGAACATCTGGATTGCCGTGCAGAATGCCTGACTTTCGTTAACCCTTAGCTGTTCACAAGCCCGCAACCGCCCTGCGAAAAAAATGTGTCGATCCGTTCATAGCGGTTGAGACCGCCCTACCTTTTCCGGCACACGTGTGGGGAATTTCCATCACTACTGGCCTTGCTGTCTTATCGCGCATGTGGTTAGAATCTTGGTCAGTCTCGCATTGAATGTTCTAGAAATAGTACAAGCATTCTGGGATGGAAGGAACTTTCCATTCACTACTGAAAGACTTAATTACTAATGCTGTGCTACGTGTTTTCATTCACAACTGTGAGCGTGGGAAAGATGGCGAGTTTCAGCGAACAAGACGAATTTGTGGATTACACTGAAGCAGAGTTGCAGGAAATTTTTAGAGAAATTGATCGTTTAGAAATTGAAGAAGAAGATGAAGAAGAAAAGGAAGATGTAGAGTCAGATGTTGAAGTAGGTGGTGATGGTGAAGATGGAAATCACAGTGACATAGACGACGATGTAAGCCTACCGCTGGCTGCACTGGTGTAGGCATGGCGACCGGTGACACGTGGCAGTGAAGTCAGGGAATTTTCACAAGTTGTTGGGCCTAAACATTCGCTGCCCGCTGATGCGAAACCAATAGACTATTTTTGTTGTGTTTCTGCCACTAGAATTTTTTGTCAGTGCTGCTTCCAGGAAGAGACCAACAACTACACTGGTCAGAAGATTGCGGCAAAGGGGCAACCTGACCCACTTTGGAAAGAGACGACAGCTGATGAAATCAGGGCATACCTGGCTATTCTCATCATGATGGGGCTAAAACATCAGTCCCGTCTATGGTGCTACTGGTCAACTTTCTGTCCGGGACTGTTTCCGGGACTATCATGCGCTAAACACCACGACACAGGCTACAACCAGCGCTTGTGACACCACTGGTGACACTGCCACTGACAATGACGGTGACAATCACAGTGACGATGACAACAACATCTCACCATCATCACAGTAGCTGCAAAGTTGCTGTATAGGCACATATGTGTAAATAGTGTATAGGGAATGAAATCTGTAGACGACAATGTACAAAATATCTTTGTAAAACACTTGTTTCTTTCTGTTTATGTTCATTTGGTGACATCGTGACAATTCTTTTCTGTGACATTTGTGTTGTGCCTGTGTATTGGATACTATACTGGAGGTGCAGAGACAGCGTCGGGTAGGACAGGTGTTGTGTGTACAACTAACAAATGTTGTTTTTAGACAATAGAGCTTGTTTGTATGCTAACCATTGTATTGTCACCATAAAAATACCTCTGTCTGTGACATCTTTGGTGACAGGGACACGCACACTAGACCCAGGACACACAAAACCACATGCAAATCAAACTATGGACACTTGTGTATATGTGTGCAAAAAATCTTTCTTCTGTACTTTCAAACAAGTGAATGGCAGTATGTTTGTCAGCATGACTGTACTCGGATGAAAAAATGCGAATACTAAGAGCTAGCTTTACATCTAGCAGTGCGAATGCGAAAGGGTTAAACTTAAAGCAGGGACCGTCCTGTCACAGTGAGTTTTATCGGGAGGCACATGGGACAGGTGCAGCAGTTCCGGGAACCATGCTTGGGCCAGTCATTGAGGCACCATGAGAATCATCGTAGCCAAGTCTTCCCTCGTCTTCCACAGAATTTTTCCCAGTAATGGACAGAGCATCCACAACCCAAGCCGCCAGACCCGGGACTGGAGAAACACACAATGAAGGCAGTGGTTGAACCCGGTGGCAAACAGGTCCACTTGTGATTTGAACCACGCTGCCCAAACTGGCTCCAGAACTGCATGGACCGGTGTCCATTCCGAGGGAAGAATCATGTGGGATCTGCTGAGGGAGTCCGCAAGTATGTTGATCTTTCCTGGGACATGCTTTGCTGAGATCTGAATGGACTGTTCCTCACACCAGAGGAGAAGCTGTTCTGCTCTCTGAGACAAGGAGTGGGAGCGGGCGCCCCCTTGCTTGTTGACGTAACAAGCCATGGTAGTGTTGTCCGTGTTGATGAGAACATGTTTTCCCTTCAGAAAGGGGAGAAACTCTCTGAGGGCTTGAAAAACTGCCTCCAGTTCCAGCATGTTGATATGACAGGAATTCATTTCTTCTGACCATTGACCCGCTGCTGTCAGCGGGCCCACGTGGGCCTCCCACCCGGAGGTGGACGCATCCGTAAACAAGTCCTCCTGAGGAGGCGGAGGGTGTGATAGGGACTCCCTGGGCTAGCCAGGACTGGGAGTACCATTTGGTCACTGAGGATTGGAACCAAGGACCCAGAGGAATAGGAAGGTCCCACGACTGAGAAGTATGAGACCAACGCCTCCGAAATCTGCGTTGGAACTGCCGTTTGAGGAGTCGGCCCAGTGGCACTATGGGGCCCAACCACTCCATAAGACCCAGAAGGGAGGCCAGCTTTCTGGCCGACGCCTGAGACTGAAAGAGCAGGTGAGCTAACAGGTCCTGAAGGCATAGTAGGTGCTGGGGAGTTGGGGACACCAACCACCTGGTTGTGTTGAAGGACATGCCCAATAACTGGAACTGTTGTGACGGAGTGCGTTCCGACTTCTCCTCGTTGCAAACAAACCCCAGATCTTGACAGAGTGCAGAACTTGAAGAGCTTGTTGTGCACACACAGCCCTGGAGGAGGTGAGGAGAAGCCAATCGTCGAGATAGGCCTTTAGGCGGATACCCCTCTCCCGAATGTGCACGCACAGCTCCCGAGCCACCTTTGTGAACAACAAAGGGGCTGGTGCCAGACCAAAGGGAAGAGCCCTGAACTGGAAGATTCGGTTCCTCCAAACGAATCGGAGGTACTTCCTGTCCCTTGGGTGAATAAGGAGGTGGAAATACGCATCCCTCAGATCGATTGATATCCCCCAGTTGTCCAGGTGTAAGGCATCGCGGATCAACATAGGGGTTTCCATCCGAAAGTGGAGTACGCGGAGGAACCTGTTCAGAGGAGAGAGGTCCAGGACGGGTCTCCAAGCCCCAGAAGCTTTGGGGACCACAAAGATGTGGCCATAAAATCCCGGAGATGAACGGGAAAAAAATCTCCTCCATGGCCCCCTTGGCTGACAGCGAAAGAACTTCCTGATCCAGGGCCTGCGAGGCCAAGCAATCCCGAGGAAGTGCGAAAACAGGAGGAAAGGGCATGATTGGGGCCTTCCTTGGGCCCCAAGGAAGACAGAACCCTGACCTGATCACCCACAGGGCCCACTGGCTTGTGGGCAGCCTTTCCCAAGCGTCTATGTGTCGGGACAGACTGCCCACAGGATCGCCTGTGGGAGGCGATGGCCTCAGGCAGGGGGTTAGTCATTGGGGGTGAGCTGGCTGAGAAGAGGCCGGCTTTTGGACCGCAGATCGGGAACCTGACCGGCCCTTGTGATGTTGCCTCGCCCTAGCCCCTTTTGGCCTGAAGGAGGCATGAAACTTCGCCTGTGGAGGCCCCTGGGAAGGGGGAACAGGGCGCTTCACTGCGGGGCGAGAGGGACCAGAGTGAAGGGCGAGGTCCCTCCTGATTTCTGCCTGACTCTTGATAGTGGCCTGCACGGGGTTCCCAAAGAGGTAACCAGACCTAACTGGCACAGCTCTCAAGGAAGCTCTGGCAGATGGAGAGCGGGTGACCGAAAATGCTAAGAGGACAGCATCCTGCCTCGCCAGGACTGAATTGAGGTGCAGTCTGGCGAAGGCACCAGCCAAGTACTTGAGGCCTTCCGCCAAGGACTGGATGAAAGCCACAATTGCGGGAGTCTCAGGCGACTGACGGGGAGAAAAAGACTCGTAGTCTGGGTCCTTAAGAGCGGACACCAGACCCCCCAAGGAGTCCCTCACTGAGACCACCTCCTGACCCCTCCTCGCAATCTCCTCCCAGCCAGCCAGGCAGCACTCCGAGAGGAAGATTTGCCACTGCCAGGCCCGAGACCTCTCCTGCACTAATAGGAGGCCCTGTGTGAGGGAGAGCGGTGACTCTGGAATGGCCTCATGGGCCATGAAGACCTTCCTGTTAAGAGGGAGCTTCTCTGGCTTCAGGAATTTCCCAAAAGCCAGGGCTCCAGAGAAGGCAGGCATGGAGCCAGGAGGGATATCCTGTGCCTCCATGCCCCTCACCTTGTTTTGGGCCCTCCTGACAGAATCAGTCACCATGCCTGACTCTGTTAGGAAAAAGGAGGCTGGGGCTGAGATAGGAAGGGCACCCAAGGCGAACTCTGCCGTGGAAGGGCAGGGAGCCTTGGCCTCCTGTGCAGTGAACACAGCTCCGGGCAGGTGCGATGCCAGCCATTCCACTGCTTCGGAAAAGGAAAAGGAAGCGGGGCAGAGCCCTCACTATCCGATTCCAAATCCGTGTACCCTGACCCGCCTACAGAGGCGAGGGACCGTGGAGTGCCCGAACGTGGGGAAACTCCAGACGAACCTGGGTCAGAAGCCCTGGGAAGCACCCCTGGGGAGGAATCCGACATCGGGGAGGGGGGGGGGGAGCAGAGGGGCGGGCAAGGAAGATGCCTGTGCCGGCGGGGCGCCGGGCATAAAGTATACCCTGCGGAAGAGGCCGGGGGAAATCCCATAGATGGGAAATGCTGCCAGGGCGCCATGTACAGTGCCGATGGCTCATGTAGAGGAGGGCCCAGCCCGATTGTAATGGCTCTCGTGGGTCAGGGAATCCCCAATGCCCAAGGGGCCAGCCCGCTGCGGGTCCCTTGGCATTTGCCAAGACAGAGACAGAGATGGGACAGAGATGTTGGAGCGGAGGCACATGCAGGCAGCGGGGGAGGAAGGGAGACAACCAGGGTAGACCTAGAGTCTGACGCCCGTAACAAAGGTGTTGTCTCCCTTGACTCGCCTGGCGAAGCATGGGGTGAGCCCTGTTCAGTCAAAATGCTTGCCTTCCTGCCTCCTGAAGGAGACCCGTGACCGTGTCGTCCTTCAGCCATCATCATCATCAGGTGCCCTGCCGCATGGCGTTGGTGACCATGGACTTCCAACCATCTCTATCTCTCGTTGCCCCCAGCATCTCCCCCACCCTCTTCATCCCCAGCCACTCTGCAAGTCCGTACAGCATTCTCTCCCTGGGTCTACCTGGTGCTCTCTTTCCCTCCAGCTTTCCCGTTGTGACCAGGTGCTCCAAATCCCCCTTCCTCATAAAATGGCCATTAAATGTTGCTTGTCTTTTCCTAATCTTCCTTATGAGTGATCTACTTGTGTCTGCCTCCATCAAGACTGTCTCATTTGTTTTCTTTGCTGTCCATGGAACTCTCAACATTCTTCTTAGAAACCACATCTCGGCTGCCTCAATCTTGCTCTGGCTTTGCTTGCCGACTGTCCACGCCTCGCATCCGTACAACAGTATTAGTTCTATATAACATTCAAGAACTCTCTTTCTGATGTTAATTGATAGGCATTTGTTGGTAAGAATGCTTGTCATCTTCTTGAATGCTGTTTTGGCTTGGCCGATTCTGCCAGCTATTTCCAATGTGCATCTGCCGTCTGATGAAATGACCGTTCCCAGGTATTTGAACTTATTAACCTGTGTCAAGGTTGTGCCATTTGCTGTTATTTTCCAGGAGGGATTTCATGTTTTTTACTGATCACCATGACTTCAGTCTTCCTGCTGTTTAGATCCAACCCTTTACCTTTGCTTTCTATTTCTAGTATATTCACAAGGTTTTGTAGGTCCCTTTCATTTTCTGCAATTAGCACGGTGTCATCTGCGTACTGAATGTTGTTTATCATTTTCCCTCCAACCTTTAATCCAGGGTCTTCTTCTAGGTTTCTCATGATGTTTTTGCTATATAGTGAAAACAGATTTGGTGACAAAACACAACCCTGTCTGACTCCTCTTTTGATGTTTTGGAAAGAGCTTATATTGTTTTCTATTCTCATTGCAGCTGTTTGTTCCCAGTACATATTCCTGATTATTCCTAGATCTTTTCCATCAACATTGAGTCTCTCCAGTTGGTTGATCAATTCTTCATGTCGTACCCGATCAAAAGCCTTGGTGTAGTCAACAAAGCATATATTTATACAAATCCTTATTCATCTCAATTGACCTCTCTATGATAGTTCTTAGGATGTATATATGGCATTAATAGTTCCTTTCCCTTCCACAAATCCACACTGTTCTTCTGCTATTTCTCTTTTGATTCTATTCCCTGTCCTCATCATGATTATTCTTAACAGAATTTTTGTTACATGACTCATCAAACTGACTGTGCGATGGAGTTCGCATTCTATAGCCCCTGTCTTCTTTGGAAGTGCAATGAAAATTGATTTTGACATACCTTTGGGGATTTTTCCAGTGTCATAAATTTCATTTAGGAGGACAAAACTCCCGTCTGCGGGTCGGAGAATTCGGTGGACGAAATCTTCTTAACCCTCGTTTTGCCACCCAAACACTTCACGTAAGTTTCTCCCTTAAACGAAAACATAGGCAAGACAACAAAAAAACAGCAACGACAATCTATCAATTGCAAGAAAAGCAAAATATACTTAGCTGCTCAGAGCACACGAGGCGAGCAGGAAAATGGCTGCAGAGAAAAGAGGGATGGTCTAGGCATTTGCAAGGCACCAGTACTTTCAGAGTTATGGTCCTTTCAGACTTTATTGTTTACGAGGCAGGAATGGCAAACCGCTGTCACTTATTGCATTAGTGAGCCACAATACAGCATGGGTAAAACCTGGGAAAATTGAAAATCCTGAAAGGTGGGGGTCCAGGGGGCCTTGAGGCGAAGCCCCCTGAAGCTGAAGCATTTTTACATTTTTGTTATTAAAATCAGACCATTTTGAGGTACTTTCAGCAAGTTTTTATAAGTGAAATAAGATTAATGTTTTGTCCCAGAGTAACTTATGCTGTCTCCCCCCCCCCCCCCCCCAAGAAAAAAGAGAAAAATGAAAAGAAAATTTGTGAATCATAAAGAATAATAAAAAAATCACTAAACCAGCACAATGCACCGGGCAACGCCAGCAGCTGTGGTTTTGCGGCACCAAATCAGAAATGTGTCGCCCTTGCCCATTACACTATCACTGTCCGGACCTCTTTCGTCCAGCCATCGCCAAGACCATTTGTTGGGGACCGAAGCATCGATCAGCGACGTGTCTTCATTCATTATAGCCACAAACGGCATCGTGCTCAAAGAAGAGAATGAAGTGCAGCTGATTCAGACTAGATCTAGGTCGACGGGATCGTTGCGACGTGAAGACGAATGAACACACGCTGTAGGCTATCGTGAAAGTGGCGCAAATCGGAAGACAAAGAGTTGCAACAACTTGGACGGCGCATGCGCGAGTTGTTCAAGAACGCAGCTCAACCGAAAACTACCCCAAAAAGGAAAATCGACCGCGACGCACGCCGATGTCCGGATTTCCGGACAAACGGCCAATACGAAATCCGGATTCCGGACTTTCCGGACGTGTGGTTTCACGCATGGTACAGTATGTGTAATTAAACATACATTCTCTTCCCCTCCCCACCCCCAGATCTGCATAAGACATATGTTGCATTATTTTCTTAATTAGAAGCTTCCAACCGTTTGACCAAAACTGCCAGATTGGGCAAAAGGTCGCTGATCTGTATACCCTCGATTGTATCGCAACGACTCCCTCCACTGATAGGCCTACAGAAGCAAGAGTTGCCTTTCCTCTGAAAGCACTGTTTTTTCCACGAACATTGGCAGACTTGATCATTGCAGACGAAGTCAATCAGCAGATAGGAACGTTTGAAAAATCGAAGTAAATTATAACTGCACTGGTCAGAATTGTCATTCGCCCAACAGACTACTAGTTTTTGATTTTGACTTGCCCAACAGGTTTTTTATTTGCCTTGGGTAACTGGGCGAGTGGATTTCGTCAGCCCTGTTACGCATTCAATTTAATGCTGATCAAACCCCAGACATTAAAGTTTCTTTACCTCACTGTGGTGTATCGCTCAATCAATTGCACACACTCTTCGAAGTGTCACATAACAATACCTCCACCAACGAACAGTGTAACAAATGACAAACAAAATTTTTTTGGAACCATTATCAGTAACTGTGGGAGAAAATGCATCCAGGTGCAAAGGAGATTACTTCTCTCTTTCAGTTTCACATAACATTAATTTGAAAATTCAGCTCTGAAGTTGGGTAGTAGTGCACGCGGCACATTCAACGCCATTTTGTAGCCATGACCATATGTTGCTTGTAAAGTTGTTTATTGTAGCAATGTTGTCGAATGTTGTATGATCAGTTTATAGAATCAAATTCTTATGGACTAACTGTGGCTTGTACAAATTTATGCTCCTAATCCTTTGACTGGGAACTCGTTGCTTTTAAAACTGACCTAGGCCCTATTGAATTTTTTCCAAAATGAATCAACTCACCCACTGGAACTAAAAGTCTCTCTCAGTCTCTCTCTCTCTCTCTCTCAGACACACACACACACACACATACACCCACCACATCCTTGTTAAATTGTTTGCTCCCTTTTCACAAACCAGCAAAAAAAGATTAAAAACATTGATACAGACCAAAAAAATAACAAAAGGAGCCAAATGACTTACGCACTACTGGCATCAGTGAGAGACAGTGTGTCGTCAGTAAGAGCATCACTGGACAGACTCTGTAACTCGCTGTCCTGAGCAGAGACTGGAGCATATGATACATGGGCTGGATAAGTGGACATGCTTCTTGGAGTTGGACTGAATGAATTTGTCCTGGAACTGTGGATCAAGCACAAAAAAAAAACCGCCATCAATACCCAATCTTAAGAATTCAATAAAAACTGCTCCCAAATCCATAACAACAAAGAAGCTTAAATTTACAAATTACATGAGATGTGCAACACAGTATTATAGTATTTATACACCACTGCACCAGATAAAAATAACAGTAAGATTGAGGACATGTTCCGATTTTTAATAACATTAACAGTTCAGTTTTCATATAATTTTAGACATTACTGTTACTTTTGAAGACATAAGAAAATTGTTAACTGCTGCCATTAAATTTTCTCGCATTAAGGTACCAGTACTGGTTAGACGGAGGGTGTATTTTTGTTTATTTTTGTTGTGAACCTTCTAATCACTCTAATGTCATGAAATTTTGACATAAAGTACAGAAATGGCAATACTGTTGACAGAAAATTAAGAAAGTGTCATACAAGGCACACAACTGGTATGAAAATATTACATATATGTACATGCAAAGATATTGTATACCAAATTTCAAGGCTGTATCTTGAAAATTGAAGAAAATATGATGTAAAAACTGACGAAAACGTTGAATTTTGGACAACTTTCGGACCCCAAAAACATGGTTTGAAAGACATATTTACATACTATGCCGACTTGTTATGTTTTGATATAAAATAGAAACATAACCTATATCCTTCTAAAACTCCATTTAGTCCCTCACTATCAGTATCACTGTCTCTACTGTCAGACTCGATCTGATTGCTGCATTCATTGCTCTTTTTCACAGAATCATACACGTTTTTCAGTTTCACTTTAAGTGGGTGTGGCACTGGGGGGAGGGTGGTGGTGGTCTGTGCGCTCTTAATCCAAAACAACGTTCGATTCTTTGTCTGGTTCAGCTTTGACACTACACAAATCATCCACCACATTGTCCTTCGCTTCTGAGTCCATTTTTGGCCTTTTAGTCCACTTATTTCCATGAAAAGTTCTTTTTCGAGCCCTCATCCCACATCTATTTGGATAACAAGACATTGTGGCCAAAAACACAAACAAAAACTTGAAAAAAAAAGGGTCAATACACACGCTGAGGGTCAGCGCATGGAGGCAGACATTTTGCACAAGGGAAATAACTCAAGGAAGCTGCAAGGAAGAAGTAAAAAGTAAAAGCAAGCTCAAAACACGTGTTTTAGACTGTAAGATTGGCAGATTTCAGCCCCTACCCCCTACTTTGAACGTAAATATCTCCGGAATGAGGTGCCCTAGACCAAAAAAATAAACTGCACAATAAATTTCAATGTTTTATGTATGCATACATAACATACCAGTTACATTTCAAATTGAGCAAATTCGATTTTTGGATCCTTTCTAGGTAGTACTGGTACCTTAAACAATAAAGCAAGACACGGATATTAATTTTAAATCTTAACAATTTCATGTCAGAAACTAAGAGAAAATTTAATAACCAACTCATCCTCAAGCTGTCTCCAAAATTTTGTAAAAGTAGACTTCTTTTCATACATACCCCAACACTGTTTCTGAGTATTTTGAGAGGGCGATATTACGGTGCCGATCATCCCATGTTTTGCAGGAAGCAGCAGGAACTCCACCACAGGATGCAATCTCCTTTGCGCCAAGTTCTTTATCTTCATGCAGCACAGGAAGTAATCCAGTCTCAGAAATAGGTCTGACAGAGTCAGACCCACTTGAATGATTTGATTTAGGTGACTCAGCATAATTGTTAACATATTGCACATACAAGTCAGAGTTCAGGAAGGCTGGATAAGACACATCCCGAAGATGTGCTTCAACTTCTAACTGAGCCTCGTCAAAAACACACTGATCAACTTTTGACTTTTGGCCGAGTTTGTCTGCTATCTCCTTCTTAGTGTCCTTAGTTATACTCTTCACTTTATCACATCGAATGTAAGTTTTAAAGATTACTTTCACAATGTTAGGCACATCAACTGCATCACTGTTGGCCTTTCTTTTGAGACCATGGCAAGCAAACCAGAAGTGCAGTTCATCAGATCCACCTTGTTCCAGTTCTAAATACTCTTTAAATAAAGCAACTCCATCACTGTCTGCGAGCAGCTGATTTAAATTCTCTGCCCATCTGAGATGAGGTGGTGTGCTGTTCTCTGAATAAGGAGGTGAACTAGCAGCACTTCCCTCAGGTTCAAATCCAAGAGGTGCTTCCACATCCTCACCATCAACACTTGAAGGAATAGGAGTGCTGGTAACATCTCTTTTCTCCAGGTTGGATTTGCGAGGAGTTGCAGCAGGTGATTGGCCCACATCAATCTTATCTAACACTTTTCTTTTGCACAATTTGTTATTCTTACGGGACCCACTGTTGCAGATTGACATGCCTCCAAGTCCACTCGACTGCAGTTCATTTTCTTCCCCTGGCACTGGTGGACGTGCTGATGTCTCTGTAAAGTTCTTTCCATCAGATTCACTAAATAACTGAAACACTGTGGATGCCATTGTTTGCACAGCAACTCTGCCATTGTTCCTTCATTGCTGTTGTGCCATTCTTGTTTCTGTCATGACCGCATTCTGACTGGAAAAAAAAAATGTTTATGAATACAATATATTGCTCTCTCTCTCTCTCTCTCTCTCTCTCTCTCTCACACACACACACATACACACACACACACTCAAACACACACACACACACACACACACACACACACACACACACACACACACACACACACACACACACACAAAACATGCACACAAATACATGCATATTATAATTTATAGTTATACACACAAAAATTATCAAAGATTTTAAAAACAATCATAATAAACAGTAAATAATACTACAGGTTTTTGAGATGATATTCACAATTACTCGGATCAGTCTCAGTCATCCCACTCCTCTTCTTTTCACCCCCCCCCCCTCTGTGTGTGTGGTTGTGTGTGTTGTTGTGTGTGTGTGTGTGTGTGTGTGTGTGTGTGTGTGTGTGTGTGTGTGTGTCACTGTGTGTGTGTGTGTGTGTGTGTGTGTGTGTGTGTGTGTGTGTGTGTGTGTGTGTGTGTGTGTGTGTGTGTGTGTGTGTGTGTGTGTGTGTGTGTGTGTGTGTGTGTGTGTGTGTGTGTGTGTGTGTGTGTGTGTGTGTGTGTGTGTGTGTGTGTGTGTAGTCTGGTTCAGCAAAGATTTCTCACCTCTTTACAGATCACCAGAAAACAGTTAAAAAAAACTTCCATTTTTACATGACTTCATTCTTTCTGCAACAGTCCTACAATTGTGTGAAGATATCACTCGCATCACCTGACAACGGCATTATTCCTCCAGCTATTGAATATAACTAAGAAGTCTGTAAATTGCCCATGGCAAGGAAAAAATGAAAGTGAAACTCGTCAGGAACTTGCTGATTTACTGTCAAGTAGATCTAGCCCTAACAGATCTCAAAGCACAAAAGGTAACATTACTAACAATCATGCAGCGGGAAACGCAACACAAACAGATTTTTTTAACACTGTTAGGCCTAGCTCTACATATTATGTTGAAACAGTAAAGTCAACTAGATTGACATATTATGTTAGATCAGTCAAGATTCTCAAACACAATCAAGCAAAAGGAGTCTATGACAATGCAGCGTTTTCACAGGAACTGTTATTACTATTAGTGTTAAACAAAACTGAAACCTTTTCCTTTTCTAGAAATTTTTGTGCTTCAAGCATGGCATGCAGAAAATATGAATTATTATTACATGAAAAGCAAACATTTGCATAAACAAACTAAAAAATTCTTGTACTGAATCATAACAATCCTCCTGTAAGCACAGTGAACCAGATATCATATGTCTTCTAAAATGGTATCCTAAATTTGCCATCTTTTCGAACTGTCATCAAGTATGATTCCCTGAAGCCAGCAGCTAAGCGGCCATTTAAAGTTATCAAGAAACACCTAAACGTGCTGGATGGGACCCAGAACAACAATGCCAAACAATCATCGTCTCCTGATGCCACGCAATACCCATTTTACATCAAAAAGGGAGCTCGGACCCAGTCATCAAATACCTTCTTTACAAGGCCAGTGGTAGGGTGAGAAGATGACAAATGCCTGGACATAGCCACACAACACTAACCAGCTATGTCCAGTCCAGCAACTGGACCAAGAGAGAATCAAAGAGCCTTCCCTTCCTGTCATCACTCTAACGGGCAGCACACCAGCCACCAGCTCACACAAATGCCAGCTAATCTCACCTTATTACAGTACCGACACTTAATCATCTTAATGAGTTGGAGGTTCCATATGTTGTTTTACCACAAGCACAAAGGGTGTTCCCACAATGGCAAAAGCAAGTTTTACAGATATGATGATCCAGACACTGCCTCTTTTTTGCTTTTCAATTAGGTCTGATTTGTCCCCAAGTTTGCCATCTTTCTGAGACAAGGAAGGGGGAGACAGAGATTTACTAAATGCAATACTGTGAAAACCCCTTTCTCTCAAGATGATGACAGCCAGGCTACAAAATGACTTCCGGTCCACTGAGAAAATGTCACATGACTACCAAGTCTGGTCCACATGATTCCAGGAACTACAGATGATGATGTGGAGTTGTCACAACTTTGAAACACAACTGTCTTCAAGATGATACAACAGCATGACTGCCTCTGCAGCCTGTCTCCGCTCGGAGGGGAATCACATGGTTATAATATATAATTGTATATGCTATGCTCTCTATAATTTTCCATTGCTTTTATTCTTGCTTTTATTGCTTTTATTCTTTCTCCCCATTTGTAGCCATGCGTGTGTGTGTGTGTGTGTGTGTGTGTGTGTGTGTGTGTGTGTGTGTGTGTGTGCGCGCGTGCGTGCGTGCGTGCGTGCGTGCGTGTGGTGCGTGGCGTGCGTGCGTGCGTGCTTGCGTGCGTGTCTGCTTCAGCGCTTAGATTTGATTTTATCAAGATTTTGCGCTATATAAATATTGTAATTATTATTATTATTATTATATCCCCTTGCAACTACACATCTCTTTCAGAATTTTTCCGCTTGAACAGAGTTCCATGTAGACCAATTTAAAAAAAATAGATGGCTGTCTTAGAAAAAGGGAACAAGTTTGATTCTTGTATACATGTGTTTTGTATCTGTTTTATTCTAAATATATAAATTCCTTAGCTGCCCTCCCCCCTCCCCCCCAAAAAAATGGCTGTCTTAAAAAAAGGGAACAAGTTTAATTCTTGTATATATTTGTGTTTTGTGTCTGTTTTATTCTAAATATAAATTCCTTAGCAGTATCCTACTTTCAGTAAGTATGTATGTAAGTCGGCCTATGCGCAAATACTTATTATTCTACACCATTGGAAAGTACTCTCTCTCTCTCTCTCTCTCTCTCTCTCTCTCTCTCTCTGGGTCAGTGACATCAACTTTGGATCAAAATCTTTATGACTACTATCACTAATATGTATTAGTGCTTAGTAGGCATATCAGTACCATACAAAATTACTTCAAGTGTCTTCACTCTGCCATAGCCTACAGGTAAACACATACTGTAATGTTCGAGCTATTGGGCGCACTGGTATATAAGGCGCACCCACTAAATTGTAGAAAAATCTTAACTATATTCACACATAACCTGCACTGGTTTATATGCCTAACTTTTTCAATGGCCAGGTCGATCGCCTTCAACTTGAAGGCTGCTTCGTAGGCATTACGTCACATTTTCAGCATGATGAGGGTGTACGCTTGAGCAGAGCAGATCTGAATACTGATCCAAATGCTTCAATGTGTGTGGATTCGACTTAAAAACATGAACAGTTAACAGTTAACACTTTAACATGAAAATTTAACACTTTAACATGGAGCTCACCAAAAAATTCTTGAACAGTAAACATGATTTTGGTGAGTTAAAGAGAAGCTTAGAATAGAAGAGAACATGATGCTCCTGGGATCAGTAAAATCTGCATATAACTTATAAGCCGCATCATTTCTTAAGCCGTAGGGGTTAAAGCTGGGGGGGAAAGTTGTGGCTTATAGCCTGAACTTTACGGTAATCACTATGGAGCCAGACTAATTCAATTAATCTCTTCAATGCCATGTATATAAATTACAACAATGAGTATTTCATTTGCCAAGGATATATATCAGAGCCTGGAATTGCTAAGAAAAAAAAAAGAGGAAACTTGTATGGGGGTCCGGGGGCATGCTCCCCCGGAAATTTTTTTAAATCAAGACTAAAATCTGTGCATTCTGAGGCATTCTGGAGACAAATTTAAAGGCATCTCTCACCTGTCTCACCTGTCGGCGTCACCGGGAACAGTGTTGGCCGCTGCACATGATGTCCTCACAAGTTGCCTCCAGCACTCTCGATCTTGGCTAAGTCTGACCACCTCCTGGAGTTTCTTGCCACTGATGTTTGTGATGTTTCTAGCAAGTGATGCAGGTGGCCGTCCTCTGTTTCTCTTTCCTTCCACTTTACCTTGGAGGACAGTGGACATCAAGTCTGTTCTCTCATTACGGATTGCGTGTCCAACATATTTCAGTTTCCTCCGTTGTATGAGTACTAGAAGCTTGCGTGTAGTACCCAACTCATTCAGTATGCTTTCATTTGAGCGCCTATCTGTCCATTTGACCCTCAGCAGTCTTCGGTAAAACCACAGCTCTGCTGCTTCCACTCGTCTTTCATCCTCTTTCTTCATTGTCCATGCCTCGCAGCCGTATAACATCACTGGCCAGACAAGACATTTTAAGAGTTTTATCTTAAGGTCTGCTGTTATGCTGTGGTCTTTCCAAATATTGTTCAATTGAACCATACTGTTCTTGGCCATTCCAATTCTCATCTTTATGTCTTTTGAGCATGTTCCATCGTGTGTCTTGACTGAACCATCTACATAAAGGCATCTAACACACTGAAAATCTCAATGAATATCAGTCAAAAGAGTATTTAATAAACATTGGGCACAAGATCAGGATCCATCATACACAGCAGATCGTTTCAGTGTGTTCATACACAGACATATTCATCAAAACTTTTTTTTAAGTATGGTCGTCAATTTTTTTTTAACGCGAAAAATATTTTTTTGCGCAATTTTCGATTTTGATTTCCGCGGAAATCCTCGTTTCCGCGACGAATTCCAGGCTCTGATATATACGTATACATATCACATCACATCAAGAATTTTTCTACCTCCATTTGTAAGCTGGGGAATTCCAATTCAAACAAATCAGAAAACTCTGTCCATCTACATGAATTATGCATGAGGTCAGCAGCCAATCAAACTTGGCTATGGTCACTGCACTGCAGCATTTGTAAACAACTCTGATCTCAAAAAACAAATAAGGAAAAAAAAAAAACCCCTCAGAGATGTTGACAATGCTTCGACTGGGCCAAGTGCTGTGAGAAAGACAGTGTGTTGCCAAAGGATTCAGCTATTTCATCACAGTACATATTGACTCGTTGAGACATTCTTCAGGTGAACTCTGACCCACACTTCAGATTGGGTAATGTGAGAGGGGGATGGGGGAGAGTAATGAGGAGATGAGGTTTTGTCTACAGCTTTCAGCTATTGTGCCAGAACATTTAGTCAGTGAAGCTCGCTTATACTAGTTATAGCATGTGTTTCATGACCATCTCAAACACAAGAGCCCAGTTCAACACGTGGTTATCAAAACTGATGAGTTTTCTGTCTTCTATCAGTGTTTCTGTTGTTTGGGAGGAAATGAAAAGAAAGTGGTGGTGTGGCAATAAGAGAGTAAGTGTGTGTGGGGGGGGTGTTTGTGTGTCTGTGTGTGGGTGTGTTACTATTCAGTACTTTATGCACACAGGGTTTGGAAACATAGTTCTCCAATAAGTTTTATGTATATTTTCTTAGAACTTTGTTCTTTTTTATATTACTAATCCATATGTGGGCCTATAACAATAAATTGTGTGAAACGTATGTCAATTTTATGGCCCATTCTTAACTAACTAAAGTGTAAAATACAGTTAAAATTATCATGAAATGATAAATGGATAGTCTGCTCATTTCCCTTTCAGAAAAATGGGCTATGATTACTTTCAGTTTCATGCAATAATTTGCATGTTAGAATTTTTTATTACCCTACCATTGCAAAAATCATTTGGCAAATACTGAATAGCACACACTTGCAAAACAATGTACTTGGCACTGAGGCGGTTACAGGTTAACCTATTTTAATACTTTTTTTTCAAAAACTACTATTATTAGTATTAAGTTTAAGTTACCGAAAACTTTATAGTACAGTACACGTGAATCCTTTAACCGTTTTTCTTGCCCAATTATGACTTTCTCTTTGAATTTTGTGATATCATTTTCACAATCATACTAAAAAATCAGGCTATAGGTCTAAACACTGGTGAGTAGAAACATTCATCCATAAACAGGCTTTACTAAACTAACCCTTAGGCCTTAGCTTCGAGAATCCCAAACTGAAAATGAACTTGGAAGCGTGCTTGACCGTAAGCCGTAAGTAAGGAGAGAAACCAATAGCTGTACGGAGATGTAAAGAAGACAGCCATAGGCCTACAATTAATAAAAATTTTCGAGCTGCACATTGCCGAATCAGGCAGAACCTACCTCCAAACTGTACCTAACTTGAAAGTAATTGTTCCGATACCGCTGACCACAGGAAGTTAAAAACCGCCATTAATCGTCATAAGTGGCGTTGTAGTCAAGATACGGCCTGGTGTGCGATCCGCACATAATCGCGAGTTCCTTCCCTTGGCTACGGTACGCGACGGCCACAATGCAGCGAACAGCAGCACCATGACGATGATGAATAGAAGAAAATGGACTTGGATCAGTCCAGGAGATAATACCAAAAATCTGATTGACTACATCCTGATTAATAAAAGATTTAGAAATCCTTTACTGTCAGCAAAAATACTACCAGGCGCAGACTGCAACAGTGACCACAATCCTGTAGTAGGAAGATTTAGGTTGAAATTACGGAAAAGGAAACAGACCAAAAGCAACATCAAACTAGATCTTTGATTCTCAAAGACAGATGAAGTGATACGTAAAACATTTAATGTACATGTTCAAAACAAATTCAGTGCTCTGGAGGACGTTGGTGACAGTGAGGAACAATGAACAAAGTTGAGAAGTTCGATAAATGAATCTTGTGAAGAAATCCCTAAGGCAGATAGAAAAGCAACAAAAAAACCTGGATGACTAATGAAATTTTGGGCTTGATGGAGGAAAGGAGGAGGGCAAAGAGAAACGAGGAGATATACAGGAAGGTAAACAAAGAAATCAGGTATAGGTGCATTGAAGCTAAGGAAGCTTGGCTGAACACAAAATGCAAAGAGATAGAAGACTGACACAAAATGGATCCTCAGGGTATGTAGAGACGAATTGAAGAAATTGTCGACAGGAAAAATACATGCACATCAACTGGTTGACTATAACAAGGCTTTCGATCGGGTACAACATGAAGAATTGATCAAACAACTGGAGAGACTCATTGTTGATGGAAAAGATTTAGGAATAATCAGGAATATGTACTGGGAACAAACAGCTGCGATGAGAATAGAAAACAATATAAGCTCTTTCCAAAACATCAAAAGAGGAGTCAGACAGGGTTGTTTTTTGTCACCAGATCTGTTTTCACTATACAGCGAAAACATCATGAGAAACCTAGAAGAAGACCCTGGATTAAAGGTTGGAGGGAAAATGATAACAATCGGTACGCAGATGACACCGTGCTAATTGCAAAAAATGAAAGGGACCTACAAAACCTTGTGAATATACTAGAAATAGAAAGCAAAGGTAAAAGGTTGGAACTAAACAGCAGGAAGACTGAAGTCATGGTGATCAGTAAAAAAACATGAAATCCCCTCATGCAAAATAACAGCAAATGGCACAACCTTGACACAGGTTAATAAGTTCAAATACATGGGAACGGTCATTTCATCAGATGGCAGATGCACATCGGAAATAGCTGGCAGAATCGGCCAAGCCAAAACAGCATTCAAGAAGATGACAAGCATTCTTACCAACAAATGCCTATCAATTAACATCAGAAAGAGAGTCCTTGAATGTTATATAGAACTAATACTGTTGAGACAGTCTTGATGGAGGCAGACACAAGTAGATCACTCATAAGGAAGATTAGGAAAAGACAGGCAACATTTATAGGCCATTTTATGAGGAAGGGGGATTTGGAGCAACTGGTCACAATGGAAAAGCTGGATGGAAAGAGAGCACCAGGTAGACCCAGGGAGAGAATGCTGGACGGACTTGCAGAGTGGCTGGGGATGAGGAGGGTGGGGGAGATGCTAAGGGCAACAAGAGATAGAGATGGGTGGAGGTCTATGGTCGCCAACGCCAAGCGGCAGGGCACCTGATGATGATGATGATGAGATAGAAAAACAAAAAAGAACTGGATGACAAAAGAAATTTTAGGCTTGATGGAGGAGCAGAGGAAGGCAAAGAGAAACGAGGAAATATTCAAGAAGATAAACAAAGAAATCAGGAATAGGTGCAATGAAGCCAAGGAAGCTTGGCTGAAAACAAAATACAAAGAAATAGAAGACCAACACAAAACGGATCCTCAGGGTATGTACAGACAAATTGAAGAAATTGTCCACAGGAAAAAGACATGCACATCAACTGGTTACTTAAAATCGAAAGATGGTAACCCTATAATTCTCATGGAAAAAGACAAAATATTAGACAGATGGGGAGAGTACATTAAAGACCTTTTTGAGGATGACAGAAATGAAGAACACATTATAAGAAAGAACTTTGAAGGACCACCCATAATAAAAGATGAAGTTAGAGCAGTATTGAAAAAGGTGAAACCAGGAAAAGCCCCAGGACCAGACAACATTACCACAGAGATGATTGAAGCCCTAGAGGAATTCGGTATGGAAAAAATAACAGTCCTCCTAAATGAAATTTACGACACTGGAAAAATCCCCAAAGATATGTCAATTTTCATTGCACTTCCAAAAAAGACAGGGGCTATAGAATGCGAACTCCATCGCACAATCAGTTTGATGAGTCATGTAACCAATATACTATTAAGAATAATCATTATGAGGACAAGGAATATAATCAAAAGAGAAATAGCAGATGAACAATGTGGATTTGTGGAAGGGAAAGGAACTATCACAGGGTGCCTCTCAGACCGCATTGTTAGACGGGTAAGTAAGGTTTGCATAATGAAGATCATGCCATCCATGATTGGACTGGTTACTCAACATTTTCCACCGACCTAGTCCCCCTCAGACCGTATCGTTACGCGGGTTTACGTAATGAAGATCACGCCATCCATGATTTAACTGGTTACTCGGCGTTTTCCACCGACCTCCAAAGGAGTGGGGGGGGGGGGAGAATATTCAAGCCCTATCTTACCCGGGTACGTAAGGTTTGCGTAATGAAGAGCATGCCATCATGAATTAACTGGGTACTCAACAATTTCCACCGAGCAGGATCTAACGCTCACATTGGTCTTATTCAACTATAGAGGGTAGGTTATCTAGTACACAAAAGGTTTCAGCAAATACCAACGTCCAAGCGAAAAGTCCAGAGGGTTGAATAACAGCCAGGGCCGCCAGGTGCCAAAGATTGCTTGGTTATTCAAATTTCGATGTCCAATGAAAGACAGGTTAGTTATTCAAATTTCGACGTCCAATGAAAGACAGGTTAGTTATTCAAATTTCGATGTCCAATGAAAGACAGATGGGAAGGTTTTGTGACAGAAACAACAGAAAGGCACTGTATAAAAGCCAGAAAGTCAATCACTATGGGAGAGACCCATTCGATTGCCACCCAGCGAGAGACCTTCCAACCTATCTTAGAGGTATGTAATCCCACGTCTCGTTTCATACCTTAGTTAGGGTAGGGATAGAAGTAGGTAGTATGTTTGAATTTTCCACAAAGCAAAGAATAGAGTAGGACATAAGAAAGTGTTCAGCATTCTAGTGATATGCAAGTTCTGATGATTCGTAGTGCATCTTAGGATTTTAGGAATATTAGGACCCAGGACAATAGGAATGGTGAATCATGTTTATGCTGAAGTTGACTGCTTAAATAAATACGTCGTAGTTATTAATCTATGTGTGGACTACTTACGAGAATCATGTCTAGTGTGGTTAGTGCATTTCTTCTCGTCACTCTCCTTCCTTGTTGTGTGTGTGGCTTCTAAGCAGAGAAACACTTTCTTCATATACATCCCCAATACACCTTCCTGTTACATATGACTCCACCCAAATAATCCTTATAGATGACCCACAACTCAACAATCCTTCCTGCGATAGAACTATTAATGCCATATGCATCCCAAGAACTATCATAGAGAGGTCAATCGAGGTGAACAAGGATTTATGTTTATGCTTTGTTGACTATACCAAGGCTTTCAATCGGGTAAGACATGAAGAATTGATCAACCAACTAGAAAGACTCAATATTGATGGAAAAGATCTACGAATAATCAGAAATATGCATTGGGAACAAACAGCTGCAACGAGAATAAAAAACGATATAAGCTCTTTCCAAAATATCAAAAGAGGAGTCAGACAGGGTTGTGTTTTGTCACCAGATCTGTTTTCACTTTACAGCGAAGACATCATGAGAAACCTAGAAGAAGATCCTGGATTAAAGGTTGGAGAAAAAATGATAACATTCGATACGCAGATGACACAGTTCTAATTGCAGAAAGTGAAAGGGACCTACAAAACCTTGTGAATATACTTGGAATAGAAAGCAAAGGTAAGGGGTTGGAACTAAACAGCAGGAAGACTGAAGTCATGGTGATCAGTAAAAAACATGAAATCCCCTCATGAAAAATAAGAGCAATGGCACAACCTTGAGACACGTTGATAAGATCCATGTCGTTCAAAACCTGCGAACTGGATCCTCTTCCAGGTTCTCTCTACTCTGACTGTCTCCCTACGGTCCTCCCATTTATCACTGACATCATCAACATTTCTCTCCAAACTGGAACTGTCCCAGATTCTTTCAAGTCTGCTATTGTTCACCCTCTCGTCAAGAAATACAATTTAGACCCAAATGAGCTGAAAAATTACCGGCCTATCTCTAATCTCTCTTTCTTGTCAAAACTCATCGAAAAAGTTGTCCTCAACCAACTGAACTCTCACCTGTCTGCCAACAATCTCCTGTGTCCTTGGCCCTGTTCTTTTCACTCTTTACACCTCCCCCCTGTCCACCATCATCAACTCCCACTCTATAAAACACCACTTCTATGCTGATGACACCCAACTTCAAGACAGTGACTCACCTGACAATATACAGCGCCTCCTGACTAGCACCATTGAGTGTTACTCGGACATTAAAAATTGGATGACATACAACAAACTTCAGCTAAATGACGACAAGACCAGAAACTTTCTCAGCTGCCTCCTCTTTCTCTCCCATTATGTAACACATCAGTCCCAATTTCTGATTCAGCTAAAAACCTTGGTGTCTGCATTGACTCTACCCTCTCCATGAACAACTTTGTTTTTCAAACTGCCAGATCTTGCTACTATCACCTCCATCGTATAAGCCTGATCAGGAAGTATCTCTCTGTGGAAACAACTGCAAAACTCGTTCTCTCCTTCATAATGTCTCGCATTGACTATTGCAATTCACTCCTGTCCTGTCTTCCTGCCTCCACCATTCACATCCTACAGCGCATTCAAAACAATGCTGCACGCCTTGTACTCAAAAAGAAAAAAGCTGACCACATATCTCCTCTCCTGGCACAACTTCACTGGCTCCCTGTATCAAAGCGCATACAGTACAAACTAGACACCATGTGCTACAAAAGCCTCAATAACGCAGCCCCCGATAACCTTTCAAGCCAACTTGAATCTATGTTCCCTCACGTACCCTCCGCTCTGCCTCCGATCCTCTGACTTTTCGCTTTCCACGCACTAAACTCAATACCTATGGTCCACGAGCCTTCTCTGTTTCTGGTCCGCTCTCCTGGAACAAACTTCCTCTCTCAGTCCGTCAGCAACCTACTTTTGTCTCCTTCAAGTCCGCTCTCAAAACTCACCTTTTCTCCTCTGCATAAAATCCTGACCTCACTCAATCCCCTCTGCAGCCTGTCTCCACTCGGAGGGGAATCACATTGTAATATATAATTGTATATAATATGCTCTCTATAATTTTCCATTGCTTTTATTCTTTCTCCCCATTTATAGCCGTGTGCGTGTGTGTGTGTGTGTGTGTGCGCGCGCGTGTGTGTGTGCGTTCGTGTGTGTGCGTGCGTGTGTGCGTGTGTGTGCGTGCGTGTGTGTGTGTGTGTCTGTTTCAGCGCTTAGATTTGATTTTATCAAGATTTTGCGCTATATAAATATTGTAATTATTATTATTATTATAAGTATAAGGAACGATCATTTCACCAGACGGCAGTTGCACATCAGAAATAGCCGGCAGAATCGGCCAAGCCAAAACAACATTCAAAAAGATGACAAGCATTCTTACCAACAAATGCCTATCAATTAACATCAGGAAGAGACTTCTTGAATGTTATATAGAACCAATACTATTGTACGGTTGCGAGGCTTGGACAGTCAACAAGCAAAGCCAGAACAAGATTGAGGCAGCCAAGATGTGGTTTCTAAGAAAAATGTTGAGAGTTCCATGACCAGCAAAGAAAACAAACGAGATAGTCTCGATGGAGGCAGACGCAAGTAGATCATTCATAAGGAAGATTAGAAAAAGGCAGGCAACATTCATAGGCCATTTTATGAGGAAAGGGGAATTGGAACACCTGGTCACAACGGGAAAGCTGGAGGGAAGGAGAGCACTGGGTAGACCCAGAGAGAAGATACTAGACGGACTTGCAGAGTGGCTGAAGACAAGGAGGGTGGAAGAGATGCTTGAGGCAACAAGAGATAGAGACAGATGGAAGTCCATAATCGCCAACGCCATGCGGCAAGGCACCTGATGATAATGTCGCTTCTCAAAGGTGAAGCAAAGCCTGCTGTTCAGGGTCCGACTTTGACGTCAGCAAATTACATGGTTCCATGTGATATTTTGAAGAAACACTTTGGGAGACCAGAGTTGATCATTTTCTCTCATGTTCACGAGCTGCTTTCTATTCGGGTTCCTTGTCAGCCCAAGGTTGTTGTACTGTGGAAATTTTTTGGATAGCCTCCAAGCTCATGTACGCAGTCTTGAAGCTCTTGGAATTTCTGGGAAAGAGTATGGTGTCATTCTGACTCCTCTAATTTTATCACTTCTTCCTCCTGAGCTATGGACAGAGTGGGCAAGAGATCGGGAACACCGTGAGGGAGATCTTCAGTTTCTTACATCAGGGAAATTAAGCGGAGAGAGCGGTCACAGACATTTGTGGTTGAAGAAGTGTACCAGTCAAAGAAGACCCCATTCAGTGGCTACATGTTCTGCTTGAAAAGTCCACTCACGTTTTGTTGCAAACTGCTCAGTATTTGTTCATGGCGCATGTGGTGTTAAGAATGCTGTTTTGTTTGATACTGGTTCTGATAAATCTTACACTTCCAGCAGTCTTGTGGACAAGCTTAAATCTAAGTGGGACGAGTCACAAAATCTTGCTTATGAAGCCTTTGGCAGTGAACAGTTCAGGTCAGCAATGTTGAACAGAGAAATATTTACAGTGTTTGCCTGCAGGGATCAATGGAAGTGAAAACTGTTGCATTGAAGGTCACTGAGATTCCTACTGTTTGTGTTCCAGAATTTACCAGAGGGTGTTTTCTTTGGGAAGAGACAGTGAGTTGGTTGATGTTCCTGAGGGTCAGGAAGTGAAGGTGTATATTTTGATAAGTCTTGATGCATACTGGAAACTAATGACCAATGAAATGGTGATGACTTGGTTGTACAGAGTACTGTCTGAATCTCTGCCAGGTGATAGGTCATGTTTGAGCGAAGTGAATGTTTCGCATCAGTTGTTTTGCTCGGAGATTTCTGATTCAAGGTAGAAAAACTTTGGGGATTTTTAAAATCTGTGACAAACAGAATTTGCCTGCTGATCCAGTGTTAGAAGAATTCAATGACAGTATTCAGATTTCTGAGGGAAGCTATGTCATAACTCTTCCATGGAAAAATGATAGTGTAAGACATACACTTCTTGATAATGAAAAGATTGCAAGATCATATTTGGACTGTCTGAATCATCGTTTGAGTAAAGATCCAGAGTTGGAGACCAGGTATCATGTGGTTTTCTGTGATATGTTGAAAGAAGGCATTACTGAAGTTATGCCTGAAGATAAAGTGGTCAGTGAAAATCCTGTTCTATTTATCACATCATCTAGCAGTTAGAGTCTAGTTTGACTACAAAGAGATGGCCTGTCTTTGACACTTCAGCGAAAGGTTTCAATGGAGTGTCTTTGAATGATTGCATGAATAATGGCCCCAGTTTGGTTCCTGATTTACCTGGCATTTTATGATTCAGACTTTCGAAGGTGGCATTGTCTGCTGATGTCACAAAAGCATTTTCGCAGATCAAAGTTCACCATGAGGATCAAGATGTTCATTTTTTTTCTGGAATGACAATGGTATCACCAGAATGGTGTAGTTTGTTTGTGTGCCATTTGGCAACAGAGGCAGTCCTTTTCTGCTAAATGCCACAATGAAACATCATTTGGCTCAGTTCCTACCTTCTCAAATGGAAGAAGAGCTTTTGAAAAAATCTGTGCATGGATGACTGGTTATCTGGCTGTGATGTTGACTCAAAAGCTTGTGAGATGATTGATTAAAGATGCTGATCAAATCATGAGTCAGGCTAGTGTGTCTCTAACAAAATAGAATTCAAACAGTGAACAAGTTGGTTATTTGCTCTGCAGAGATTAAACAAAAAAGACTGTGGAAGCAGATTCTCTCAAGGTACTGGGAATGAGATGGTTGCCATCTGAAGACCGTTTTTCATTTGATGGCATGGAAGTTTCAAGTGACTTGTGTGTCACCAAAAGGACTGTTTTAAATCTCATTTCACAGCTGTTTGATCCACAGGGATTTTTCATTCCATTCATCATCACAGCTAAGTGTCTGTTTCAAGGTATGTGGAGATTGGGATTTTCTTAGGATGAGATTTTGTCTGGCAACTTTCAAAAAAGGTTCTCCACATAGATCAAAAGTCTTGAAGTTGTAAAACAATGGAAGATACCTCGTTGTTACATGGGGACACCCTGGAGTGAGATTTCTGAGTGCCAGTTGCAAGCCTTTGGTGATGCTTCACAGTCAGCCTATGGTGCCCTGTGTATTTGCATGTGAAGAGGAAAGATGGTACATTGAGTTCCTCTCTGGTTATGGCTTGGGCTAAGCTGGCCCCTCTGAACAAAATCAGTTTTCCATGTCTGGAATTGTTGGGAGTATTATTGCGTGCAAGGTTGGTGGTTCATGTGAAAAGGGCATTGAGATTGCCTGAGGATGTACCGCGTTTATGCTGGGCAGATTCAGCAGTTGCTCTGGCCTGGATTCAAAGTGATCCTCACTAGTGGAAGCCTTTTGTTGGCAACAGGATTACTGAGATTCAGGATCTCACCAGTCCCACTCAGTAAAATCATTGTCCTGGTAAAGAAACTCTGCAGACTTGGTCACTCAGGGAGTGTCGGCTGAACAGCTTGTGAGATTGAAGGTTTGGCTTCAAGATCCTACCTTTTTGACAGACAGAGGTGACTGTACTCATACGACTAATGCTGGGTAATTGAAAGGAGACTAGCAAACAGTTTCTGATGTTTGTTCTGAAAAGAGTAAATGTTTACATGACAATCAACACATGCTGATAAACGTGATAAACGTGAATGAAGTTCAGTCTTCAGGTTCAGAAGTTCAAACTGGATTCTGACTTGTGTGAAGGAATTTACACCTGAAAGATGGAGCAGTCTGACATGAGCCATGAGAGTGATGGGTTGGGTTTTTCAATTCATGAATAACTGCAAGGTTTCCAAGGAAAAATAACGATTGCAAGGTGATCTCAGTTACTACTCTGAACTTGTGATACAAAATTCAAATTGTTCATGCGTGTTCAGAAGAGACCATTTTTTCAAAGAAACGAAGGCTCTGGAGAGTGAAAAGCAAAATCCAAGAACTCCCATTTCCAAGTTGTTTCCCTTCGTTGGGTAAGATCGGGCTCATTCATGTTCAGGGTAGACTTCAGTTTTCAGACCTGCCATATGAAGCTCAGCGTCCAGTCAAAGGTCATTTTGGTGTCTTGTTGGCTTGTCATGTTCATTCTGTGCTGAAGCATGCAGGTGTGAACGACCCAACCTACTTGCAAAACTCAGAAATCAGTACTGGAGGGTGGGTGTTACGCCTATCTGTAAAAGAGTGAAAAGGGGATGTATTTCATGTAAACGTTTTGATACTTCACCTGGTTCACAAGCCATGGATCCCCTACCGGAGTTGAGAGCGAAAGAAGCTCCCCCATTTTCTGTTGCTGGACTTGAACATGGCAGCCCATTGTTCTGTTGAGATTTTCTGAAAGGAAATTTTACTTTCTTCTCTTTACATGTTCTGTGATCAGAGCTGTTCACTTGAAATTGGTTGATTCCTTGTCCTGTGAAACTACTATTCTGGCTTTGCATCGTTTCTTTGCACGCCAAGGCATGCATTCTGTTTTGATGTCAGACAATGCAAGAGGGTTTTTGGTTGCAAGAGATTATTTGAGGAAAATCTTGGATCCTGATGCTCCTGAATGGAAATTCATTCTGCCCCATGCTCATCGTGTGGAGACTAGTGGGTGCAGCTTGTTGGCTCCATAAAATCAGCCTTTAGAGGTCAGTTGGAGAAAGTCACTCACAAGATCAGAGTTGGAAACCAGTCTAAATGAGGTTGCAGCTTGTGTCAATTCTCACCCTGTTACATTTGGAGATAAATTGGAATCTGGAGTCCCTTTGACCCCTCCTCATTTCCTTTTGGGTAAATGTCCTCGTTGTAAGGTGACAGTCAGCACAGATGATCTTGTGACTCAACCCAAGGATTTGATTGAGAAACAAATTCTGATTGAGAAACAAATTCTTACCATCAGTTTTTTCTTTTTAAGTTTTGGTATTGCTGGACCAACAAACACATTCATAACCTTCCTCTTTCTAAGAATGGTCCTTCAGTACACACACTGTAAAAGCAGGGTCTGTGGTTCTGGTTGGGGGTGAACTGTGAAGGTTGTAACAAATTGGAATGGTCATTGGGAATTGTACAGACAGTGCACTCTGGTCGGGATGGGTTGGTGTGTGCTGTAGAGGTGAAAACTTCTAAGGAAGTCATCACACGACCGGTGCAAAAGGTGCATGATCTTGACCTTGCCACAAACACAAACCATAGAAAACATTTTTTCAAAGAAAATTCTGATGAAGATTGTGTTGATTACTGGACATTGAGAGCGAGACGTGATTTTCTTCTGAAAAGACTTTTGATGAAATTGTGAACTTCCAGAAGCTGTGGACGTTTGATCATAAAACCTGTGAAGTTGGACTCGTAGAATTATGAACTTGTGCTAAGTTAAATCACTTGGAATAATCAGTGAGTGTTGATAGACATTAACTTTATTAAGGGGCTGTTTACTATACATTGTTAGTCAACTTAGTGTTATTCATTGATCATATCTAATAGTTTTTGTTGGAGTCACAGACTATCATAGAGACCCCAAGGTGGGAAGAACGTTGTAGGTTGTGTGAGATAAGTGGTGGATGCGCATTTTGGGTATGGTCAGCAAGTAGTCAAGAGAGGAACTCTTGCGAGGAGGAGGGGGGAAAAGAGTAATGGCATTAATAAGATTTCTTCTACAACCGCTTGTGTTTTGTTGTGAAGCAACTGATTTTTATTTGCTCTAAGTTCACAATTTAGAACACATCTAAACCTCAGTGGTGTGTGCTAAATGTTAAAATGTTATTGGTTTTACCGGTATGTGGGCTAACATTCCTGTCCAATGCAGAGAACGGCTTTGACCCAGTTGTCATGGTATAGCTTAAAACCCTGTTCATTTGCTGGCCTCATCGTATGCGCAGTCACTCCTTTCCTCTACTTGGGCTACTGAGAGGGCGAAATCCTGGCAATGAAGACAAAGCCATGGTATGCATTCATTCATCTGCAGGGGAGAGTGCATTTAATTTATTGTATTTCATTACAGAAATGGAACATTTATCTTTTTAATTACCCCATCTTTGTGGTTGATTTTATACTCTGTGCATGAATTATAATATATGGTCATGGCTACTAAATGGCGTCGAAAGTGTTGCGTGCACTACTGCCCAACTTCAGTGCTAAATTTATGTACTCTATATCTCAAAAATAGCTATAAAATTAATGTAATGTGAAAGAGAATTAATCACCTTTGTGCTTGGGTGCATTTCCTTTTGCTTTCTGTTGCGAACGCTGCGTTATGTACTATTATCTCCATGCAGATTGACACTTAAGCTTTTGCATGCTGATCACATTTATTTGGTCATTTCATTGATTCAGCTTTGTGCCTTTCGCCCCATGAAGTGAAACTCGCTCTGTGGAACGGCAGGAAGAAAATAAATCAGATCAAGTTTCTGCAGTGAATCATTTTCCAGTGTTGTGTACAACAGAATCTGGCCAGCATGGCTTGTTTTTTTCTGTTAATTTATTGATATGTCCGTTGCTGTCCTATTATAGTTGTTATAACCGATAATTTAACACCCGTTTTGCCTTACTCTTTGAATTTGCTGACTTAGTTCTTCAGTTTCATGTTGTTTTTGCCTTGTGTTTGTGGGGACCAATCAATCTGATTGTTGTGATGGTGATGTACACCTGTGATTTCTTGGTTTACTGTAACTTACTACAGGCAGAAAATGTACATTCATCATTTTTACATACATGAAGTTAATGAAAAGCACTGGTTAGTGATACTTGGTCCTGCATGAGCTTTCCTTTTTATTCATGTGTCAGTGCATAACTTCACAGCAACGAAAATTATACCAAACCAAACCATTGTTCACAGAAGCAGTTTGATTTAAGAATTATGTTTAAAAAAGAGTTTGTTGACATTCTACTGTTCTTGGATTGTTTCAATACTCATTTTAGACTTTTTTCATGGATTTTGGACAATGTTGTGTTCTTTTCATGATGTATGTAACATCTTATCACCATCTGCATGGTCTGGACTTGATGAAGTTATGAACATATGGTGCTGTTGTTAAATCTTATGATTCTAATGTTAAATCTGGTTAAAATGCCTTCTGCAGGTCAATGCTGCTACTTTTGAGAATTCTGAAATGGAATACTTTATTCCTTAAAATTCGCCAACAACTTGCATGATGTACCTAATCCCATACAGAAATGCAGTATAATCATCTGTTGTGATATTATGAACAAAGAACATTTTATCGGATGCTTTTTTAATTACAAATACACACATGCCACTGACTATAGTTTATTAATAGCCTATTGGTACAGTTTTAAGTAAACCTTATCTATATTACACACAGTGGCTTATGCTTCAGCCTGTAGTGTTGCAAAAGATGTCATTTACTGATGTGATGATTTGAACATGTTATAGTTCACAGGATACTTTTTACTGAAATTTATATTAATCCCAGACATATTCAAAACATGCAGATACAATTCCTGCAGCTTCTTTTTACCTGTTTTATTAATCGATGAATTTGCAGTATTTTCTGAAGAAAAGGTAGATTCTCTCTCAGAACAAAGTTTGTGACATCATGTGATGTTATGTACAAAGGAACATCGTATTATTTTAAGTTTACAGGAGTAATAAATGTTCAGTTGATTTGCAAGCTGGATTATCTGTCACGGTTTTTGTCCTGCTTTTTGGTTTGCACAATATTTTTCCATAGACAGGTGTTTCATTATGTTACTTATGTGTCACTTTAAAGACACCATTTGGTAGCCCTGACTATGTATGTTTGGGATAGAAAGAGGTATTGAAAAGAAACGCAAAATGCTCTGTTTGGACTTCTGTTCACTTATGGTCCTGCTGTTCACTACAGGGGCCCAGAATCATCAGTATTAAATATGTGAAAAAGCTCAATTCAAAGAGAAATAAAGATACCGCAGTACTACTGAAAAATTGTGGAAATTGATCCATATGTAATTCCTAAACAATCATCATCTGCGCACCCGATCAATCTTCCTGATGTAGACTGATGTATGATCAGCATCGTGAATTATTTTGTTCATGGAATGAGCACTTACAGTACGAACAAATGTCACTCAGCCAAAAAACTTTTGGATAAATAGGTATAGGTGATCCCGAAAACCCAGTTCGTTTAGATCCATAAGTATTCCTGACTTCCAGTTGGTATCAGGTGCTTTCTCTAGATCAAAGAAGGCAGCCACTACTTCCTGTTTGTTCAGAAATGCAAACTGATAGTCGTTTCATAGCGGATTAATTAAATGGTTCATTGTGAATGGTGCTTGCAAAAATCGCATTGTTCCTAAGCTAAGATGCAGTCATTCTCCAGTTTCCACATGAGTCTGCTGTTGAACATTTTTTCCATCACTTTGCAAAGACAACTGGTCAGGGCTATTGGGGGATTGTTGGAAGAATTGGATAGACCTTTTTCAGGTTTAGGTACAGGGATGATCAGGGCTTTCCTCCACAACGGAGGAAAGAATCCTGTTGTCCATATGTAATTGTACACTTGTAAGAGGATTTCTGAACAATTGTCCAGGAGATGTTTCAGAAGTTTGTACCGGTAATGAATTTCATCTTAGCCAGGAGAAGAGTCAGAGCAAGTCGGAAGAGCAGCTTTAAATTCAGCTAATGTCAGTGGAAGATTGTACTCTTTTGTGTTATCAGAGACGAAGTTACAGGCTCTCTTTTCTTTCAGGGATTTGTGTTTAAGGAAAAGCGCCAATTTGTTGGCTGAGGAATAGTTAGTTTAAAAGGTGGAAGCGTACAAGTTAGAAACTGCTTTTTTGTCAGTGATCAGAGAATCTGGCATTTTGAAATGGTTGACTGAGGGACAGATCTTTTTCTCTTCAATTTTTTGAAAAACAATTTTCCACACTTTCTTCTTTGGAGTTCGGGCGTCAGTTTCAAGCAGAAGTTGTTGTCCACTGATGGTGTTTGGAAAACATGATGATGAGCTCTCTTGCAGGCTTGTTTTATTTGTTTACATTCAGAAGTAAACCAGGTTGTTTTAGGCATTTGAGGTGTCTTTGATGACATAGGGAATTTTTGCGTGTGTGTGCACAATTCGGGATGACTTGCGTTAGAGTATCCGCCGAATCATCACTTTGCAGAACTTTCTCTTCCTCTGATACGCTCTGGATCCATGGATGGTACGTGCGAATAGCCTTGTGAAAATTCATGCATTCCAGTAATGATCACTTCCATGCAGATCATCGAGAACTCTCCATTCATAGCCCAAGACCAAAGAAGCATCACACATCAATAGATCTAAAAAGGAAAGTGTACCATTAGCAGGATGAATATAAGTAGGAGATCCATCTTATAGACGGCACACGTCTAATTTGGAGGCGTGTTCCAGCAAGAGACCACAGGCTGAAGTATCTGCACTACACCAAAGCTGGGAATGTCCATTGAAATCACCCAACAACAGAAAAGGTTTCGGAAGTTCCTCAATCAGATCAACCAGTTCTCCTTTAATAACATGAACAGACGGAGGTAGGTAAAGAGAACAGATGGTTATGGTTTTGTGTAGAGATACCCGTGCTGCTACCGCTTGCAAAGAAGTGTTCATAAATAAACAGGGGTAAACAAAACAGACCTGTGAAGGAGCAAACAAACTCCACCCGTTACTCCTTCATCTTTGGGTTGTGCTAGTTTGGGAATAATCTTGAAATCCATTATGAAAAACATTTCCTATTCATGCAACACATTTGTTGTAGAACCAGCATAATGGGCTGCACATCATGGCAAAGTAGCTGGGGCTCCTCTAAACTTGAGTTGACACCTCTATGTTCCAATGGACAATAGTCTTCATTATCGATGAAAGCAACAGTAGACAAATTTAGGCCATGTCTGTTTTGTCATCCTCAACCTGCAATGGTGCGTATTTATTATCTAATTTTTTTCTTATTTTTTTCAGGCGGTCAGATCTGATGGCTGACCTGCTTACAGGCACTAGTAGATTTTTTCATCTCTACCAGCATGACTTTCTGCCCTCCCCAACTCATTGTGCAGCCGCTCTCGGACGGCCAGGGCAGGAGGGTGGGTTTCCCAGGCTGTCCAGCACTGGGTGGTTTCGACTGCTGAGCACTCTGAGACACAACGAACTGGACGTTCTCGCTGTGGGCTTTCATGTCTTGCAATGTCTCAAAAGTAGTTTTGTCCATACATGTCCAGTTTGACAGGCAATGGAGACTAGGCCCGTTTTTTCACAGCTGATGCTTATGTTTTCGTTGCAGATGAGGCTGCTGCCTTCCACCAGTCGTTTTGCCTCAAGGAAAGGATCCTTTTCTTCAGTTCTGACTCTGTGTACTTTGTTCACTTGCTATATGGGACAGCTTTTGGAGGATGAAGGGTGGCTTCCTCCATAGTTTAGACATACTGCTCGTCTGTCACATGTTCCTCCGTGTGCCTCCTTGGCATACATGGCACATTTTTCTGTGTCAGTACATCTGTCCTTTATGTTTCTAAATTTCTGGGATCGGAAACATCGCATTGGCAATGGATCATGCAGAGAGAGATTTTACTTGGAGGCTTCCTATCTTTAATGATTGGGGAAATACAGGACAGCAGAATGGCTGGACCACCTTGACGAGACGACCACCTTGCCGTGGTCAGGGGGCTTCAGTTCAGTTCAGTTCAGTTCATATTGCTTATAGCCCAGCCGACTACTAGAGCCATGTCAGGGCTAACACCACGTCAAAAAAAAAAAAGGATTAGCCGTTAAGATAAAAGACATCAGTTAAAAATCATGCTCACCGTTAACCTTGCAAATCTAAAATGCGATTAAAGAAAAACAGACGTAAAATCACATCGGGTGAAATCTATTGATCTCTTGTAAAAACTGGAAAACTGCATCATGGGGTACATCTCAGAAGAGCTTCTTTAAGGAGTCCGCCGTGTTGTGCTTTTGTCTCACATCGTTCAAGTCCCAGCAATCGAGGAGGAGGTGTCTGATGCTCAAAGGCTCGTCACACAGTATACACCATGGTGCTTCTTCATTTTTCAAAAGGTACATGTGAGTGTAGGATGTGTGACCTGTGTGTAACCTACATAACACTGTCTCTTTCTTACGGTTTCCTGCAGCAGATGGGAGAATTTCTTTAAGGCTAGGGCGGATTTGGAAAAGTTTGTTATCTGTTCATTCGAATCCTCCTGCCACAGATTTATCACTTAACTGTGTACTTTCCATTTGACATCTGTGTAAGGAATCAATGACTTAGACATCTTTTCCATTCTGGCCTTCTTGGCCAGGTAGTCAGCCTTTTCATTCCCTCCAGTACCAACTTGGCCAGGAATCCAGGCAAAAACAATCCTTTAACATTCATTTGTAAGAGTAGAATACAGTTCGAAGAACTTCCCAAGTTCAGGGTGAGTAATGTTTCGGCAAGCAGTTGCCTGCAAAGTGGAAAGGGAGTCAGAAAAAATGAGAAAATCTTTGTGTTTGGATTTGGACACCATTTTTAGTGCCAAAACTAAAGCAGTCAGTTCAGCAGTATAAACCGAACTTTCAGACGGAATATGTTTTGAAAATGCTCGATTGGGAATCTTGGATTAGAAGGCAGCGGCAGCAACACTTTCATCACGCTTGGATCCATCAGTGAAAATTCTGTGGGATGACAGAGATTTCTCACACAGTTCCGCATAGAACGATTTGTATGCCAATGCACTGGTATTGTCTTTACGGAAGGAAGCAAGATCAAAACAAACCTTCAGTGTTTTCAAGGTCCATGGTGGGCTATCTGGAAATTTCGAGAAGTCGTTAACAACTGCTAAATTTATATCTGCCTTTTCCATATGGGGACGGATACGGAGTCCTAAAGGAAGAGTCACTTTCAGATGTTTTTCAAATTCACTTTGAAATCTGGGGTTGAAGACAGTCATAAGCTGGGTTTTCCGGGTTAGAGAACAGTTTCAAACAGAAATTTAAGCTTAGTTTTAGTCTACGGTTGGTCAGGGAGGGCTCCCCTGCCTCTGCACACAGACTATACACAGGAGTTGTTCTGAATGCACCAAGACATAGGCAGCCCTTGATGGTGAAGGGGATCAAGTGCCTTTAGGTACGACTCTCTTGCAGACCCATATACTACGCAGCCATAGTCCGGTTTAGAGCAAATTAAAGCTCTGTACAGGTGTAGTAGCGTTTTCTTGTCGGCACCCCAGTCTGTATGAGCTACGACTCGAAGAATATTCAGAGCTTTCTGGCACAAGCTTTTCAGATGTTGGATATGACTGAGGTCCCGATGATCCCTTGACCTATGCTGATGGGGGCTACTTGTTAGCTATGGTTTATCACTAATAATAGTCCTTATGACCAAGGCAGTTACGCGGACTGGACTTGACAGTATAAATTAATGCCCCTAGTAGAGTTACCCATGTCGGACAGGGGGAGGTATGACAGTATGAGACGAAGCGTGGAACCACCCTCGTTTACATTTTTTTCCATCCCCATCATCATTTTCACGAGTGGTTGCCAGAAGCAACCCGTGATCCCAAGCTCGAGTCGCTTGGCCAGGGGATGGGTGGCTGTACATTAGTCGTGAAAGAACACTGCCTGGATTCACGCAGGACAGTTCCAGGCAGACGGATGCGAAGAGATTGGCCATCCATTGTCCTTTCCCCAGCACAGCAGCTCTCCTGGGGCAACCAACACATTTCTGCCTTAGTTGAGCCTACACTCATGTCCAAACCAAATAAACCAGAAAGAAAAAGAGAATTATGATTGTGATTCGGATTCAGAGGAGGAAGTTCAGCGGGAAACGGGCTTTTGGGCAGCATGTTTGGTTGTGACAGGAACAGATGAAGAGAAACCAGTATCCAAATTCGGTCCATTTGCGATACAAAAGGGATTCAAGACCCTCATCACCCCCCGTTGGGTTGACGGGGGCTCTTTCAGTACAAATAGTATCCCCACCTTCTGGAAATTCTGTGCTAGAAATTTCCTCTTTTCTGTCACTCTCTTTGTTTCTGCCTTGTTGCTTTGCTTTCTGTTATTTCTACTTGTCATTTTCTGCCTTAATGGTCCATTCACCTGTATTTGTTCGATAAAATCTTACATACTTTTTCTTCGGATTGATAATTGAGTACATGTGTTAAGTGCATTTTTGGCTCTAAGGAGATAAGATATGCGGAAGCAATTTTAGGTAATTTATGCCTGTTTTTATATATGTTTTGGTGTCCTTATGTATGCTTATATTTGTATTCAGGTGTGTTTTTTAAATCTCCCCTGTGCGATAAATCGGACGGAATGGTCCTGCGCCGGGGGTATGTCCTTAGATTATGTGCACGAATGCATTGATATGTGTACTTAATTTTCTTTTCTTTTTTTCCCCTGTTGAAGTTTTGTGTGTTTTGAAGCAATAGTAGCCCTGATATGGCTCTGCGCAGTCAGCTGGGCTTTAAACAACAATAAAAGAAAGAAAGAAAAGGCCCTCAGCGGGAACCATCAAAAAATGCAGAAGTGGAGACTATCTAGTAGAATGTACAGACCACAAACAGAACGCCTGATGAAGTCATCTATACTAGTAGATCGTAGCATCAAAGTTACACCACACAAAGCACTAAATAGCAGCAGGGGTCTGATCAAATGCCCTGAGCTCAGAGGAGTTTGCAGAATGAACTCTCAAAGCATCTAGAGCAAGTTGCCTTGACCAAAGGAGAGACAAAAGAAAACTTGGTCAAATTAAGGAATGAAGTTGACACCGCCACCAAACAGGCAATAGACATCCTCAAAAGGACTGGTTTGATGGCAACGATTCTGAAATTCAAAGTCTTCTTGCTGAGAAGTGCGCTGCACACGCAAGAACTGGCTAGTGGACAAACAGTCTGGCTCAAAGCAGGACAAGTTCCACCACCTCAGAGGAAAAGTTCAGAAGCGGTTGTGCTCCATGAAGGATGAATGGTGGAAAAAGAAAGCAGAGGAGATCCAGGGTTATGCTGACACTCAAAAAATGCCAAGCTCTTCTACTCCTGCTTGAGGGAGATGGGCCATCACAGAGAAGTGCAGCCCCAATTCAAAACCTATTGATAGTGAGGCAATAAGTAAGAGATGGTCAGAACACTTCGAGCAGCTCCTTAACAGGCTTTCATCGATTGACCCCAGTGTCACTGACGAGATCCTAGCAAAACCCTTACATATGGAACTTGACAACCCACCCACGGAGAATGAGGTGACAGATGCAACTGCAGAGTTGCAGCGTGGTAAATTAGCAGGCTCTGATGGTATTACGCCTGAAGTTTTTAAAGCAGCTGGTCAGCTGTTGATACAGAAGTTTACTGAGTTCTTTTGTACGTGCTGTTTACCCCATGATCTGAAAGATGCCAGAATAATGCACCTGTACAACGGCAAAGGTGACAAGTCCAGCTGTGACAACTATTGTGGAATCTCAGCTGTGACAACTATTGTGGAATCTCCCTTTTGAGTTTTGCAGGCAAGATCCTCTCCAAGGTCACCTTAACTAAACAGGTTGAATACCCATCTTGATGAGACAGTACAGAAATCCAGTGTGGTTTTCTCCAGAACAGAGGGACAGTCGACATATTCGCTGCAAGACATATCCTAGAGAAATGTAAGGAACAAAATATAGATCTCTTTATATCCTCTTTGTCGATCTCACCAAGGCGTTCGACACAGCGTCACGCCCAAGACTATGGAGCATACTTCCCCGAACTGGAATCCCTCCCAAGGTGGTAAAAATAATCTGTTGCTTTCACGATGGCGTGAACACAAGATTAGTCAATGGCAGTGGAGATGATGAGTTCCCCGTCACTAACGGAGTCAAGCAAGGATGCATTCTTACTCCAACACTCTTCAGCTTCCTTTTCAGCATGATGCTTCTCTCTACCTTTAAAGATTCAGATCCAGGCATCCAAGATCACATACAGGACATATGGAGGTATCTTCAATACTCAACGCCTGAAAGCAAAGACGAAAGTCACTAAATCATTTCCTGTATGCTGACGACTGTGCTATCATTGCCCATTCAGAGGATGACCTTCAAAGACTTAAAGACTCTCTGTCTGTGGACTCACAATAAGCATCAAGAAGACTGAAGTTATGTTTCAACCTGCAAAAGGATCAACAGGAAACATACCTGAAATAAGATCGACGGCAAGGTCCTTAACAATTTTGACTCCTTCACCTATCTTGGTAGCAGTCTCTCCTCTTCCAACAGTCTTAATAAGGAGGTATCCAACTGCATCGCTAAGGCAAGTGCTTCCTATGTCAGACTCCACAAGCGAGTATGGAACGAAAGGGGCTTGAAACTGGAGACAAAGTGCGCAGTATACAGAGCAGTAGTCCTGACTGCATTGCTGTATAGATGCAAGTACCGGACTCTCTACCGTAGGCATGCCAAGCTACTAGATCAGTTTCACCAGCGCTGCCTCCAACCTATCTTAAACATCAAATGGTATAACAGAGTCTCAAACGTGAATGTAGGCCTACTTTTGCAAGCCCAGATGCCAAGCATAGATGCACTGCTAACACAGTCTCTGGAAATCTCGTACGCATGCAGGATAACAGGCTTCCAAAGCAGCTCTTCTACTGTGAACCGACAAAGGGCCATTGACCAAGAGGACGGCCAAAGCTTCTCTACAAAGACACCCTGAAAAAATCACTCAAGAAATGTGACATTGATGAAGAAGAATGGGAAACCATAGTCACAAACAGGTCTGAATGGAGGCAAGCTATTCACAAGGGAACAGAAGCTTATGAAAATGAAAGACGAAGTAAGCAAGCGGAAAAGCATGCATCAATAAAGACCAGAACCAGCTCTGCAGAGCGTTCCATTGAGTGCCCAGTATGTAGCCGTCTGTGTACATCAGACTTTGGCTTGAGATCCCACATGAGGGTACACAAATAAAGCGCTAGGTTGGACTTTATCGACCACGATAGTCGACAGTACATCCGATTTTGTGTTCCTTCCTTTGTGATCTTACATTTACGCTTGACAAAGGCCAGTTGGCCGAAAATTTGCACCTGTCTTGTCTGGTTATATTAATTACGCGTTCCGATTCTATTATCGTGTTTTTCTGATTCCTCTTAAACTCACACAAACATACGTCGATCAAAATCTAGGGGACTCGAATCTGGAGAATAGGCAAGGTGCGGTGTCCGAGTCCCACTGACATGACTTCATAAATGTTACCCTCTCTGCTGTGACAAGAAGCACCGTCATTCATGTAATGTCAATGGAGAATGACGTCACGAGTGACGTTATCCTCTCTTTGTGGCAACAAGCGTTGTCATGTAATATCAATGGTAGGCTATATGATTTAATAGTGTTTTAGGCTTCTTTCGGATTGCTGGTAGCATTTTCATTAGAAACATCTAGTAGCAGTCTTGATCATCAGGTTGTCCCATTGCAACTCTATGCTAAGTCAATACACCCTTGTCATCAAAGACACATACGTGTCATCATCATTTTTAAATTTCCTTGCCTTCTCAACTGGACAACTAGAATGTGCCACTTTGATAACTGTCTCTTTAAAGCTGGCTCATTGTCCTTAACCCAGGTCTTGTTGATGGCAACTATATCAGTGAATTAAAAAAAACCTGTCACCTTCATTTTTGTATCAGTTTAACAGTCTCAGCAACAGTAACACGCACTTCTTCATCGGTGATCTTTAGTGAGACAGTGTGGGACCCACCCTGCGGTCTTGTAATATTCCAAATGTACTCACTGAAATTGCATGACCTGATACACAACTTTTACCAATATCTAAACGTTTTCTCGGTAATTGCTTCAACTGGCCTCCACGGACTGTTTCCCTTTGACATCATTTCGTCCATCTTTAAATACAGAATGATACCCATTTATAAACTGCAAACTGCAAATAAAGTATGAGTACCATGTTTTTAAATCTGCATCAGAACTTTTTATACAATCGAATGTCAATGTAAGCGCACTGATCTTCAACGCTGAACGTGGCCGTGACGCGGCCTTGAAACGACTATACCCAACGTGACATCATAGTAAATGATATCACAGGACTAATTACAATATTTTTATATAGCGCAAAATCTTGATAAAATCAAATCTAAGCACTGAAGCAGACACACACGCAAGCACGCACGCACGCACGCACGCACACACACGCACGCACACACACACACACATACACACACACACACCCACACACACGCATGGCTATAAATGGGAGAAAGAATAAAAGCAATAAAAGCAAGAATAAAAGCAATGGAAAATTATAGAGAGCATAGCATATACAATTATATATTATAACCATGTGATTCCATCCGAGCGGAGACAGGCTGCAGAGGGGGGGGGGGGGGTTGAGTGAGGTTAGGATTTTATGCGGAGGAGAAAAGGTGAGTTTTGAGAGCGGACTTGAAGGAGACAAAAGTAGGTTGCTGACGGACTGAGAGAGGAAGTTTGTTCCAGGAAAGTGGACCAGAAACAGAGAAGGCTCGTGGACCATAGGTATTGAGCTTAGTGCGTGGAAAGCGAAAAGTCAGAGGATCAGAGGCAGAGCGGAGGGTACGTGAGGGAACATAGATCTCAAGTAGGCTTGACAGGTAATCGGGGGCTGCGTTATTGAGGCTTTTGTAGCACATGGTGTCTAGTTTGTACTGTATGCGCTTTGATACAGGGAGCCAGTGAGTTGTGCCAGGAGAGGAGATATGTGGTCAGCTTTTTTCTTTTTGAGTACAAGGCGTGCAGCATTGTTTTGAATGCGCTGTAGGATGTGAATGGTGGAGGCAGGAAGACCAGACAGGAGTGAATTGCAATAGTCAATGCGAGACATTATGAAGGAGAGAACGAGTTTTGCAGTTGTTTCGACAGAGAGATACTTCCTGATCAGCCTTATACGATGGAGATGATAGTAGCAGGATCTGGCAGTTTGAGAAACAAAGTTGTTCATGGAGAGGGTAGAGTCAATGCAGACACCAAGGTTTTTAGCTGAATCAGAAATTGGGACTGATGTGTTACATAATGGGAGAGAAAGAGGAGGCAGCTGAGAAAGTTTCTGACGGGTGCCAATGAGGATAGCTTCTGTTTTGTCGTCATTAAGCTGAAGTCTATTGTGTGTCATCCAGTTCTTAATGTCCGAGTAACACTCAGTGGTGCGAGTCAACAGGCGCTGTATATTATCAGGTGAGTCACTGTCGTGAAGTTGGGTGTCATCAGCATAGAAGTGGTGTTTTATAGAATGGGAGTTGATGATGGTGGACAGGGGGGAGGTGTAAAGAGTGAAAAGAACAGGGCCAAGGACAGATCCTTGTGGAACACCACAGGTCAGGTATGCAGGTTGAGAGTAAGTGCCATTGATGAGAACGGTTTGTTTTCTGTTGGATAGGTATGAAGTGAACCAAGACAGAGCAATGTCAGAGATGCCAAAAGTATGATGAAGTCTAGAAAGGAGAATACCATGATCAATGGTATCAAAGGCTGCAGACAGATCAAGGAGTGTGAGGAGAGAGACTTTGCCAGTATCAGTTGCAAGGAGGAGATTGTTGAGAATGTGTAGTAGGGCAGTATCAGTGCTATGGCACTGGCGGTAGGCTGACTGGAAAGGATTGAGGAGATTGTTGGCAGACAGGTGAGAGTTCAGCTGGTTGAGGACGACTTTTTCAACTGAAATGGGAAAGAAACTCGTTGAGTGGGCACAAATAAATGAAATCATTATAGGAAACACCTGGTTTGAGCAGCCTAACAGAAGAAAATGGACATGGATGAGTCCAGAAGATAGTACAAATAATCAAATTGATTACATCCTCATAAATCAAAGACTTAGAAATTCTTTACTGATAGCAAAAACACTACCAGGCGCAGACTGCAACAGAACCACAACCCTATAATAGGAACGTTTAGGCTGAAACTGAAGAAAAGAAAACCAACCAAAAGTACATGTAATATCAAACTAAATCTTGAACCCTTATAGAAAGATGAAGCGAATCGTGAAAAAAATTTAACATACATATCTAAAACAAATTCAGTGCTCTGGGGGATGTTGGTGACAGTGAGGAACAATAGTCAAAGTTGAGAAACTCGATAGATGAAGCTTGTGAAGAAATCCCTATCGTTGAAAGAAAAGCAAAGAAGAAGAACTGGATGACAAAAGAAATTTTAGGCTTGATGAAAGAGCGGAGGAAGGAAATGAGGAAAAATACTAAAAGATACACAAGGAAATCAGGATAAAGATGCAATGAAGCTAAGGAAGCTTGCCTGGTAGCAAATTGTAAAGAAACAGAAGACCAACACATCCTCAGTTTGTGTACAGAAACACTGAAGAAACTGCCCTCAGGAAAAAGACATGTACATCAACTGGTTTCTTAAATCTAAAGATGGTACGACTATTGTGGGAAAAGAGAATGACAGAAACGAAGAACACATTACAACGCTAAAGGACCACCCATATTGAAAGATGAAGTTAGAGCAGCAGTGAAAAAGATGAAACCAGGTAAAGCCTCAAGACCAGACAATATTACTACAGAAATGATTGAGGCCCTAGATGAATTTGGTACTGAAAAAATAAGTCCTCCTAAATAAAATTTATGACACTGGAAAATCCCTAAAAATATGTCAGAAATCAATTTTCATTGCACTTCCAAAGAAAGCAAGGGCTATAGAATGCTAACTCCATCAAACAACCAGCTTGATGAGTCGTTACAAAAATTCTATTAAGAATAATCATATAATCATGAGGACAAAGAACAGAATCAAAAGAGACAGAAAAAGAATGTGGATTTGTTGATGGGAAAAGGACTATTAATGCCTAAGGAACTATCATAGAGAGGTCAGTTGAGTTGAATAAGGATTTATATTCATATTTTGTTTATTATACCAAGCCTTTTGATCGGGTAAGACACGAAGAATTGATCAACCAACTAGAAAGGCTCAATTTTTGATGGAAAAGATCCAAGAATAATCAAAAACGATTACGTATTGGGAACAAACAGCAGCAATGCAAATAGAAAATGATATAAACTCTTTCCAAATATCAAAAGAGGGGTTTGGCAGAGATGTGTTATGTCACTAGATGTGTTTTCACTTTACAACGAAACCATCATGAGGAACCTAGAAGAATGCCCTGGGATAAAGGTTGGAGGAAAAATGATGAAACAATTTTCGTTACATAGATGACACCATGGTAATTGCAGAAAATGAAAAAGACCTACAAAATCTCGTGAATATAACAGAAATACAAAGCAAAATTAAAGGGCTGGAGCTAAATAACAAAATGATGTTACAGTTCTCAGTTTAAAAAAAAAAAAAAAAAATTATATATATATATAAAATAAAAATCCCCTCATTCAAAATAACAAGTGGCACAACTTTTGAGAAAGGCTGATAAGTTTAAGTATCTGGGAACGGGGATATCACCAGACGGCAGACGTACACCAGAAATCGCCAGCAGAATCGGCCAAGCTTAAACAGCATTCAAGAAGATGAAAAGCGTCCTTACCAACAAATGCCTATCGATTAACATTAGGAAGTGAGTTCCTGAGTGTTACATAGAACCGATACTGCTGTACGGTTGTGAGGCGTGGTCAGTTAACATGCAAAGTCAGGAGAAGATTCAGGCAACTGAAATGTGGTTTTTAAGAAGAATGTTGAGAATTCCATGGACAGCAAAGAAAAAAAATGAGATGGTCTTGAAGGAGGCAGACACAAGAAGAACATTAACAAAGAAGATTATGGCAGGAAAAGGCAGCAATATTTATATGTTTATAGGACATTTTATGAGGAAAGAGAATTAGAGCACCTAGTCACAACAGGAAAGCTGGAAGGAAAGAGCATCAGGTAGACCCAGGGAGAAAATACTGGATGGACTTGCAGAGTGGCTGAGGACAGAAAGGGTGGGAGATGTAGGCCTACTTGCAGTGACAAAGGACAGATTCGTATGGAGGGCCACAATCACCAACGCCATGCAGCAGGGCACATGATGAGGATGACCTGAGAATCTAGTATTGGTGTACTGCAAGCGATGCTCACTCAGAGTCATATACAAAGAAAATGTCATTGTTCGAAGCCAGGACAACTTTTTTCTTGTTAAATACGACCAAAACAAAACAAGTAGTTTGATTGTTCTACAGATGAAACCTCCAGACATCCCACAGTCTTTAAAAAAAAAGAACATTCAGAGTTAGCAGAAGAGTATTTTGCAGATTTGCCCACTTGGCAAACAATCTAGTTCTCCACAGATATGGTGATACTTTGGTGATGGCCTGCAGGGGAAGGAAAATTGTCTTGCTGGTTTTGCCTGGCGATCGAATGTCTGTAAACATTCAGCTGTCAAGCAAACTGATTCAAATTAGATTTCCCAAGCTCTCCTAACAGAGAATGAGCTCACTTACTGTAATTGTTAACATCTGTAAAATTAGAGGCATGCTGTATGTTTTTCTTTTTTTCTCCTGCTTCCTGTGTAAGTATGTGCAAGCATATCAAAGTCCCCTACAGTTACGTCAGTATTGAAGGAAGCGGTTTTGTTGTTGCTGTTGTAAGTTGAAAGTTGGGGGGGGGGGGGGTTGTTGTTTTGTAAGTGTGTGTGCATATGCATGTCCGCGCATGCATGTGTGTGTGGGCGTGTCTGTATTTCTGTGGTTTGTATTCAACTGTCCACGGCATCACAGTGCGTGTGTGCACCTATATGTGGTCTTTTGTTGTTGTTGTTGTTGTTGTTGCAACTGTTGATCATGATGAAGATGATACTGATGATACTGATAATGTTACTGTTGTCGTTTTGCTGTGTTTTTTTTTTTAGAGTAGAATGGGATAAATGAATGTTTACGTATCTAAACATGTTGACTGAAGAGTAATTCAGAAGTTTTTTTCCTCTTCAATCAAATTTAGCATCACCCAAGCCAATAGCATGTAAAGTTCAAATTCAAGTTCAAAGTTCAACCAGTCTTGAGCACTTGTTTGTTGTAGGGCACAACCATACGTAGCAAGCTTGATCTTTGGGAAACACCACTTCATTTATACAAGGGTGAGTCAAAAAGTAATGCCTTTTTCTTTAGTACAGGAACAATTACCGACACAGGAACGTGTATCATACATCAAAATGAAGCTGGGGATCATATCCCTACTTCTCAACGTACGACTAGTCACCGTTTCTCTCAGTAGCAATGTTCCGCCTTCGAATGAGGGCATATATCCCTGCCTCGTAAAATTCTGTTGACTGTGCTTGGGGCCACATCTTCACTGCAGTTTTCACTTCCTTGTCATTGGCATAATGTTTGCCTCTCAAACCCTCTTTCATGGAATCAAAGAGATGATAGTCTGAAGGCGCTAAATCTGGTGAGTATAGAGGATGCGGAAAGGTGTCCACCCGAATGAGGCGATTGTCTCCCTTGTCCTGATGCTTGTGTGTGGTCGAGCATTGTCATGCAGAAGGAGGACATTATCGATTTGCAAGTTGGGTCTCACTCGTCAGATTCTTGCTTTGAGCCTCGTCAGGGTCTAAATGTATGCCTCAGAGTTTATTGTTTCTCCTCTTGGCAAGAAATCAACCAGAATGACACCTTGGGCATCCCAAAAGACAGTTGCCATGATTTTCCAGCTGACTTTTCCGTCTTGAACTTTTTCGGTTTTGGTGACGTACGGTGGCACCATTCCATTGACTGTCTCTTTGATTCCGGTTTATAATGGTGAATCTATGTTTCATCACCGGTAACGAGCCTTCTTAAGAAGGTGTTGTCTCTTTGACTTTGTTCAAGAAGTTCAGTGCAAGCATTGACCCTGTCAGTCTTGCGTTCGGTAATCAGCTCTCTCGGTACTCAACGGGCACACACTTTTGAAAACCCAAGTGATTCAACAATGTTATAAGCACTTTCATGGCTCACTTCAAGGTTTTCTGCCAACTCCTCAAGAGTTATGCGCCTATCTTCTCTAATCAGAGCATCTGCTTTTGCTTTATTGGCAGGATTCACAGAAGTGAACGGCCGGCCAGAACGGGGTTTATCGGCTATGCTGGCAGCTCCCACCTTTTCATCATTCAGACGATAGACCCACCGGCGAACATTGCTATAATCTAAAGTATTCTCCTTATACATATTGTTATCGTCTGTGAATGTTCACAGGGGTTTCTCCCTCAGTAACAAGGAATTCAATCACTGCTCTTTGTTTTTGACGCAGCTCTAATTGGGCAGCCATTTTGAATTTTCCTCACGAGTCTATGAACCGGAAACATACCAAACAAAATATTTCAGTCCGTAACAGTTATAATCATTTGTAACTGAGCAACATTTCAGGTAATTTTATCAAAAACTTCGTCTGATATAAATAAACAGGCATTACTTTTTGACTCACCCTCGTACATAGAGGAATTTGTTATGTATGACAGTAGATTCTGGTTAATATCAAAATATTTACAAAGAGAAAGAGAAGTAGACAGACAAAATATCTAGTAGTAGTAGTACATTATTGTTGGATATTCACTGTAAGCAGAAGAGAAGGAAAATGACTGGACAAAAGGTATCATCTGGATTCCAAAGAAAGGTGCCCTGAGTAACTGCAATAACTGGCATGGAATTTCTCTTCTGTTTAATCCAAGCAAAATCCTTGTAAAAATTATCATTCAATCAATCTTAGTTACAGAGGACAAACTATTACAAAAAGATCAGGCAGGTTTCCTGAGTAAAAGGAATAGGATGTACTGACCAAACATTCACTCTGCAAAACATCATCAAACAATGCACAGAATGGCATAAACAGCTCTACATCAATTTTGTTGACTCTGGAACAGTCTATGGCATATACTCCATAGTAAATTATCCTTCTCACCAAGAAGGTTTTAAGTCAATTTTACTTGTAACTGTAGAAGTTTGGAGGAAGCATAATAGTTTCGAGTTCAAGAGGGATTCATTACACTCAGGCAATTCCAGTTTATGCATTCCATCTATTTCTGCCAGCAATTATCTAACAGACTGCTTCCCCCCATTGGGTTGCCGGGGGCTCTTTCTGTATAAATAGTATCCCCACCTTCTGGAAATTCTGTGCTAGAAATTTCCTCTTTTCTGTCACTCTCTTTGTTTCTGCCCTGTTGCCATGCTTTCTGTCATTTCTACTTATTTTCTGCCTTAATGGTCCATTCACACGTATTTTTTCGATAAGTCTTACGTGAGTTTTCTTCGGATTGATAATTGGGTACATGTATTAAGTGCATTTTGGCTCTAAGGAGGCCAGATATGCGCAAGCAATTTTAGGTAATTTATGCCTGTTTTTATATATGTTTTGGTGTCCTTATGTATGCTTATATTTGTATTCAGGTATTTTTTTTAAAACTCCCCTGTGCGATAAATCGGACGGAATGGTCCTACGCAGGGGGTATGTCCTTAGATTATGTGCACGAATACATTGATATGTGTACTTAATTTTTTTTTCTTTTTTTATTTCCTGTTGAATGTTTGTGTGTTTTGAAGTGGTTATAGCCCTGATATGGCTCTGCGCAGTCAGCTGGGCTTTAAACAACAATAAAAGAAAAGAAACAGACTGCTTGGGTCTGCGCAAAACTATGCTCAAGCAAAGTCGTGAAAAATGGTGGAAGGAAGAATTAACCTAATCAAAGTAGGCCTATTGTTGAAAGACTAATGAAGCTGATACCACCAGAAGGACTTAAGCATAAAATGGATATCTCACAGGCCAGTTTTTAATGTTGCGAGATGAAAATGAACTAAAGACATCACATCTCGAATCCACAGCTCTATCAAAAGAACCAATCAGCCAGCAATGGTATATAGTATGACACAGTGAACACAATTCCAAATGAAGATGGGATTCAGACAAGGCAGTAGTGGTACACTCGTGTACAGACTATACAGAGGCTGGCTCAGAACAGACAGAAATTGAGAACCTTTGTTTCTATCCTACATGACAATGATAACAGGTAACATGGGCAGTAAATCTGTTTACTAGTTTTTAAATTAAAGACTGTTTTATTCAACCGTTTCCAGGATGATAATAATTGTAACGAACTGTTTCTGTATAACGCTACTTTCCAAGTATATCTGGACTTCACTGCGCTTAAAACTACTTACAAGGCACAAAGTATAAAAATACAACATGTGTACATAATTTCTGATAAGCGATATCACACACACACACACACACACACACACACACACACACACACACACACACACACACACACACAACACACACACACACACACTGATATACATATCCAAATGAATGCACACTAACAGAGTCATATATATGTTGTGATAAGTGTACACACTTATGGTCATTAATGTGAGTATAAATAGTACATGAATGATTCCCTACTGAGTGACAGTGACATAGTAGCCTACTTTAGAAGGGGCAGTACATCATAGGCGTAATAATTATAATAATAATAATTACAATATTTATATAGCGCAAAATCTTGATAAAATCAAATCTAAGCGCTGAAACAGACACACGCACGCACGCACGCACACACACGCACGCACACACACGCACGCACACACACATACACACACATACACACACACACACGCGCGCGCGCGCGCGCGCATGGCTATAAATGGGGAGAAAGAATAAAAGCAATGGAAAATTATAGAGAGCATATTATATACAATTATATATTACAATTTGATTCCCCTCCGAGTGGAGACAGGCTGCAGAGGGGGTTCAGTGAGGTCAGGATTTTATGCAGAGGAGAAAAGGTGAGTTTTGAGAGCGCACTTGAAGGAGACAAAAGTAGGTTGCTGACGGACTGAGAGAGGAAGTTTGTTCCAGGAGAGTGGACCAGAAACAGAGAAGGCTCGTGGACCATAGGTATTGAATTTAGTGCGTGGAAAGCGAAAAGTCAGAGGATCGGAGGCAGAGCGGAGGGTACGTGAGGGAACATAGATCTCAAGTAGGCTTGACAGGTAATCGGGGGCTGCGTTATTGAGGCTTTTGTAGCACATGGTGTCTAGTTTGTACTGTATGCGCTTTGATACAGGGAGCCAGTGAAGTTGTGCCAGGAGAGGAGATATGTGGTCAGCTTTTTTCTTTTTGAGTACATTGTTTTGAATGCGCTGTAGGATGTGAATGGTGGAGGCAGGAAGACCAGACAGGAGTGAATTGCAATAGTCAATGCGAGACATTATGAAGGAGAGAACGAGTTTTGCAGTCGTTTCGACAGAGAGATACTTCCTGATCAGGCTTATACGATGGAGGTGATAGTAGCAAGATCTGGCAGTTTGAGAAACAAAGTTGTTCATGGAGAGGGTAGAGTCAATGCAGACACCAAGGTTTTTAGCTGAATCAGAAATTGGGACTGATGTGTTATATAATGGGAGAGAAAGAGGAGGCAGCTGAGAAAGTTTCTGACGGGTGCCAATGAGGATAGCTTCTGTCTTGTCGTCGTTAAGCTGAAGTTAATTATTGTATGTCATCCAGTTCTTAATGTCCGAGTAACACTCAGTGGTGCAAGTCAAGAGGCGCTGTATATTGTCAGGTGAGTCACTGTCTTGAAGTTGGGTGTCATCAGCATAGAAGTGGTGTTTTATAGAGTGGGAGTTGATGATGGTGGACAGGGGGGAGGTGTAAAGAGTGAAAAGAACAGGGCCAAGGACAGATCCTTGTGGAACACCACAGGTCAGGTATGCAGGTTGAGAGTAAGTGCCATTCATGAGAACAGTTTGTTTTCTGTTTGATAGATATGAAGTGAACCAGGAGAGAGCAGTGTCAGAGATGCCAAAAGTATGATGGAGTCTAGAAAGGAGAATACATGATCAATGGTATCAAAGGCTGCAGACAGATCAAGGAGTGTGAGGAGAGAGACTTTGCCAGTATCAGTTGCAAGGAGGAGATTGTTGAGAATGTGTAGTAGGGCAGTTTCAGTGCTATGGCACTGGCGGTAGGCTGACTGGAAAGGATTGAGGAGATTGTTGGCAGACAGGTGAGAGTTCAGCTGGTTGAGGACAACTTTTTCAAGGAGTTTTTACAAGAAAGAGAGATTAGAGATAGGCCAGTAATTTTTCAGTTCATTTGGGTCTAAATTGTATTTCTTGAGAAGAGGGTGAACAATAGCAGACTTGAAAGAATCTGGGACAGTTCCAGTTTGAAGAGAAGTGTTGATGATATCAGTGATGAATGGGAGGAGAGTAGGGAGACAGTTGGAGCAGAGAGAACCTGGAAGAGGATCCAGTTCGCAGGTTTTGAACGACATGGATCTGATTGTGTTGAGAATTTCTTCTTGTGAGACTGGGGTAAAAATAGTAAGAGGTGTGCCAGAGAAGGAAGGGTCAGGTGGGCATGGTTGACAGGGTGTCCTGTCAAGCCTGTCACGAAGAGTTTGTATTTTGGTGGTGAAATAGTTGGAGAATACAGATGGGAGTTCTTCATTTGTGTGTTTTGTTGGGAGAGGTAAATCTTTTCGTGTGCCAAGGAGATGATTCATGGTTGTAAAGAGTTCTTTTGAAGAAGAGGCATTCAGGATTTTGGTTTGGAAATAGCTTGTTTTTGCAGATGCAATGAGGGTGGATACTTTTTTTTAGACGCTTGGAAAAGTTGCCTATGTACAGTGAGTTTGGATTTGCGCCAGCGGCGCTCTGCTCTGTGGCGGGTACGTTTTGCACAGGCAATCTCATGAATGAGCCAGGGGGTAGGGGGGCGGTCAGGTAAAAGACGGGTTGTGGCTGGAGCATGAGTGTCCAGAAGATGGAGAGTAGTATAGAATTCATCGGCAAGGTTATGTGACTTTTCAGAAAGGAGATGGGAGGCATCAGATGAAAAAGTGGAGAGGTCGATAGATTTGAGATTGCGTCGAGTCACTGTGCGCGTGGTACGTGAAGGAGGAGAAATGTCAAGAGAACAGAGAATTTCAGAGTGGTCAGATGGAAGGGCTGAAAGTTAGACGGGTAGAAAGAACTAAGCAGTTGTCAGTAGCGGAATTGTGGTGATCACGAGAAATGATCCAGTAAAGAGTGTGACCTTTTTGATGGGTTGGTTCAGAAATGTGTTGAGTCATATTGTGATTGGACAGCGAGTTGATGATATGTCTTGTGTCATAACGGTGAGTGTTGTCATAGTGGACATTGATGTCACCTAGAATGATGAGATTTCCAGATAAGAGGCAGTAGTAGTCAAGTAGTTGGTCAAAGTCAGAGAGATACGTGGATGTGGTGAGCTTGTTGGCAGAGCTAGGTGGGGGTCGATAGACACAGGAGAAGGTGATGGGGTGAGGGGTGGATTGGAAGGATAGTTCAACGTGCTCAAAGAAGGATGGGAGAAAGGCAGAGACTGCGAGAAAGATAGGCGGGAATGGAGTGAGTCGTTGCAGAGGATGGCGATACCACCACCTCGGGATGAGCGATGGAAAGAAGCAAGCCTGTAACCACTCGGAGTGAGACTCGCATGTATAGGTTCATGACCAAGGGGGTTAAGCCATGTTTCAGTGATAAAAGCAATGTCAACATGCTCATCTGCGATGAAGTCAGCAATGACATCCGCTTTGCCATCTTTGCATGTTGACTGAGCGTTAAAAAGGCATATTTTTAGTTTATCAGAGTCACATGGCAGTTGCCAAGGTGGAGATGAAGGCGGCACCGACGGGACAGAAGATGAAGGCGACACCAGCGGGGCAGAAGATGAAGGCAGCAACGACGGGACAGAAGACGAAGGCAGCACCAGTGGGACAGAAGACAAAGGCGGCACCAGCGGGACAGAAGATGAGGGCGGCACCGGCGGGACAGAAGGTGAAGGCGGCACCAGCAGGACAGAAGGTGAAGGCGGCACCATCAGGACAGAAGGTGAAGGCGAAGATGGCAGAGGAGGAAACGAAGTCTGCAGCAGCAAGGTCGAGGGCAGGGGCAGGGGCAGTGGAGGAGACGATGAAGCAGAAGACGAAGTGTGTTGTCAGACTGGAACAGCAGGAGGCAGGTTTTGCCAAAGACGGTGGAGACGTCCAGCACGACAGGATCGCGCAGTGCGGGGCTTACGACACAGCCCCAATGTACGTATGCGCTGGTAGACGTCTCCACCGAGGTAGCACTTGCTGTGTTTTAAAAAGTGTCGGTCCAATTTGTTTTATAAAGGACGGGTCTATAATTGCGAGCCAGTCGGGAGAGGATGATGTTTGCAGGTTGGTGTTTGGGTTGGTCAGTTCACAACACTTGAAACCAGAGAACAACAAAGGTTTGGGAGCTGTAGCGTTGGGCGAACACAGTAGGCCAAAATGTAAACACAGTTCACAGATTAAATGTCCGACTTGAGCGGCTGAATTAAAATGATGAAAAGTGGAATAAATATATCAGAAGTGGAAGACCTGGGTGAACAGGGAAGTCTTGAAATGTAGTTAGACATGAAATGAAAAGGATGGGAGATCCCTCAGACCATCCGGTACTGAATTTCAAACAGATGGTAAAATGAAACTAAGCACTTTCTGCTGCTGACTTTTACTAGTTTTAGACTGCTTTTTTTTCTTTTTTTTTTTTCTCCTCACCACATAAACTTTTATTTTGAGGTGTGTGATGTGTAATATTATATGTAGAGTCCACCTGAAAGACATTCTCAACTTGAAATTGTTCTCAGCTTGAAACTAACTGCTGTCTTTTACAGCTATGAACCCCGAACAGAGCTTATGGTGTGTGTATTTGTGAGTGAGAGTGTGTGTGTGTGCGTATGAATGAAAGAGAAAGAGAAAGAGAGAGAGAGAGAGAGAGAGAGAGAGAGAGAGAGAGAGAGTGTGTGTGTGTGTGTGTGTGTGTGTGTGTGTGTGTGTGTGTGTGTGTGTTTTAATAGATAAAGCTATCTGATTCTGCTTAACTTTTGCAGTTAACACAGTGTACCAATACAGAATACCTGGTTTTAGAACAGAAGTTTGCGTCGATTCCACACCGTTTTTAAAAGTTTTTATAAAAAGAAAAAAGCGCACTAAATCCGTCTACATTATCGGACATTTTTTATAAAATGTTCGTTTTTAAATGCTCAATACATGATGACGCATTGAAACTGACAAAACCTTGAATACACAACGTAGGTACTGAGCTACCTATCACTATAGTACCAGTAGTAAACGTAACGACTCTGAGAAGCGAAGTCGATCGAGGTCTCTTTCGGTTCAGTTCGAAAAGCATGTAACTGACAGAGTACATGTAACCTATTGTCAATTGTGTAACGATGTACAGATTGCTTACTTTCCGCTTTTTTAAAACACACTGACTGTATCTCCTACCCTAATAATGAAACTATGCTACTCGCCGATCTCGAGCAGAATATCGACACATGGTTAAATGTTCGACGAACTCATAAGTTTCAGAATAAGTTAGTTTTATTTTGTCCGTACAACTCAAGCAGAAGATAATGCACATGCCCGCAGACGATGAACAGACTCATGACGTCACAATCTCTGATGCACTGCTCCAATCAACGAGCAGACAGCCGAAGCTTGAGAAACACATGCTGGGCGAGTCCATTTTGGTATTGGTCTTGCCCGATTTTTAAGACTTTTTAGTAAATATTACCAACGCAACGAATCCGGTTTGAAGAAGTTTACCTGAAATACTTCATTAGACAAAACTGGAGAATATCTGTTGAAGTGTTCTGTCGAGGATCTCATATATCACTATAAAAACGTAGATAACAGACTTTCATTCCTTCCCATATTAAGTTTTCGATATCCTCGCGGGAAGAGTGCAAAATCATAATTAAAATGTGAACCGTAGATTTTTTCAGAGTGCGCACATTCATTTATATTGGCATATATGCTGGGTAGGTAATTTCCGCCGTATCACTATCGCAAGCACGTCGAAAAAATGAAAACAAACGAGATGGTCAAGCCGTTCTGTCACTTTTTATACAAAAATTGATAAAAACAATAAAGTATAATAAAATAAAACAAAATAAAAATACCCGTCGCCGTGGTGTTGTGGTTAACGCAACGGACTACCGACTGGAAGGTTGTGGGTTCGAATCCCCATCAGTACCTTCAAAAATCATTGTGGGATTTTTCGGCTCTAACCGGATCCTACCCAGTGTTGGGCGTGCTATGGGCTCATTGGGAAGACTGGAACCACACAGTTGAGTCTCATTTACTTCGCGGATGTGTCATTGAGGGTGTTGCTCAAATCTTCTGACCAACACCACAGGTGTCTGTATTTCTCGGGCCTGGTTGACGCCTGGACATGTTATGATAGTAAGCGTAGAGTACAACCCTGTCACGCAGTCTCAATCCTAGACGGAATTCCATAGCATCATGATTATCATCCTCATCGACATCATCATCATTGCATAATAAAAACTCTTTCAGCTTCTGTGGCTATTAAAGTGGCGTAGAAAATGGGACGAAAAAAAAGAAGAGAAAAAAAAGGTGAGCACAAACGTAACCTCCCTGAGTGCAATGATCCTTAAAAAAAATTAAAAACACGCACAAAGAACCATTCGTTTCCGACACGAGAGTTTTTCATCACAAATCTTCATGTCATCATCATCATCATGAGCCCTGCCGCATGGCGTTGGTGATGGCCTTCCATATGTATCTATCCCATGTCGCTGCAAGTAGGCCTACATCTTCCACCCTCTCCGTCCTCAGCCATCCTGCAAGTCCGTCCAATATTTTCTCCCTGGGTCTACCTGGTGTTCTCTGTCTCTCCAGCGTTCCTGTTGTCACCAGGTGCTCTAATTCCCCTTTCCTCATAAAATGTCCTATACATGTTGCTCGTCTTTTCCTAATCTTCCTTATCAATGATCTTCTTGTGTCTGCCTCCATCAAGACTGTCTCGTTTGTTTTCTTTGTTGCCCATGGAACTCTCAACATTCTTCTTAGAAGCCACATTTCAGTTGCCTCAATTTTCTTCTGACTTTGCGTGTTGACTGTCCACACCTCACAACTATACAACAGTATCGGTTGTACATAAATTCAAGAACTCTCTCCCAGATGTTAATTGATAGGCATTTGTTGGTAAGAACGCGTTTCATCTTCTGGAATGCTGTTTTAGCTTGGCCGATTCTGCTGGCTATTTCTGATATGCATTTGCATCTGGTGAGATGACCGTACCTAGATATTTAAACTTATCAACCTTTCTCAAAGTTGTGCCATTTGCTGTTATTTTGCATGATTGGATTTCATGTTTTTTACTGATTACCATGACTTCCGTCTTCTTGCTATTTAGCTCCAACCCTTTAAATTTTCCTTTCTATTTCTATTATATTTACAAGGTTTTGTAGGTCCTTTTCATTTTCTGTAATTAGCACGGTGTCATCTGCATAACGTATGTTGTTTATCACTTTTCCTCCAACCTTTATCCCACGGCATTCTTCTAGCTTTCTCGTGATGGTTTCGCTGTCCAGTGAAAACAAATCTGGTGACAGAACACAATCCTGCCTGACCCCTCTTTGGTATTTTGGAAAGAGTTTATGTCGTTTTCTGTTCTTCTTGCTGCTATTTATTCCCAATACATATTTCTGATTATTCGTAGATCTTTTCCGTCAGTACTGAGCCTTTCTACTTGGTTGATTAATTCTTCGTGTCTTACCCGATTGAAAGCCTTGGTATAATCAACAAAGCATAAATATAAATCCTTATTCAACTCGATTGACCTCTCTAAGATCGTTCTTAGGATGTATATGGCATTAATAGTTCCTTTCCCTTCGATAAATCCAGAATATTCTTCTGCTATTTCTCTTTTGATTCTGTTCCTTGTCCTTATCATGATTATTCTTAATAGGATTTTTGTTACATGACTCATCAAGCTGATTGTACGATGGAGTTCACATTCTATATCCCCTGTTTTCTTTGGGAGTGCAATGAAAATTGATTTTGACATATCTTGAGGGAATTTTCCAATGTCATGAATTTAATTTAGGACCGGTATTTTTTCAATACCGAATTCCTCTAGGGCTTCAATCGTCTCTGTAGTAATATTGTCTGGTCCTAGGGCGTTTCCTGGTTTCATCTTTTTCAATGCTGCTCTAACTTCATCTTTTATTATGGGTGATCCTTCAAAGTTCTTTCTTATAATGTGTTCTTCGTTTCTGTCTTCGTCAAAAAGGTCTTTAATATACTCTCCCAATCTATCTAATATTTTGTCTTTTTCCATGATAAACGTACCATCTTTCGATTTTAAGTAACCAGTTGGTGTGCATGTCTTTTTCCTGTGGACAATTTCTTCAGTTCTTCTGTAGGCCTACATACCCTGAGGATCTGTTTCGTGTTGGTCTTCTAGTTCTTTGCACTTTCTTTTCAGCCAAGTTTCCTTAGCTTCATTGCACCTATTCCTGATTTCTTTGTTTATATTTTTGTATTTTTCCTCTTTTCCCTTTGCCTTCCTACGTTCTTCCATCAAGCCTATAATTTCTTTTCTCGTCCAGTTTTTTTTTTTGTTTTTTTTTTTTGCTTTTCTGTCTGCTCTAAGGATTTCTTCACAAGCTTCATTTATCGAGTTTCTCAACATTGTCCATCGTTCCTCATTGTCACCAACGTCTTCCAGAGCACTGAATTTCTTTTGAACGTGTACGATAAATTTTACATGGGTTGCTTCTTCTGTCTTTAAGAGTCCGAGATATAGTTTGATGTTATCTTTCATGTTTTTTCCCTTAGTTTCAGCCTAAATCTTCCCATTACAGGATTGTGGTTACTGTTGCAGTCTGCGCCTGGTAGTGTTTTTGCTGTCAGCAAAGAATTTCTAAATATCTTATTGATCAGGATGCAGTCAGTTTGATTTTTAGTATTATCTCCTGGACTCATCCATGTCCATTTTCTTCTGTAATGCTGCTCAAACTAGGTGTTGCCCACTATGAACTCATTCATCTGTGGCCTTTCCACAATTTTCTCTCCCCGTTCATTTTGTGTACCAAGACCATGAGGTCCAGCTATGTCCTCCTCCCTCTCCTGTCCTACTTTAGTATTAAAATCTCCCATTATTACTGTTGTATGCTGTAATTTGCATTGAGCCTTAACCATCTCTAATACTTCATAGAAGTTGCCAATTTCGTCCTGAATATTTGCGGATGTTGGTGCATACACCTGGATGATGTTGATATCAAATGGCTTGCCATCTAATTTAATCAGCAAATCTCGGTCTGACACAGCCCAGTATCCTTTAACTGATTTTGACTTGTTCCTTTCTATCATGATGCCTACTCCTCTTTCATGTATGTTTCCACCAGAACATTGTTGTATGCTCGCCTCATGTTATCATGCCTGCCCCCTTCCATCTGACTTCCCCTAGTCCTAAAATATTGAAGTTAAGCCTTTGCATCTCAATCTTGACGTTTTCTGGTTTTCCCTTTTGCAGCAATGTCCTCACATTCCACGTTGCAATTTTTGTATTTTTTAGTTTGATCGCAGTAGCCTGCTGACGGTCGGGTGTCGTCTACGCAGCATGACGGTCCCTACCGGACGAAGGTGCTCCATAGGAGCCCTTATTTACATCGTTATCCTCAATTTTCTTGCTTTGGCTGGCCATGTTTTATCTTGGGAAAATACGATGGCGGTTTCCCGTTGCCTTCCATTGGTTTGTGTACGGACTCTCCGCCAGCCTTTGTCATTCCCAAGTCAACCCACAAGGCAGTAAGGGTGATTGTTCTTTCAGGGTTTACTCCCTTAGCCTTATTCTCTCCCGAGATAACTACAAGGCAGTGGTGCTATTTACCCATAGCTGGGAGTCTAGTTCGTGGGCACCAGGGCATGTTCACACGCCGATGGGCCTGCTGCCGCAGTTCGGGGGGCCAGACCTCCGAGTCTCCATGTAGGTGAGAAAAATAAAACAGATCAAGAACTGCATCATTTTATTTTTCGTGGTTGCGTTAGACGAACATTTTGAACGCACACTGAACGCTTTGGATAGCATAGCCATAGGATATATTACCTCTATATACATATACTATAATATATAGATACATATATATATATATATATATATATATATATACACATACATATATATAGGACCTCTATTATACTATAATGTATAGATATATATATATACATACAGAGAGAGATACATATAAAACTAGTTGCAACTTGTTTTTTCAATCAATCAATCAGGTTACTTTGATACAGTTAAAAGGCAAACTAGAACTAGATCTATACTTACATAAACTTAAGAACTATGCCTAGATCTGTCTTATGCATGAGGGACGAATCAAACAGTCTCAATTTGTCAACAGAGTGAGATCATCAATCCTCCCGCTTCTCATCAAGGAAAACAAATATGTACGTTGATCTAAATGTTGCGCTTTTCATAAAATATCTCGATACACCCGAGATTTCAAAGGGTGCCATGAATCTTAAAAATAACATTAGGCTACTTTGTGCTTTATACTGGACATCTCAAAATGCCCTGAAGATCCTAGACAGCCACAGTGCTTTTCCTACACACACACACACACACACACACACACACACACACACACACACACACACACACACACACACACACACACACACACACACACACCACTCATTCACAATTCAATTCAATTCATATTGCTTATAGCCTAGCCGACTACTAGAGCCATATCAGGGCTAACACCACGTCAAAAAGAAAAGAACAACCCGTTAAGATAAAAGACAACAGTTAAAAACCATGCTCACCGTCAACCTTGCAAATCTAAAATGCTATTAAAGAAAAACACGTAAAATCACATCAAGTGAAATCTATTGATCTCTTGTAAAAACTGGAAAATTGCATCAGGGGGGACGTCTCGGAAGAGCTTTTTTAAGGAGTCCGCCGTGTAGTGCTTTTGTCTTACATCGTATAAGTCCCAGCAATCAAGGAGGAGGTGTCGGATGCTTAACGGCTCATCACATGGTATACACCATGGTGCTTCTTCATTTTTCAAAAGGTACGAGTGAGTGTAGGATGTGTGACCCGTGCGTAACCTACATAACACTGTCTCTTTCTTACGGTTTCCTGCAGCAGATGGGAGAATTTATTTCAGGTTAGGGCGGGTTTGGAAAAGTTTGTTATCTGTCTGTTCATTCCAATCCTCCTGCCACAGATTTCTTACGTAACTGTGTACTTTCGATTTGACATCTGTGTAAGGGATCAAGGACTTAGACATCTTTATCGTTGTAGCCTTCTTGGCCAGGTAGTTGGCCTTTTCATTGCCTCCAATACCAACATGGCCAGGAATCCAGGCAAAAACAATCTCGTAACCTTCATTTGCAAGAGTAGAATACACTTCAAAGAACTTCACTAGTTCAGGGTGATTAATGTTTCGGCAAGCAATTGCCTGCAAAGCAGAAAGGGAATCAGGAAAAATGAGAAACTAATTGTGCTTGGATTGGGACACCATTTTTAGTGCCAAAACCAGAGCAGTCAGTTCAGCAGTGTAAACAGAACTTTCAGATGGAATATGTTTTGAAAATGCTCGATTGGGAATCTCGGAGCAAAAGGCAGCGGCAGCAACACTTTCATCACACTTGGACCCATCAGTGAAGATTCTGTGGGATGACGGAGATTTTTCACACAGTTCCGCATAAAACGATTTGTACACTAGTGCACTGGTATTGTCTTTACAAAAGGAAGCAAGATCAAAACAAACCTTTGGTGTTTTCAACGTCCATGGTGGACTATGTGGAAATATCGAGAAGTCGTTAATAACTGCTAAATTTATATCTGCTTTTTCCATATGGGGGCGGATACGCAGCCCCAAAGGAGGAATCACTTTTGGATGCTTTTCAAAGTCACTTTGAAATCTGGGGTTGAAGACACAGTCGTAAGTTGGGTTTTCCGGTTCAGAAAACAGTTTCAAACAGAAATTTAAACTTAGTTTCAGTCTACGGTTGGTCAGGGAGGGCTCCCCTACCTCTGCATACAGACTATACACAGGAGTTGTTCTGAATGCACCAAGACATAGGCAGCCCTTGATGGTGAAGGGGATCAAGTGCCTTTAGGTACGACTCTCTTGCAGACCCATATACTACGCAGCCATAGTCCGGTTTAGAGCAAATTAAAGCTCTGTACAGGTGTAATAGTGTTTTCTTGTCGGCACCCCAGTCCGTATGAGCTACAACTCGAAGAATATTCAGAGCTTTCTGGCACGATGTTTTCAGATGTTGGATATGACTGAGAAAGTTAAACTTTTCATCAAAAATCAATCCCAGGAATTTTGCTTCTTTTACAGCTGGGATGATGCACTGTCCCAGACGAATTTCTGGGGCAGCAAAGAATTTTCGCATGTTATGAAAGTGAATACACTGTGTTTTGGTTGCTGATAAAGTAAAGCCGTTTGTCTCTGCCCACTGCTGGATCCTATCTACACACAATTGCAGCCGCCGCTGAACGCCTGTGTAGAAGCTTCCACTTGCGTAAACTGCAAAATCGTCCACAAACAGGGAACAGTCTGAGCCCTGCCGTACTGATTTGACTATGTTGTTGATCTTGATACTGAACAGCGCAGGAGAGAGAATGCTCCCTTGTGGTACACCCAGCTCTTGCTCATGGATATCCGATAGAGTAGTACCAACCTGCACTTGAAACTGTCGATTGGCCAAAATTTTTGGGATAAACGTATAGATCGGGATTCGTGTAGATCCATAAGAATTCCCGATTTCCAGGTCGTATCATAGGCTTTCTCTAAATAAAAGAAGATAGCCACTGCATGCTGTTTCTTCAGAACTGCATTACGGATGGTCGTTTCAAGACGAATTAAATGATCTACTGTGGAATGGTGCTTGCGAAAACCGCATTGTTCTTTAGCCAAGATGCCATCATTCTCCAGTTTCCACATCAGTCTCTTATTGACCATTTTCTCCAACACTTTGCAAAGACAACTGGTTAGGGCTATTGGTCGATAATTGGATGGATTGGATACATCTTTTCCAGGTTTAGGCAGAGGGACGATCAGGGCTTTCCGCCATGAGGGAGGAAAGAATCCTGTCGTCCATATGTAATTATACACTTTCAACAGAATTTCCAAACCCTTTTCCGGGAGATGCTTCACCAGTTTATAATGAACTTCATCTAAACCAGGAGAAGAGTCAGAGCAAGTCACAAGAGCATCTTTTAATTCTTCTAATGTCAGTGGGAGATTGTACTCTTCCGTGTTATCAGAGATGAAGTTACAAGCTTTCTTTTCTTCACCAATTTGTGTTTTTGAAAGACCGCTGATTTATTGACTAAGGAAGAGTTCTTTTCGATGGTCGACGCCAATATATTAGAGACGGCTTTTTTGTCAGTAATCAGACAATCTGACACTTTCAGATGGTGAACAGAGGGACAGGTGTTTTTTCCTTTAATTTGTTTGATAATTTTCCACACTTTCTTTTTTGAAGTTCGCGATGTCAATGTCGAGCAAAAGTTTCTCCAGGACTGTTATTTATTTCTTTTAAAGACGTATCTTGACTTAGCTCGCAGTTTTTGATGAGCTCCAACATTGTCCGCTGATGGACTTTGAAACACGCGACGTTGAGCTTTCTTGCGTTCTTGTTTAATCTGTTTACATTCGGAAGTAAACCATGGTGTTTTAGGCATGTGCACTTTGTTTGACGATGTGGGAATGGCTTGTTTGGCACAGCTTAGGATGATCTGCGTTAGAGTGTCTACTGGATCTTCACTCTGCAGGACCCTTTCTTCCTCCAAATCGCTCTGGACAGCCCTCTTGAACAAATCCCAGTCAGCCCTGCGAAAAACCAAGCGCTCTGGTAGAGGCTCATGTCCATCGCTTGGATTTGTTAAGACAACTGGAAGATGGTCACTTCCATGCAGATCATCCAGAACTTTCCACTCATAATCCAAAACCAGAGAAGCATCACACACTGATAAATCCAAACAGGAAAGTGTACCATTAGCAGGATGATTATATGTCGGAGATCCATCGTTTAGACAGCATAAGTTTAAATCGGAGAAGACTTCTTCCAGCAAGAGACCTCGTGCTGAAGTATCTTCACTACCCCAAAGCGTGGAATGGCCATTCAAATCACCCAACAACAGAAAAGGTTTTGGAAGTTCCTCAATAAATCAACCAGTTCTTCTTTTGTAACAGCAACAGATGGAGGGAGATATACAGAGCAGATGGTTATTGTTTTCTTTGGAGATACCCTTGCGCTACTGCTTGCAAACTGATGTTCAGATTAATAGAACTAAACAAAACGGACTTGTGTAGCAGCAAACATACTCCACCTGTTACTCCTCCATCTTTAGGTTGTGCTGGTTTGGAAATAATGTTGAAATTCATTAAGGAAAAACTCTTTCCTTCACGTATTAACGTTTCTTGTAAAGCCACTACAACAGGCTGCAAATCACGGCAAAGCAGCTGGAGCTCCTCTAGATTGGAGTGGACACCTCGGATGTTCCACTGGATTATATTTTGCATTGTTAGCGGAACTATTATAGTCCATATCTGTGTCGTCATCCTCAGATTGTAAAGGAGCGTACTTATTTTCTAGTTTTTGTTCCGCTTTTCTCAGGCGGTCAGACCTGACAGCTGACCTGCCTGCAGAAGTGCGGGCTTAGGCCCTTTAAGTGCTGGAGAATAGTTCTTTAATTCCACCAACATAACTTTTTGCCCTCTTCCATTTTCTGTGGAGCTGCTCCCGGTGAGGGCGGGTTTACCAGGGAGACAGGATTTCCCTGGGTTGCCAACATTGGCTGCTTTTGGCTGTGCAACAGCCTGGGAGGTAGCGGGTTTAATGCCCGCTTTTGGCTGTTGAACAGCCTGGGAGGCAGCGGGTTTAACGCCCCTGCTGAGGGCCTTTGTTTTTGCACTGTTTCAAAATTTGTCTTGTTCCACGTTACAGTCGTTTGACAGGCTATGGATACTTGACTGACTGTTTTGACTACCGATGCATAACTTTTGGTAGACGAGCTGCTGCCCTCTACCAATCTTTTGGCTTCATGGAAAGGTATTTTCTTTTCTGCTTTCAGTCGTTGGATTGCCTGTTCCTTATGCCATATGGGGCAATCTTTGGAGGAGGATGGATGGTTACCTCCACAATTTATACAATTTTGTGGACCTTCACATCTCCCCTCATGTGCCTCCTTTGCGCACATAGCACACTTTTCGGTTTCAGTGCACCTGTCCTTGATATGGCCAAACTTTTGACAGCAGAAGCAGCACACTGGTGATGGCACATACAACGACACTTTCACTTTCAAGTATCCAATTCTCAGGTCTTGGGGTATACCAGGAGAGCAAAAGGTAAGGAAGAGCGTGTTTGTTGGGAGTTTTTCAGACCCTTTCCGGAACATGGCCCGGCGCACCCCTACAACGCCCTGGCTTTTCAGTTCCGTTCGGATCTCCTCCTCCGACACTCCTCTCAGCTCAGGGCACCTTATGACTCCCTTGCTGCTCTTCAGTCCTTTGTGTGGAGTGACTTTTATTGCACAGTCAACTAGTACCGATGCTCTAAGCAAGTGATCTGATTGCTTGTTGTCCTTGCACTCCACAAGGTGATCATTTCGCAGCTTTTTTATGGTTTTGGGGTTTCCAATAAGGGCTTGAAATCCCTTCTGTATGGCAAAGAGACTTAATTTCCAGATGGGTTTTTCATCCTCAATGCCTGTCACCACTAACCATGCTGCCCAAAAACCTGTTGCCTGTCGTGTTTCGTCCTCGGAATCCGAGTCATACCCGTTGTCACGTTTTCTTTTTTGTTTGTTATGGTTAGACATGAGCGTAGGCTCAGTGATGGCAGAAATATCGCGGTCACCCCAGGAGAGCTGCCGTGCTGGAGAAGGGACAATGGATGGCCAATCTCTTGGCGTCCGTCCGCCTGGAACCGTCCCGCATGAAACCAGACAGTTTACTTTAACGACTGACTTTCGTACAGCCATTCATCCCCTCAACAAGTACCTCAAGCTTGGGATTACGGGTTGCTTACGGCAACCACTCGTGAACATGACGATGGGTATGAAGAAAATGGAAATGAGGGTGGGACCACGCTTCGTCTCATCCCTTCCCCTTGATCTGTCCGACAGGGGCATTATTATAAGCTACGCACAAAAAGTTAAGGATCACTATGAGAAAACAGGTGCGTAATAAACTCAGTTCGCTACTGTTATTTATTTCTCAGTCCAGCCAAATTGTTATGAATTCTTGTTCAGCTGTAAGTGGGCGATGTTGTGTTAGTGCGAAAATTGCACGGGATTCTCTACTACTGAGCTTGGCCGCAAACGGAAAAGCGGAAACTTGCGAAAAAGGACCTTGTTTTGGACCGTTCTGCCTGAACACATTGCACAAGCCAGATGGAAAAAACCATTATGCACGTGCAAGCACTGCTGTTTATGTGTGAGATGCTGTCTCTTGCTTGGCTTTATAAGAAGACATTCCACCAGTAGTAGGCCTGATCTGACAATGCCTCCACGACGAAAATTGAGCGAGTTTGAGAGGGGACGAGCTGCTGCATGGTTCCAAGATGGTGTTCCCAAGCGAGAAGTGGCCAGGCGACTTCAGGTGTCCATCTCGGTCATTGTCAGACTGATTCAACGCTTCACAGCCACTGGGAGGGTCCATGAAAGACGCAGATCTGGTCGACCGAAGAAGACAAACCCACGTGAAGATCGTCTCATTGAACGACAAGCCCTGCAGACAAGAACAGCCTCTTCCAGCATCATTCGAAGACAGCTGAGGGTGGCTACTAACTGTAACATCAACATCAGCCAGCAGACCATACGGAACCGCCTTCATGGGTTTAACCTCCGTTCTCGTCGCCCAGCTGTACGACCACGCTTAACTCCAGCCCATAGGGCAGCACGCCGCGCCTTCTGCAGACGTCACGTGAGGTGGACACGTCAGCAATGGTCCCAGGTCCTGTTCAGTGATGAATCACGCTTCATCATGAACCACAACGACGGCCGACTGAGGGTCTGGAGGCGCCCAGGGCAACGCTTTATTGACACCACTGTCCAAGAAAAGGTGGCCTTTGGTGGAGGTTCTGTAATGGTCTGGGGGGCCTTCAGCCTTCACCACAGAACACCCTTGTATCATGTACAGGGTAACCTGACTGGCCTCCGATACCGGGATGAGATCCTTCGACCGCTGGCTGTGCCTACACTGCAGCAGATGGGACCGACGGCTGTCTACCAGGATGACAACGCTCGCCCCCACAAGGCAAGGGTGGTTAACGACTTCCTGAAGCAGTCTGGAGTCAACAGAATGGAGTGGCCAGCATGCAGTCCCGATCTCAACCCGATTGAGAACCTCTGGGATGAGCTGGATCGCAAAGTGAGGAGCAACCACCCCCCTCCCAGGGATGCCCAACACCTCTACCAGATGCTGCAGGCTGAGTGGCAGGCGCTTCCACAGAGGATCTTCACCAACCTGGTCAACTCGATGAGGAATCGCTGCGTCGAGTGCCAGAACAGCCATGGCGGTTACACGCATTACTGAACTTTTGGGAGCATCAGAATGCCCTGTCTTGTGATTTCAATGACTTTGGGAAATCAAATTTCGATACGTACCCACTTTGATCAAATGTACACACCAAACGATTGCTCGAAATTGAAGGCAATTGTGTATCGTTATCACTAAAGCATGGAATTAAATGTTTGCCAAACTTCAACGCATTGGCTTTCTTATTTTGAAAGTTATGAATTTTTGTACAAGTGATCCTTGGTTATCGGGACTGTCATTGAAAAAACACAAATCTTTCGAGCAAGTAGTCCCCGTCAGCACAGCTCAAGGGATCATTGGGACCTCAAGCCCCCCCCCCCCCCCCCCCCCGACCACGGCAAGGTGGCGGTCCCGTCCGGGCGGTACTCATTCACAAACACACATACACATACGCACACATATATCCCTTTGGTCGATATGAAATAACTTTTCTTTTGTTTTGTTTTTGTTTCTTTGTTTGTTATTAAGAAAAGGGTGATTTTAGAAATTGTATTTTCATTATGTATCATTTAGCTGTCATGGAGCTGTCGGTGAGGATTTTTAAAAATGGCACTGTATTGTCTAAAGGCCTTATATCTACCTTATATCTACTAGAACTTTGACTTCTGAAATAACTTATCGATCAAGACAATGGTATAGGGATGGGGAAGTTTAATTTTAAACTACATAATAAACTAAACTGCAGCAGGCAAAAAGGCTGGCCTAAACTTAAACGCCAAGAAAGCAAAAGTGCTCCAAAGGCATCAAAATAAGAATTGGAATGGCAAAGCAAAAAATTGTCCAACTCAACAACAACTGGAAAGACAGAGGCATACCACAGTTAGACTTTTTTCCAAATGTTTGATCTGGCCAGTCATGGTTTATGACTGCAAAGCCTGGACTCTGAGAAAAACTGATTGCAGAAGAATTGAGGCAAGAGAGATGTGGTTTTATCGGAGACTACTACGTGTCAAATGGACAGATACAAGAACAAATGAAAGTATTCTGGAAGAGCTTGATACCACCAGAAAACTGCTAGCAGACACCAACAAGAGAAGACTAAAATACATTGGCTATTTGTCACGCAGCAAGAACACGGACATCATGGCAACCATCTTTCAAGGAAAAACAGGCAAAAAGGAAGAAAGGCAGACCTCCAATCTCGTAATTCGAGAACATAACCAACATCAGTGGCCTAAATATTCAAGAAATTGTCCACAAAAGTCAAGACAGAGTGGCCTGAAGGGAGAGGGTGGTGTCTAGGTGCACAGCGGCCAACATCGAACCAGGTGGACGCCAACAGGTGAGAATAAACCAAACATACCAGGACATTAGCCGTATTTTCTTTCTTTAATTGACAAGTCAGCACATTATGCAAGCATACAAATGTAATCCACCTAGCAAGCTACGTACACATCGTGTACAAATAACATGTGCGTTTGTAGTAGTAGGCTACGAAGTAGTAGTGACAAGGATAACAAAAAAGTGTGGCCTACAAACCCTTCAGGATTTATACGTCCTTCTCCCCTCCCCTTTCTGTGTTTTGTTGTTGTTGTTGTTGTTGTTGTTGTTGTTGATCATCACACTTTGGGAGATTTTCTTTGTGGTATTTTTCCCCCATTTACTACGTCACCTTACTGGCCACAGAAGTTGGCACAGTTTTTATAATGCAATGATGTTGATGGCGAGGAGGAGGATTGTAATGATGCTATGGAGTTCAAAATATCAAAATTGCAGCGTGGAATATAAGGACATTGCTGCAATGGGGAAAATTGGAAAATGTCAAGATGGAGATGGAAAGGCTTAACACAATATTTCAGGACTAGGGGAAGTGAGATGGAAGGGGGCAGACATAACATCAGACGAGCATACAATAATATGTTCTGGTGGAAACACACATGAAAGAGGAGTAGGCATCATGATAGAAAAGGATAAGTCAAATTCATTCAAGGGATGCTGGGCTTTGTCAGATAGAGTTTTGCTAATTAAGTTAGATGGCAAGCCATCTGATATGAACATCATCCAAGTATATTCACCAACATCCGCAAGTACTCAAGAAGTAATTGACAATTTCTAAGAAGTATTAGAGACGACCAAGGATCAATGCAAATCATAGGATATTACAGTAATAATGGAGATTTTAATGCTGAAGTGGGACAGGAGAGGGTGGATGACAGTTGGACGTCATGGCCTTGGCACACAAAATGAAAGGGGAGAAAAACTTGTGGAAAGGCCACAGATGAATGAGTTCATAGTAGGAAACACCTGATTTGAGCAGCCTTACAGATGAAAATGGACATGGATGAGTCCAGGAGATAATACTAAAAATCAAATTGATTACATCCTGATCGATAAAAAATCCCACATCGAGTTTTTGAAAGGACTGATGTGAATTCAAACACACAACCTTCCAATCGGTAGTCCCTTGCACTAACCACTACACTGATTTGGTTGGCATTCATTGTCATTAGTTTTGCAAGTGCACGCACGAACTTGATTTATCAATATACTAGATATGCTGTGCATTATTTGTCCATGTGGAAAGCTTAATTTTGGTTGTTTTCTTGAACCGGTTGTGACTCAAGAAAACTTTTGAAAGAACTGAGGTTTTGTGTATTTTTTTTATTTATTTATTCTTTTTTTTTTTTTTTTTTTTTTTACATAAATATTACTAGTTTGTGCGTTTCAGTGCTGTGAGACTACTAGTCATAAAACTGAAAGAAAATGTACATTTTCGCATGTTTGTTTGACTGGATCTTGTGTACAACTCGTTTTCAGTTTCTAGTTACATCAGCACCTTAGTAACATTACTTTTACAAATCTAATAATAATAATAATAATAATTACAATATTTGTATAGTGCAAAATCTTGATAAAATCAAATCTAAGCGCTGAAGCAGACACACACGCACGCACACACACACACGCACGCACCACACACACACACACACACACACACACACACACACACACACACACGCATGGCTATAAATGGGGAGAAAGAATAAAAGCAATAAAAGCAAGAATAAAAGCAATGGAAAATTATAGAGAGCATAGCATATACAATTATATATTATAACCATGTGATTCCCCTCCGAGCGGAGACAGGCTGCAGAGGGGGGGGGGGGGGGGGGTTGAGTGAGGTTAGGATTTTATGCGGAGGAGAAAAGGTGAGTTTTGAGAGCGCACTTGAAGGAGACAAAAGTAGGTTGCTGACGGACTGAGAGAGGAAGTTTGTTCCAGGAAAGTGGACCAGAAACAGAGAAGGCTCGTGGACCATAGGTATTGAGCTTAGTGCGTGGAAAGCGAAAAGTCAGAGGATCGGAGGCAGAGCGGAGGGTACGTGAGGGAACATAGATCTCAAGTAGGCTTGACAGGTAATCGGGGGCTGCGTTATTGAGGCTTTTGTAGCACATGGTGTCTAGTTTGTACTGTATGCGCTTTGATACAGGGAGCCAGTGAAGTTGTGCCAGGAGAGGAGATATGTGGTCAGCTTTTTTCTTTTTGAGTACAAGGCGTACAGCATTGTTTTGAATGCGCTGTAGGATGTGAATGGTGGAGGCAGGAAGACCAGACAGGAGTGAATTGCAATAGTCAATGCGAGACATTATGAAGGAGAGAACGAGTTTTGCAGTTGTTTCGACAGAGAGATACTTCCTGATCAGCCTTATACGATGGAGACGATAGTAGCAAGATCTGGCAGTTTGAGAAACAAAGTTGTTCATGGAGAGGGTAGAGTCAATGCAGACACCAAGGTTTTTAGCTGAATCAGAAATTGGGACTGATGTGTTACATAATGGGAGAGAAAGAGGAGGCAGCTGAGAAAGTTTCTGACGGATGCCAATGAGGATAGCTTCTGTCTTGTCGTCATTAAGCTGAAGTTTGTTGAACGTCATCCAGTTCTTAATGTCCGAGTAACACTCAGTGGTGCGAGTCAACAAGCGCTGTATATTATCAGGTGAGTCACTGTCTTGAAGTTGGGTGTCATCAGCATAGAAGTGGTGTTTTATAGAGTGGGAGTTGATGGTGGTGGACAGGGGGGAGGTGTAAAGAGTGAAAAGAACAGGGCCAAGGACAGATCCTTGTGGAACACCACAGGTCAGGTATGCAGGTTGAGAGTAAGTGCCATTGATGAGAACAGTTTGTTTTCTGTTTGATAAATACGAAGTGAAAAAGGAGAGAGCAATGTCAGAGATGCCAAAAGTATGATGAAGTCTAGAAAGGAGAATACCATGGTCAATGGTATCGAAGGCTGCAGACAGATCAAGGAGTGTGAGGAGAGAGACTTTGCCAGTATCAATTGCAAGGAGAAGATTGTTGAGAATGTGTAGTAGGGCAGTTTCAGTGCTATGGTACTGGCGGTAAGCTGACTGGAAAGAATTTTAAACAGAATTTTCAGTGAATACAGTCTCCCGTTCTCAGTTGTTGATTGTTAACAATTTAAAACTGAAAACAGCATGGATGGGAAAAAATACTGCCATGCATATGGTGAGATACACTTTTGTTTTTATCATGCAGTTTTTAGCTACAGCAGGCACACTCGTTTCAAGATTTCTTAATCATATAGGCCTAACTATTTCACGCTGATCCAATTTTCAAATCCGTTTTCATACTACACCTCGCAGCCAGCCACGTGATGTCAATCAGTAGAACATATCATAAGCGAAGTTGCATAATTATGATTTGTATGGAACCTTCTGTTCTGGTCCATTAAACGCCAATAAAGATATCCAAGCAGGCCGGCCATTAACTTCAAAGAAGGACTTTGAAGTTGAGCTGAATCCAAAGTTGAGGCGAAACGGTGAAGGAGTGACCTTGCAATGGGCGATCATCTCAGTTTTCTGTGCTTGACCCTGCATGCGCTACATGTTGTTGCAGCAATGACCACCCAGCCAAAGCCATAAGCCATGTATGCCTCTCTCTCTCTCTCTCTCTCTCACACACACACACACACACACACACCCAACTCTCTCTCTTTCTCTCAGACACTGAGCAGAACCAGTGTCTTCTTTTTCTTCATTTATTAATTTCAAAATAAGTAGGCCCCTATGGTAAGAGAAGATACAACAACAAATACACAAAGCAAGAGTGAACAAAAGCATAAATAGAATTTTGTACAATCATTTCATTTTACAAAAAGAGGAAAAAGAAAAGTAAAGAATGTCAAACCGTATATATATATATACTAACAAACTCATCACACACACAAAAAATTATGATACAACAACAAAGCAAACATAATTCACTCATGAACAAAGGGATCACATACAGTTCAGATATGAATCCGCAAATCTCATACAAATTTACCGGGACTGTTAAAAACTGTCCCTGATACAACACACTGCATAGTTGATAAGTTGTAAAACAATTTCATGCCTACACTACTTAAGATTACACATGCACAAACATACTTCCTTTACTGCATGCACCCTACATTTCCACGCATGTGACACACACACACACACACACACACACACACAACACACACACACACACACACACAATAAATGTACTCTCTCTCTCTCACAACAACAGACATTTATACCACAATCGGGACAACATGCTTAGGAAAGCAGCAGACAGAATAGCAAAAATTTAGTAGTAGGCCTCCTTCGGTCATGACTGACCATGGACAAAGTACATCCGTTCTAATGTCTAGATGGGCTGTCTGCTTGGTCCAAGCAGCGTCGCCTGTGACTGTACAGATCAATGCGAGAGAGGCAGTCTCTGTCGCAGCGGTCGCATGTGTATGCTGATGCTGGTCTGTTGGCTGTCATCCCTTTTCTGCGAACTCGCTTTTCTGCTGCAGCAGCTGACAGTTTGTCCTCACCAATCCGCAGCTGTTTCTTGAGAGTAGTTCTCCAGCTGTTGCGGTCGTCTGCGAGGTCCTCCCAGGACTCAGTGTTGATCTCAAGTGCCTTCATGTCACGCTTGCAAACGTCTTTGTATCTCAGCTGTGGGCGGCCAATGTTTCTCTACCCTGTGGCAAGCTCACCATAAAGGATGTCTTTTGGGATGCGACCATCTTCCATGCGAAAAAAATTTAGTACACTATAACTTATACAACACTTACCTGAAGATTACATGCTCTTAAAATAGCACAGGAAAATATATGTCATAATTCATACTCTGTATGGATAAAACATTAACCCAATGAGTGTGTGTGTGTGTGTGTGTGTTGTGTGTGTTGTGTGTGTGTGTGTGTGTGTGTGTGTGTGTGTGTGTGTGTGTGAGTGTGTATGTGTGTGTGTGTGTGTGTGTGTGTGTGTGTGTGTGTGTGTGTGTGTGTGTGTGTGTGTGTGTGTGTGTGAGTTGTGACCACTATGTAATTTCTTACTGAGAGATGATAAAGTTATACACCACCTGACTTGAAAGAGATATAAGAAATTCTTTACTGACAGCAAAAACATTGCCAGGCACAGACTGCATCAGTGAAAACAATCCTGTAATGGGAAAATTTATGCTGAAACTAAAGATTAGAAAACATACCAAAAATAACATCATACTAAATCTTGGACTCTTAAAGACAGATGAACTGACTCATGCACATTGCAGTGTATATGTTCAAAATAAATTCAGCACTGTGGTGGACACTGGGGACAGTGAGAGCAATGGACACATTTGAAAAACTCCATAAATGAAGCTGGTGAAGAAATCCCTAGAGCTGAAAGAAAAGTGAAGAAGAATTGGATGACAAAAGAAATTTTAAGCTTGATCGATGAACAAAGGAAGGGAAAAAAAGGAAGAATGCAATAAAAACGATTGATACAAAAATCAGGAACAAGTGCTATGAAGCTAGAAACATAGTGCAAAGAAATAGAATACTGACACAGAACCGTAATTTTATGAGCAGAAACATTGAAGAAATTGCCTGCAAGAAAAAGGCATGCACATCAACTGGTTGCTTTAAATCCAAATATAGTACAATTATTATGGAAAAAGACAAAATATTAGATAGATGGGGACAGTATACTGAAGACCTTTTTGACAATGATGAAAAGGAGGAACACATCATAAGAGCACTGAAGGACCACATATAATGAAAGATGAAGTTAGAGCAGCACTGAAAAAGATGAAACAGGGAAAAGCCCCAGGACCAAACAATATTACTATAGAAATGATTGAGGCTCTAGATAAATTTGGTAATGAAAAAGTAATAGTCCTCCTAAATGAAATGATACTGGAAAAATCCCTAAAGTATTAATGCCATATACATCTAAGAACCCTCACAGAAAGATCAACTGAGTCGATTTATGTTTTGTTGATTATACCAGGGCTTTTGATCGAATCTAAAAATAATGAGGAATATATACTGGGAACAAACAAAAGCAATGCGAGTTGAAAATGAAATAAGTTTTTTTCAAAATATCAAAAGAAAGGTTATACAGGGATGTGTTTGTCACCAGATTTGTTTTCACTTTACAGCGAAACCACCATGAGAAACCTAGAAGAATGCCCTGTGATAAAGGTTGGAGGAAAAATGATAAACAATCTTCATTATGCAGATGATACCACTGTAACTGCAGAAAACAGACAAGACCTACAAAACATTGTGCATATAATAGAAACAGAAAGCAGAAATAAAGGGCTAGAGCTAGATAGTAAGGAGACTGAAGTTATGGTCATCTGTAAAAAACAACAACAATAAATCCCTTTCAGTAAGATGACAGTAAAAAACAAGAAATCTCCTCATGTAAGGTAACAGGAAATGACACAACCCTGAGACAAGTTGGTAAGTTTAAATACCTGGGACCAGTTATCTCAACCAGACAGAAGTTGCTCATTAGAAGTATCCAGCAGAATTTGCCAACCTAAAACAGCATTCAACAAAATGAATAGTGTTCTTACCAATAAACGCCTATCAATTAACATCAGGAAGAGAGTTCTTCAGTGTTATGTAGAACAATACTACTGTACGGATGTGAAGCTTGGACAATCAACAAAGGTCAGAACACCACGATGGCAGCTGAAATATGATTTCTAAGCAGAAAAACAAGAGTTCCATGGACAGCAAAGAAAACAAAGGTATTGAAAGAAGCAAACACAAGTAGCCTACATTAATGAAGAAGATTAGGAATAGACAACCAACATTTAGAGGACATTTTATGAGGCAAGAGAAATTTGAGCACCTTGTCACAACAAGAAAGCTAGAGGGTAAAAGAACACCAGGTTGATCCAGGGAGAAAATAAATTAGACAGACAGATTCACAGTGGTTGAGGACAGAAAGGGTAGGAGATATACTTGCAGCGACAAAAAATAGATTCATATGGCGGGCCATAATTGCCAATGCCATGCAGCATGGCACATGATGATGACTTTTCTTTTGGTGTTTTGTTCTGATTTTTTCCTCCTTGCTAAGTTCCAGTCCCTCCACAACCATTTTTTGGGGGGATACTTATCATCAGAGCATATTACAGTTCTTAATTTCATAAATATAACTAGCTTCGCATTTAATGTGTTATGTTTCATCTGTTTTTTACCATGCTTATATTGTGTGCATAGAGTAGCAGGGACTAGCTACAAGACTGGTCCTATGGGACTTAATGCTGCTATCCTTACATAACAAAGTGTTCTGAAGTCTTTAATTTGAATTGTCAGATCAGAGGTGTCTTCTGCTATTGGTAACCATATAACCCAGAAGGCTACTACCTGCCATACGTGGAGAGTGAATCCAACAACAAAAAATCTGATCTGGAGACGGATGACCCAGGACATGCTGTACAAAAGACAAGTAAACAGAGACCGTATCGGATCGGTCGAAGCCCAGTTCATCATGACTGCACCATCCACTGATTTCCACCAGCACAGATGCAAAAAATGTGCTTGTGGGGGAAAGAACATCATCACTTTAATATTCGAAATGGAAGAACACTCAGACACATCATAGGCCTCTGTGAAAAAAACAAAAAACATCCAGTACCAGATCTATTACCTCTTCATAGACTTCAAGAAGACATTTGACAGAGTATGACAAGAAGCACTATAGGCCACAGCAAAGAAATTTAACATCATGCAAGAGCTAATCAGCATCATCCAGCCACAATGTTCCAAAGCAACTAACGCAATACTTAGACTGGATGCTATTGGACAGTGGTTCCATACTTCAACTGGAGTTTATCAGGGGTGCTTTCTGTCCCCTGCGCTTTTCAGCATATTTTTCGAAAGCATCGTGACTGACACTCTTAAAGATCATGTCAGCACAGTCAGCAGTGCAGGAAGAACTATACTGAATCTTTGCTTCACAGATGATACTAATGGCCTAGCATGCAGTGAACAAGAACTCACCAAGCCTGTTAAAATATTACATGAAACATCAACAAGACATGGCAAGGAAATCCATGCTGAGAAGACAAACTGATGACCAGCCACAACATCACTATTACTGTTGATATAACTGTCCATGGACTTAAGCTAGAAACTGTTCAACAATTCACTTACCTTGTATCCATCATTAGTAATGAGGGATTAAAGCCAGAAATTTTTGAGGGCAGCAAAGATAACTCATACTGTCCAAGATGATAACAAGAACATCTCCATGAAATAAATGACCAGGCTCTTACGTACACTGGTATATTCCATCTTTTTGTATGCATGGGAGACATGGACCCTCACAGTGGATTTGAAAAGACAAATCCAAGCCACAGAAATGAGATGTTATTGTAAGATACTAAACATAAATATAATGATCATATCACCACGACACAAGTGTGCCAAACCATTAAGCAACACACTGAACCATGATAAAGACATCTAGAAAACTGTACTGGTATGGCCATGTTAATAAGACCCCTTGGCCTCCAGGGGTGGGGGGGAGGGGAGGCAGAGTGGAAGACTGAAAAAAAAACGATGGTTGACAACACTGCGGAATGGGCAGAGGCACCATTTGCAGAGACCCAGGCTTTGGCACACAACCCACACAGTTGGAAGAATCTGGTGAACAGCACCCCAATGACTCTTCGCTGATTTAAGGGGAAAGAAGAAAAAGAAGTAGAAGAAGGAGCAGCAGGAGAAGGAGAAGAATAATAAGAAGAAGAATAACAACAACAACAATGTCATCATCATCATCAATAACAACTGAACCGTATTCCTGAGTCCTTCGCCAACTTATCAGTTATTTGCAGAGATTAATGGCTCTATATAGCAATGCCACATGAAAAATTGAAATTAGGTTTTGAGTTAAAAGATTTTTATGGTTTTGAAGATATTGTTGTTCTGAGTAAAAAGCAATTGAATTTTTCATTCACGAGATGTTCCAAATTGAAACATCAAAAATTTCTTCAAATTTGGATTCACGTTTAAGTGGGAGAAGAAGGGGTGTGTGGGACCAGCTGTCACAGAACAAACCCATCAAACGGCATGGTATGCTGATTTTGCTGGAAATGACATTCATTTTGTAATTGTGAGAGACAGACAGGATCAAATGTCATGAAATTTTGATCATTGATGTATTTTTGTATGCCGAATTGAATGAAATCATCATCATAACTCTGCGATGGGCTATTTTTGTCTTATTACAGGAAACATGTGATATTTGGCATGTTTTATCAGTTTTTAAGTGCCTTGAAATATGAAAATCAATGACTTCTGGAATCACTTGAATAATTAAAGTATTAAAAATTACTGCATGCTTTTATGCTGCAGTATATCCAAAAATATAATCCGGCCAAAATTCTACTAAACACTAAACACACACACACATGCACACACACATAACACAAATACACACAGATTAAAACATCACAGACAAGATTTTTCTACATTACATTTGATCTTTATTTTATACATCGGTGATTAGAAAATTGACTAGATTGTCTGTGGATGAATCAAGTTCCCCAATGCTTTAGTACAGCCAGTGTCCAAAGAAAACTTCAGGAAGGATATGGGACCACTCGCCATTCAGGAACGGGTCACTTAACTCTTGCAATAGAGAAATATATGAATTTCTGCATTATAAATCCTATGCACTGAGAATTGGAAAGGAAAGTAAACCATAACGTATAGTCTTCACATCATTATCACTTTAACATTAAGCCCAAACTCATGACCGATTTTTAGCACATTACTTGTACAAATCCACCATAGCTGAGCAATCCTGCTAAGTATTTCTGTGTAATCTTGCCCTTTAAAACAAATCAATAACAATAGGCTACTACTACATAAGATGCAATCTTCCCTTTAAAACAAATTAATCACAATAGGCCTATCCTTTTCAGATACTGACTTCAAATTGAAACTAACAATTAGGTAAGCTAATGGTGGCCTACTTTACAAATAATACAACTCATAGCCTTCAGTTCAGTTTCAAAACCTAAGTAAAGAATGTTATACCAATGAACAGAAGATTTTGTTTTGTGACATTCTAAATCTGAGTGTGTGTTAGTGTGTGTGTGTGTGTGTGTGTGTGTGTGTGTGTGTGTGTGTGTGTGTGTGTGTGTGTGTGTGTGTGTGTGTGTGTTGCCAGAGAGAGAGAGAGAGAGATCATGCCTGTTAACAATGACTTGGATATGAATGTATTGGGACCTATTTACTATTTATTCATTTCTTATTCTCTCAGAAAGAGAGAGAAAGAGAGAGTGAGAGAGAGTGAGAGACAGAGAGAGAGAGAGAGAGAGAGAGAGAGAGAGGAGAGAGAGAGAGAGAGAGAGAGAGAGAGAGAGAGAGAGAGAGAGAGAAAGAGGTTCATGTCAAGTAAAGTACAATGACTTGCACAGAATTGTTTGTTGACTTGAAAAAATTTTTATTTAGGCCTGTTCATTCATTCATTCATTTATTTGAGAGAGAGAAAGAGAGAAAGAGAGAGAGAGAGAGAGAGAGAGAGAGAGAGAGAGAGAGAGAGAGAGTTGGGGAGGGGGCATGCATACCCCTCTTTTGGGCAAACCCATTTTCCACAGCTCCATGAAGCCCGTCGAGCACATACTATTTTAAGTAGTAAGCTCGCCTATCGTGGGATGAGCAAGTCTATACAGCGACATGCAAATTAGCATGACCTCAGGGAGAAAATGGTTGACGAACCTAGCTTTGGCTGACAACTCAGAATCAAGTTCAAACACAGTTGTCCTCTTTTTGAAAAATACAATGTTACAGATAAAACATAACTTGATGTGTTGGTTGCTAGTCTCAGTCTGAGAACGCAAAACTTGCCGAGCTGAAACTTGCACGGCCTACTGGCATCGGCACATTCCAACGTTGTTTTGCTAATGCACTGGTACAGATCCTCATGTAAAATGTTGGCTGCCGTATTTTAATCAAACTGATTTCATATTACACATGCATATAGAAAAAAGCATGTAAAATTGAAGTTCCAAAAATAGAGACTACCTTCAAACTTTTCTGATGAAAAGAAGCAAAACTTTGGAAGTGTCAATCTCGGTTCGAAACTGGCACATGTAAGTCTCGTTAGGATATATCATTCTGTTACATTAATTCTCATTGGTTGCAAAATTACAATGTGATTGGTTCACAAATATAGCCATACCGACCAAAATAGTGAAGCACCCCGAACAAATTTCGATTCTGAACGCCACGAGTGTGCCCGAAATGAGGATTTTCGACTTTCTCATCAAATAACTAGTTCCATTTTCACTCAAAGTATATAAAAAGGCAATCATGCAAATCTTTATTCATTTCTAATTCACATAAGACAAAAAATAAGAATGAAACACCAAATGAAGAGGCAGTAATACTTGATTCAACTGAAGACCCCCCCCCCCCCCCCCCCCATCATGCGTCATGTTTTAGTTTGCACGGCATTGCTACTCTATACTGATCCAATAAATGCACTTACACACATAATTTTATAATAAAATAACAAATTTAAGAAATTTATGAAAATGCTGGAGATCTCACTTGTCGGTTCTTCACAGCCAGTTTTCTGTCTAAATTCTCAAATGAAGTCACCCTAAATTCAAACTATGAAAAAATCTCTCACCTGCAAAGTCTACTTCTTCGTACTTTCACAGATTTCCCATGTCATCAAGTAGTAGACTTTGTTGGTGAGAGATTTCTTTGTGGTTTTTATAGCAACATGAGGAAGCCTTGGTGAGAGATTTCTTTTGTGGCTTTTATGGCAAGATTAAGAAACAATCTCCAAACAAACAGGCCTAAAACTATTTTGAAAATATCAACTTACTGCGTCTGCTCAAGTTGTTGGGTATGCACATATTCAGGTTCAGGATTTAATAGAGGAAACATCATGAACTGCCCACCATGCTGAAGGCAGTTAAAAATGATGCTGAAGTTAGAACTTTGAAAAAAAAATCATCCTGAATTTTTTTCAAACACCTCATGGTGTTTCTTGTCAACTTGTTAACACACACACACACACTGTATTTTCCAACCACTCAACATTATTTTAGCATGAAAAAGGCACAATCTGCTACTAAGAGCCAGTACAAGATGTAACATCTTAAGTATCTGAAAAGCAGTCATGGCTGCATGCTATTGTCCTCCAGAATGTACCACGCTATGATATAAATACCATTTGGATTTCAATGGAGCATGAAAAAAAAAAGTATTTCAAAAAAGGTAAACATGCAGACCTACTGACGTACTAAAGTGAACACGCTCAATGAAATCTAAGCAAGTAAGTACAAATATAAGTACAAACTGGAAAAGAAATGATAAACACATTCCATGACCAACATTTGTATTCAACTACTTAATGTTAACATGCCCATGCCATTAACCCCCTAAGTGCCGAAGTATTTTGACACCTGGTGTTTTCCATGTGCCGGGGAAAAAACGTTGCATTGCTACCATGTACAATAAAACAACTGTTGTTTCCATATTTAAGGGAATCTATACATGAAATTACACAGAATGATGCATCAGGCAAGACTAAATGTATTTTCAGATGATTTATGTAGTAATTTCTTAAAATTATTATATATTTGTAATATTTTGTGAAAATTCCCATAAAAAACTCATAACCGCTCACGATAGAAACAAAAAAAACAAAGGAAAAAATATAAGATACCACCCTCCTGATGAAATCTTAAAGTATTGACTTTGGCTGACCTCCTACTGACAGATCACTGACAGCTGACGAGCTAGAAAGAGCCGCAGTGTACTAGTGCACTAAGTGGCTTGACCTGGTCAAAGTCGTCCCCTGGGGCACACCCCCCACCCCACTCCATCACCCTAGTCCTCCCCTTGCCATTTCTAATACTACTCACTGAAAGTGTTGCCGTATTGTACAATGTTGTTCTGTCTGTTTGATCGTGTGAAGTTGTTAGCTAGCTGCCAGTATTGCCTGCCTCCACAAACCCTTTGTGTCAGGCACTCATAAAATCAATACTTTTCGTGTTGGGTCTGTCTGGTGCACATTTCATACCAACAGCCAGTAACTACTGCTGTTCAACCTCTTTTTGTGTCAGAATTGTCTTCTGAATCATCCTACAGTCATATATAAGTTCTTGACTCAACTCACATGCTTTCAAAAGCTGAAAACATGCAGCATTGCAAGGCAGTCCTGGTGTCACCATTTCACTGAAAACCAGTTTTGCTTTTCAGATAAATAAAACCAATCTGGTGAGGGTTGCATAGGTCAAAAAGTCATGTAAAGGAAACCAGTCACTTTTATGAACCCTCTCTAAGACTGACAACATCAGTCAGTGCTTCTCTGCCATTTACATTAGGCTGAAACGTGTGTCAAAACTACCTCCGTAAATTTTACATTTGTAGGCACCACAGAAGGCTCCGAGAGCTCCGTAAATTTACGCTGACAGTACTTATGAGGTTAAATCACAGACAGTTCTTTTTTCATCTAATGAAATTACCAGCACATGGTAATAATGTGATCATTATTTGTCTATTTTAATTTTCTTTCGAAAAGAGCGCCAGGGACTAGGAAAAATCTATGAAGACTGTCATAGCCCCAACAGAGAGAAAGAAGTGTTATCTCTCTTGTAAAAGCATACAAAACCAACAGACAAAAACAAGGAGACAAATTAGACCTTTAAGTTGACAGAGTAAACTCTCTGGTCTAAAATACAAAACAAAACAGAAACCTTTGAGGAAGACAACACATATGCAAAAAAAAAAAAGAAAAAAAAAAGAGGACAAATATATACAGATATAAGAATAAAGATTGCTGGTGGCTGGGTGGCTGTTCAAAAGAAACACAAAGATTGTTGTGTCAGTATCTGGGTACTTCAAAGGAAGATCCTATTCTTCTAAAGCAGGTGATGCATTTCATGCTCTGTAGAAATCATCAGACCTGTTGAATGGGATTACAACAGGAGAGGTGCATCCACACATATGTAGAGCGAGCCACCCAAACTTAAGGTAGCAGAATTGTACTGACAGAGCACCCAATAAACTCACCTGATAATATACAGCGCCTGTTGACTCGCACCACTGAGTGTTACTCGGACATTAAGAACTGGATGACACACAATAGACTTCAGCTTAATGACGACAAGACAGAAGCTATCCTCATTGGCACCCGTCAGAAACTTTCCCAGCTGCCTCCTCTTTCTCTCCCATTATGTAACACATCAGTCCCAATTTCTGATTCAGCTAAAAACCTTGGTGTCTGCATTGACTCTACCCTGTCCATGAACAACTTTGTTTCTCAAACAGCCAGATCTTGCTACTATCATCTCCATCGTATAAGCCTGATCAGGAAGTATCTCTCTGTCGAAACAACTGCAAAACTCGTTCTCTCCTTCATAATGTCTCACACTGACTATTGCAATTCACTCCTGTCTGGTCTTCCTGCCTCCACCATTCACATCCTACAGCGCATTCAAAACAATGCTGTACGCCTTGTACTCAAAAAGAAAAAAGCTGACCACATATCTCCTCTCCTGGCACAACTTCACTGGCTCCCTGTATCAAAGCGCATACACTACAAACTAGACACCATGTGCTACAAAAGCCTCAATAACGCAGCCCCCGATTACCTGTCAAGCCTACTTGAGATCTATGTTCCCTCACGTACCCTCCGCTCTGCCTCCGATCCTCTGACTTTTCGCTTTCCACGCACTAAGCTCAATACCTATGGTCCACGAGCCTTCTCTGTTTCTGGTCCACTCTCCTAGAACAAACTTCCTCTCTCAGTCCGTCGGCAACCTACTTTTGCCTCCTTCAAGTCCGCTCTCAAAACTCACCTTTTCTCCTCCGCATAAAATCCTAACCTCACTCAACCCCCCTCTGCAGCCTGTCTCCGCTCGGAGGGGAATCACTTTGTTTTAATATATAATTGTATATGATGTGCTCTCTGTGGTTTTCCATTGGTTTTATTCTTGCTTTTATTGCTTTTATTCTTTTCTCCCATGTGTGTGTGTGTTGTGTGTGTGTGTGTGTGTGTGTGTGTGTGTGTGTGTGTGTGTGTGTGTGTGTGTGTGTGTGTGCGTGTGTGCGCGTGTGTGTGCGTGCGTGCGTGCGTGCGTGTCTTTTCGGCGCTTGGATTTGATTTTGTCGAGATTTGCGCTATATAAATATTGTAATTATTATGTATGCATGTGCGTACGTATGTATGCATGTATGTATGTATGTATGTATGTCTCACCTGTCTCACCTGTCGGCGTCACCGGGAACAGTGTTGGCCGCTGCACATGATGTCCTCACAAGTTGCCTCCAGCACTCTCGATCTTGGCTAAGTCTGACCACCTCCTGGAGTTTCTTGCCACTGATGTTTGTGATGTTTCTAGCAAGTGATGCAGGTGGCCGTCCTTTGTTTCTCTTTCCTTCCACTTTACCTTGGAGGACAGTGGACATCAAGTCTGTTCTCTCATTACGGATTGCGTGTCCAACATATTTCAGTTTCCTCCGTTGTATGTATACGCTTAGATTTATGTATGTATGTATGTATGCATGTATACGCTCAGCTTAGATTTATGTATGTAAGTATGTAAGCATGTATGTATGCATGTATACGCTCATATGTATGTAGGTATGTATGCATGTATACGCTCAGCGCTTAGATTTGATTTTATCAAGATTTTGCGCTATATAAATAAAATATATTATTATTATTATTATTAATAAACGTAAAAGAAGAAGTGGACTCCGTCAAATAAAAGATCTATTTTGCCTCCTTGTTTTTGTTTGTTTTCACCTATGCAAGGGAGACTACCCTTCAATCCCTCTCTTGGCTATGCCAATCTATCTAGATTTGCTTTACTTCCTAACTGGTCCCTGGCAGTCATTCTCTTTTTATAAATATTGAACCACACAAGACCGCTTCCTCAGATGAAAGGAATATATTTTCATTATACTTTTTTCATCTAAGTTCAGTACTAATACCCAGCCATGTCTTCTGAAATGCCATCCAGTCACCAGCGGTCTTTTTGTTTATTTGTTTGCTTGCTTGCCTGCCTGCTTGTTTGTTTGCTTGTTTGTTGTCTTCCTCAAAGGTTTCTGTTTTTGTTCCATTTTGTGTTTTCGACCAGACAGTTTTATCTGTCAAGGAACAGTGCATGCATAATAACCACATCTTAATTTCTCATTGAGACATAATAACAGTTTTCTTGACAGAAGAGGAAAAAAATCTTAGATACACATGCAACAGTGTCAAAATGAAAAACATATTACACAGACAATAGCACATATAATTTAAAAAAAATAAACAATCAAACAAACAAAACAAAACAAAATCGCTGAAAAAATACATTTCTCAGCATTGTTAGGCCTACAAGAAAAGCTGACTGAAATTTTACACCAACTACTATTACTATGAAATTTTATTAACATTATGACTGCTACTACTACTTCTACTATTAACTCTTTGAAGACGTAATATAGTTGCCTTGCACAACCACTGTGGACGCGATCAACGGGACCTGCCATAACCCTTGGTGATGCACGATTTTGGGGGGTTTTCAAAAAATTCTCAAAAATACAGATTTTACAGCACAAGAACATATTTTATATCAAAATAAAATTCAGTTTACGCTCTTTGAGCTGAAGCTACATACAAGGACAATACATCTATTCTACTTACCTTCCTAGAAGGTGAAATGGGGTAGGGTTTTGGCTCTGGGAAAGAAGTTTTTGATTGACAGTAATCCAACACATAAAGTCAGTAAAACACCCATTCTTGACCAGGTAATCCAGAAATCCAGGTAATCACAAGTCCTTGGTATGACCAGAAGATGTAAAAGAACAAACAGCTTTGTTGTCACACAGGTGAAGCAGCAAAGTGATTATGACGATCCTTTGAAGAAGAAGAAGAAGAAGAAGAAGGCCTAAATGTCGCCATTTTGGTGCAAGGACGGTCACTCCGGTTGGTTTGGATAAAGGCAAGAAACTGTGACTAATCGGGATAAAATCGATGCAAGGGAAGTAACAAACACTTCAGCAGATACCAAAGAGTGTTCCTATATGTGTAGTTAGTTCCCTTAGACCAGCGACCGGCTTGCATCTATTTTTAAAAACCGCAGCGGAATATCTGCTATCACGTCTCTAATGGTTTGGCCACCTGCAGCGGAATGTCCACTGTTACGTCTCTAATGGTTTGGCCAGCTGCAGCAGAATATCCGCTGTTACGTCTCTAATGGTTTGGCCAGCTGCAGTGGAATATCCGCTGTTACGTCTCTGAAGAGTTAATACTACAAAACTGGAAAATCTTGATGCATGAATCAAAGTGCACGCTCTTGTCGTTCACTTAAACATTCACCCACTGTGACAAAAAGAATATGTGGACCAGCATAAAAGCAAAGACATGAATAATGGGAGGGACAGGACAGGAACTGACTGGAATGACAGGCGTTGAAGGGAAGAAATCACTGCTGGATTTGAAGGAAGAAAGTCTGTATCGGTAGGTCAATAACACAGAGGAAGATCATTCAATCAGTATGGACCAGACAGAAAATGAATGGCAACCAGTTGTGGTACATCAATAAACAACGTAATACTTGAAATGTTCATTTCTGACACCAGATTCTTTGCGTTTGTGACTAAGGCTGAATTCTTCTTTCAAGATCTACATTGGTTTGTTTTTTTTAATTCATTAACACATTATTCACAGATTTCATGATAGCCATCAGCAAATCAAAGAGAATAGTTCTTGTCTTGTAACCAGTCATTCAGATAATTAACTGACTTAAAAATTAAGTCAGCAGTGAATGGGTACCTGACTTCGGTCGGGGGAGGTTTAAAAAAGGCGGCGAAAGGAGAGGGATGGGCTCCGCCTTTCATAATGCCGTGCCCTAGACACGGTGAATCTTTAACAGTTCACCGCCCCTACGGTCATATTGACCATGGGACCTTTAACCTTTAACCTTAACTTAAAAATTATGTGGCTGATGATATGAGATAGTGAATATTAATCCCCTAGGAAGACAATTTAGATCCAAGTATCTATGGTAGGCCCTTATTACTGCAACTGAAGTGTTCCTGTACCTTTGACTTTTTACTGTGCTGTATATTTAACATTCTGACAAACATGTGTGTGAGTGTGTGTGTGTGTGTGTGTGTGTGTGTGTGTGTGTGTGTGTGTGTGTGTGTGTGTGTGTGTGTGTGTGTGTGTGTGTGTGTGTGTGTGTGTGTGTGTGCACACGCATGTGTGTGTGCATGTCATGTGCACAGGGTAATGTGTGCACATGTTTTTGTATTGCCCCATTGAATCTTCCATGACATGGGAGGAAAATGACATCACCAATAAAATGAGGACTTTTGGGTTTTTTCTTTTCTTGTTTTCTTTGCACTGTTGAATGTTCGTTGAGAGCGCTCCTCTCCCTTATAAAATGAAAATGGCAAGATACACAGCGACAAGCCGGTGCGGGCTTGGGACATGGGAAACGGTCTGGTCTGATTGGTTTACAAGGGAGCCACATCTTTATGAAAATTCGGTTTGAGGGGTGGATGCCTGAATCAGCCCCTGGTCCTAAGCTGTTACGACTCTTCTGCGTACCTGGGTGTTCTGGTTAATGACGCCTCTGATTTGTCCCGCTCCCTGGGATTTGTGGTAACAGAGAGTTAGTTACCTGAAAGCATTTAAACTACTGGAACTGTGAGAAATGAATATAATCTATATACAGGGTTGAGTCAAATGCAAAACAATGAAACTGATGCCATGAAACTTGAACTGTCAGAAGTGTTTGTGCAGTGAAAGATTCCTTGTTAAGGGACTGTTTGGGAAGGAAAAATAACTGAACTGAGTAAATTATTACCTGCCTTCCTTTGCACAGTGGACGTTGAACATTTATCTCTTTATTTTCTTATGTGTTTGTTGATCCGGCTGGATAAAGAACTGAGGATTCCTGGTTGATTATAAAATATTGAAATCTCAGCTTACTGTTCTATTAATGTTGAACATTGTGAAATATGATTGCATTGTTATATATTATTAGTGTTCACTGGTCTTTGCCCGCTAAGTCCAAGATTGTCAATCTGCTGTCCTGTTCACAGAGGTGGATGAGGTGACTGAATGGATGGTTGTGTGTGGGGAAATCATAGAACATGCACCTACACACACACAGTTTACATCATACCTCTAGTCTTCTGTCTTTCATTCTCTTTCTGTCAGTCACCATAAACCACCTTTGTAACAGTATGTGAGTGTGTGAGTGTTTGTGCTGCACATGTGTGCAATCTTAGAACATCTGGTTTACTTCCTGTCAAGCTGCTTTGTGTAATTCTGATGTGATGTACTTTTTTTTCTGAATTTTTCTGTTTCACTCATCATCATGTCTATGTCTACCATATTTAATCACTTTTAAGCATGCACTATAAAAACTGGTGCTAGCAAAGAATAAAATAAAAGGATAGTGACTAAAACTGGTTTTGTTCCTATGAACAAATAATAATAACATAATAACAATGGCAATCTCATTACTATTAATGACATTAACAATGATCACAGCAATAATAATGACAATAAAACAAAACCACATCAACATTAATAAATAAATTTTCACACAAAAAATTCAATTCACACACACACATGTGCACACGCACGCACACACACACACGCGCACACACACAAACACATCTGCACTAAATGATTACTAGTATAAAAAGATGAACGTTCAACTGATAATAAATCTATAAAAAGATGAAAATTGACAATAAATCAATAACATAAGACTAATAAAGAAAGGAAAATAATTTACTCTCTTAGTCTTATCTGCACATTTTGTCGGTAAAAAAGCAGCAACTAAGCTACAGATGCCTTTGTAAAGCCTGTCAAGGCAAACAATAGTGTTTTAGAACATCATATTCAACAGCAAAGCAACTCCTGTATGAAAGAAAATAATTCCATGGCACAAGATATGCAGACAATCTTTTCTCAGTACATCTAGGAAAAAATGTCTGGCTGCAATCAATGGAGACAATTTAAATGAAATCAGTATCTTCTACACTGACCTGTCTCAGGAAGAGGAAGCTTTTACCTCTGATTAAGCATTCTAATTCCAAAGGCTTTTAACATTTCCAAGGGGTGGGAATCTTGAAGGGCTAACCAGGTTATTACGGACAGATTTGTCTGTACACACAGAAGAAACGTTTGTCAACATATTGTATCCCACCTGAACAAGAAACTTTCAATTTCCATACATGCGTCAAGTTTGTTGCATCACTTTCTCCAGAGGGTTGATCAGGAAGGAATTCCTTGACATCAAAGCCATGACCCAAATCAGAAAGGCAGTCACACTTGTACAAGTGTTGTGTCCAAAACCATTTCCAGAAACTGAAAACAAACACCATGCACACATGTACAAATAAGCAACATTTCTTTTCCAACCTAGAATTACTCAAAAAACAACAACAACAAAACAAAAAAACAAAAACAAAAACAAAAACAAAAAACCAGATGATCATGCCATTCTACAATCTGTTTTTACAAAAAAATAATATGAAAAAAAAATCATTTTAACTCATTTCTCATTGCGGCGCTCTCTAACAAATCACCATGCCACGCACCATCGCACAATGGACAATGTCAGACAGATGTGACACGAATGGCGCTCGCCCACTGAGGTCCCCCCAGGGTGGAGCAGCGTCGGACTCCGCGCCTCAACGGAGTCCACCCTCAGCAACTGGAGGTCCCTCTCGTCCGTCCTGGCATGCCAGGGGACGGCGGAGGAATGCGACTGGCAGCACCTCAACATCTCCCATGCAGAAACCCTTCATGGTTATGCATTGGAATGCAGAAGGAGTCATAAACAAGAAGACAGAGCTAGAACATCTGCTCCATGAGAAAAACATCAACATCTGTTGTCTTCAAGAAACCCATCTGCAAAGTGGGAAAACACTCAAAGTGAGGGGCTACCAAAGCTTTAGATCAGACAGAACTGACCGACGAAAAGGCGGCATCCTGACACTCGTCAGAAACAACATTCACGCCTGCGAGGAGACTGTCTACATGGAGGGTGCTGAGTACCAGATGATTCGGGCCCAACTGAAGGACACAGAGTTGCGCATACTCAACTTCTACTGCCCCAATGATCGTCCGCTCTCCCTTGACACCATATATGTCCCAGACTCGCGCTTCATTGCAGTCGGTGATTTTAACAGTCACTCCCAGAGCTGGGGATATAACCACATGGACCGTCGAGGAGAAGAAGTGGAAGACTGGCAGGATGAACACCATCTCGTCCTCATCAACTCACCGCATGACACTCCAACCTTCTACTCCAGACGTTGGCGAACCACATCCACACCAGATCTGGCTCTCTGCACCGAGGACATCCATAGGGGTGTAATTAGAGAGGTGGGAGACCAGCTTGGAGGAAGTGACCACAGGCCTGTGTTCCTCACTCTCAACGAGAACACAACACAGAACCCTGTAGCCCCATGCTGGAACTACAAGAAGGCAAAGTGGAAGCTCTTCAGCCACCGCACAAATGTTCTCACCAATGACCTTCAAGTCAGAGGAAGAGACATCAACAATGCAGTCCACGAATTAAATTCATGTATCCTGAAGGCAGCCCAAGAGTGCATTCCACGAGGTGCTCGGAAAGACTACAAGCCATATTGGAACAACCAACTACAAGAACTGCAGGACGAGATGACCGAAGCCAGACAGAAAGCAGAAGATAACCCATCGGATGAGAACCACCTGCGGCTCCAGCAGACAAAAGCCAGGTTTCTCAAGGCAAAAATCCAAGCCAGACGACAAAGCTGGAGGGAGAAAACAGCTGCTCTGAACCTTGAGAGAGATGGCAAGAAACTCTGGAGAGTCCTGGGACAACTCAACGATGAAGAGAGCAGACATCACAACATCACACTGGAAGATAACGGAGAGTTGTTGACTGGTAGACGCGCTGCCAATCGATTTGCAGACAACTACGCAAATGAGAGCAACATACCAGTCACACCCCTCCAACAAAGAGAAGCAAGAAGAGAACAGCGAGAACGTCCTCACCAGACCACCAATGTGAAACCCATGAAGCAACCCTTCACGCTTCATGAGCTTCAGACAGCTCTCAGGAAGCTAAAAACCAAGAAATCTCCGGGACCGGATGGGATCACTAACGAGATGCTGAAGCACCTTGGCAGCACAGCCATCTTGAAATTACTGGAGGTCCTCAATCACAGCTGGGAAACCGGCACCTTGGCACAAACATGGCGTGAGGCTATCATGACTCCAATCTATAAGAAAGGAAAGGACAAGAAGAAGCCTGCCAGTTACAGACCAATCAGCTTGACCAGCTGCATGGTGAAGACCCTAGAGAGGATGATCAATCAGCGCCTCCTTTGGTATCTCGAGACTGAGAACATTCTGGTCCCGGAGCAAGCAGGATTCCGATGCTTTCACAGTACAGAAGACCAGGCCACCTTCCTTTCCCAAGAAATTGAAGACGCGTTCCAGGAACAGAAAGTTGTCTTTGCTGCCTGGATCGACCTGCAGAAAGCCTTTGACAAGGTCTGGACTGATGGCCTCTTGGTGAAGCTGCAGAGATGTGGAGTTGGAGGCAATATGCTACGGTGGATCCGAGCCTACCTCCACAACCGCAGAGCACGAGTCACAGTCAACGGACGCAAAGGCAAGAAAGTTCTCTTGCGACATGGAGTCCCTCAAGGTGGAGTTCTCTCCCCCACACTCTTCTTGGTCTTCATTAATGACCTCATAAAAGATCTGCCAAAAGGCATCCATGCAGCACTATACGCGGATGACCTGGTGATATGGTGCAAGGAGGAGTTCACCACCACTGCCACCTACAGAATGCAGCTAGCAGCAGACAAACTGGCAGCATGGGCAGAAGAGTGGAACATCTCGATTAATAAAGACAAGTCCTCCACGGCACTCTTCACCCTGTCATCCAAGCAGAAATCTGGCACCATCAAACTTGGTGACACTCCATTGAAGAAAGATGAGGAAGTTACATACCTTGGTGTCACCTTCGACAAGCGGCAGACCTGGAAGCCCCACATCGAAAGAGCTGAAAGAAAAGCAAGACAAAAGCTCGCCATCCTGCGCAAACTGGCCGGAACCAGCTGGGGAGCCAACGAGAAAGTGCTCAAGCAAACGTACCAGGGAGTGGTCAGACCCCACCTTGAGTACGGTTCTACAGCCTGGTCTACAGCAGCCAAAACCCATCTGCAGACCCTGGACAAAGTCCAGAACCAAGCACTCCGTCTCATCACAGGATCAATGCGATCCACACCAATTCAGGCCATGGAGGAAGTTACTGCCATTCAGCCCCTGGTGCAGAGAAGAGACATGAAAAACTTGGTCCAGGCAGAGAAGATCAAGGTTCTGCCACACCATCCAATGGGACAGAGAATGGACCAACCAACCAAGAGCCGTCTCAAACGCAGCAGCTTCCTCCACGAAACTAGACGGCTTGCCAGGGTGCACCTGGCTGACACACCAACAACACTTCCTCTAAACACCTCTGACCTGCTACCACAACCTTGGAACAACGACTACAAGTTGCTCCAAATCACCACCTCAGTCCCTCAAGTTACCCCAGGAGAGTCCCAAGATGACAGCGTCAAACGCACTCTGACACTCGCCATGATCGACGAGCAATATCCTGCAGAATCCTGGATTCACGTATACACGGATGGCTCGGCAACCAATGCTGTGGCAGATGGAGGAGCGGGCGTACATATCAACTCTCCTGACGGACACGTCATCACAGCAGGGATACCCACTGGCAAACACTGCACCAACTATGCAGCAGAAGTGGAGGCTCTTATGAAGGCAGCGGCTCTAATTTATGACATTCAGAGCGACTGCACCCAAGTTGTCTTCCTCTCCGATGCAAAGTCTGTATTGGAAGCACTTGCAGGGGACAAACTTCCACATCTCATGGAAAAGCTGCAAGATGTCGCCAAGCATCGACGTGTGGTCCTGCAGTGGGTTCCGGCCCATTGTGGGATACCTGGAAACGAAGCAGCAGACCAGCTTGCCAAAGATGGAGCCAAAGGAAGACAACCAGAAAAAAGCCTTAGCTTCAGGGAGAAGAAGACCCTTGTGAAGGCAGCCTTCTGCAGAACAACCTCAAAGGATCCATACCATCTCCTTAGCCGTCTGCAGCAGGTGGCGATCTTCAGGCTCAGAACAGGTCACTGTCGCCTGAATGCCCACCTGTTCAGGAAGATGAAGCTGGCCTCATCACCTATCTGTCCTTGTGGTCTGGAAGAACAGACACCAGAACACATCCTTCAGATCTGCCCCCTCTTCCAAGAGCAGAGGGAACAAGTGTGGCTGACGGCAGCTCCCCTCCGCACCAAGCTCTATGGCTGCCGACAGGACATGGAGGACACGACAACATTCGTCTCCCTGACTGGACTGACCTTGTGAACGTGCGAACGCAGAAGAAGAAGAATTTCTCATTGCGAATTTTCATGCTGCTGAGAAACCAAAACTCAAAGAGATCAAGCCATTCCATCATCTCCCCTTTTTATACAAAGATTGATAAGAATAAACAAAATATTTCTCAATGCAAATCTCTGGGTAGCTGAAAAACTAAAATAGCACAACAATGAAAAAAAAATCATTTACTCTATCATTTGGATACTGATACAGTTTGTAACAATAAAGATATGCTTATGCCTATGAAAAAAAGGAATAATCATACAGAGAAGACAATGGGGAAAGGCAGATTTGTTTGACAAACACCACTGCAGACAACTGTAGCAGAAACTCTGTCACTGTAATCTAAATATGGTTGTTAGATTGATTTGGTTCAGTTTTTATGTCGACACCCACTTCAGGTCCAATGGGGATAACCATCCCAGCGAAGTGGGGGAAGGGGGACTTATCTAATCCTACACAGACACCACCTGAACAACAATGATGTTAAGATGGGACAGTGACAAGACCAGTTTTAATGTAGCGCACCCTGGGATATGAACCCACAACCATTAGCATGTGGGTCATAGTGCTCAGTTTTTATGTAAAGTATGTCTGAGGCCCCTTTCTTACATGCTAGGTAGGTGAGGTTTTCGCGAGGTATGCTAGGTAGGAGTATTTCTTTGTTCCACGTGTAACAGAGTGCCTTGCTCTGTTAGGATCTTTCCCATTTACTTACAGCACTCAAAGGCAACACAGAGTTGTGTGCTTGCCTAGATCAAAAACGCCTTGCGTTCTCTCGGCCAAATTATAGTTATTTTACAGCCTCCACCCATCCATAGCTATGCACTTAACATTTGAAAGATCTAACCAATACATTATGCATATAACATACTGCTGTCATATCTTCAGTCTGTTACACACAGTGTTACATTGTAGTCCTACAGAACCTAGAGGGGACCGTCTTTAATCCATGCCACCTTCAGCCCATTGTAATACAAACTCCGTATAATAGCCAGTACGTAGCCCACGGAAACCCACAATGACCACAGGTTATGTTGCGGTTGTATGGAGCCTGGGGCGGACTGTCTTTGTTCCACGCTGCCCATCGTTATTTGTGGCGTAATACCCAGCACATAGCTGCCTGCAACACCACCGGCTGTGTGTACCGAGGCACTGCGCTAATTAACAACTGATGTAAGACCTACATTAAAATTAATTTCTAACAGAGTTAACTTTTTGCCACACCCCAAATGTTCATTGTGTGGGTGAGAACAAACACTCAGACCTTGTGTGGGTGAGAACAACCAATCAGACCTTACCATCTGAAAGTGTTGATAGTATGACCATCCCGCTTTGTTCACAAAGAGTATAAACCAACAAGTCACGTCATAGCACATCATTTCTTGCCGCCACTCTCACCAGAAATGATCAACCTCATGGTGTTAGACTGCTGTCACTGTAGTAAGTTCTGGATTTTTTTACATTTTATTACTTATTGTCAACTGCAGTAAGCTTAGGGACTTTAGGGCCTCTTATTTCTCTAGATTCTAGCACGCGCCTATTGACTACCACGCTAGATTGGCAGAATTCGCACAGCGAGAAAGTATGTTTTGATCTAAATGAGGTGTGTGAAAGTATGTTTGATCTAAACGATGTGCTATCTCACAAGATCTGTAACACTTTAGTGTGGCCGTTACTATTGTAAGGATGGGACCGAGGTTTGAGTGTATTTGCTATTATAGAATTAGTCCCTATGTTCATTTGGCTATTGTAGGACTGTTGACAACCATAATTATTCTGCTAAAAGCAAAGATGCAATGCATTATTGTGCAGAGGAACACTTATTTTATTCTTGACAATGTTGTGTACACATAATGACAATTGATGAAGCATGTGCTCAGCTAACTGATCCATTTGCTGTCTGCTCAGCACCACTGATAAGCATTATAGTGTTGTTTTGATGACATGGTTTAATAGTAATATGCTAAATGTTGTTTTGATGACATGGTTTAATAGTAATATGCTATGCTACTTTGTGAGTTTGTCATGAATATCTCTAGCACTAGACATAGAATTACACAAGTGTGTTGACTTGACTGTGATGACTCAAGAGTGTTGACTGCTATTTGATAAGGTAGACCTGCTGCTGTCTGTGACGACATATTTCTCATAGTCAAATACTATGTTTGTTGTCACTACTGAATATTAACTGTCTGATAGCTGCCCACTCAGCTGTTCTTGTTACTACTTACTCAGCCTGTGGCAACAAAACAGCCTGATATGACTGTGCATTATTTTGCCAGTACATTATTGAAAGTGTCATCATCATCATCATCAGGTGCCCTGCCGCATGGCGCTGGCAATCATGGACTTCCATCTGCCTCTATCTCTCGTTGCCCCCAGCATCCCCCCACCCTCCTCATCCCCAGCCACTCTGCAAGTCCGTCCAGCATTTTCTCCCTGGGTCTACCTGGTGCTCTCTTTCCCTCCAGCTTTCCCGTTGTGACCAGGTGCTCCAAATCCCCCTTCCTCATAAAATGGCCTAGAAATGTTGCCTGTCTTTTCCTAATCTTCCTTATGAGTGATCTACTTGTGTCTGCCTCCATCAAAACTGTTTCGTTTGTTTTCTTTGCTGTCCATGGAACTCTCAACATTCTTCTTAGAAACCACATCTCGGCTGCCTCAATCTTGTTCTGGCTTTGTTTGCTGACTGTCAAGAACTCTTTTCCTGATGTTAATTGATAGGCATTTGTTGGTAAGAATGCTTGTCAACTTCTTGAATGCTGTTTTGGCTTGGCCGATTCTGCCGGCTATTTCTGATGTGCATCTGCCGTCTGATGAAATGATCGTTCCCAGGTATTTAAACTTATCAACCTGTGTCAAGGTTGTGCCATTTGCTGTTATTTTGCATGAGGAGATTTCATTTTTTTTACTGATCACCATGACTTCAGTCTTCCTGCTGTTTAGTTCCAGCCCCTTACCTTTGCTTTCTATTTCTAGTATATTCACAAGATTTTGTAGGTCTCTTTCACTTTCTGCAATTAGCACGTGTCATCTGCATATCGAATGTTATCATTTTCCCTCCAACCTTTAATCCAGGGTCTTCTAGGTTTCTCATGATGTTTTCGCTGTAAAGTGAAAACAGATCTGGTGACAAAACACAACCCTGTCTGACTCCTCTTTTGATATTTTAGAAAGAGCTTACATTGTTTTCTATTCTCATTGCAGCTGTTTGTTCCCAGTACATATTTCTGATTATTCGTAGATCTTTTCCATCAACATCGAGTCTCTCCAGTTGGTTGATCAATTCATCATGTCTTACCTGATCGAAAGCCTTGGTGCAGTCAACAAAGCATAAATACAAATCCATATTCATCTCATTTGACCTCTCTATGATAGTTCTTAGGATGTATATGGCATTAATAGTTGCTTTCCCTTCCACAAATCCACACTGTTCTTCTGCTATTTCTCTTTTGATTCTATTCCTTGTCCTCATCATGATTATTCTTAACAGGATTTTTGTTACATGGCTCATCAAACTGATTGTGCGATGGAGTTCGCATTCTATAGCCCCTGTCTTCTTTGGAAGTGCAATGAAAATTGATTTTGACATATCTTTGGGGATTTTTCCAGTGTCGTAAATTTCATTTAGGAGGACTGTTATTTTTTCTATGCCAAATTCCTCCAGGGCTTCAATCATCTCTGTAGTAATGTTGTCTGGTCCTGGGGCTTTTCCTGGTTTCATCTTTTTCAGTGCCGCTCTAACTTCATCTTTCATTATGGGTGGTCCTTCAAAGTTGTTTTTTATAATGTGTTCTTCGTTTCTGTCATCCTCAAAAAGGTCTTTAATGTACTCTCCCCATCTGTCTAATATTTTGTCTTTTTCCATGATAAGCGTGCCATCTTTCGATTTCAAGCAACCAGTTGATGTGCATGTATATTTTCTGTGGACAATTTCTTCAATTCGTCTGTACATACCCTGAGGATCCGTTTTGTGTCGGTCTTCCATTTCTTTGCACTTTGATTTCAGCCAAGCTTCACTAGCTTCATTGCACCTATTCCTGATCTCCTTGTTTATCTTCCTGTAGATCTCCTCATTTCTCTTTGCCTTCCTCATTTCCTCCATCAAGCCCAAAATTTCATTAGTCATCCAGTTCTTGTTTGCTTTTCTATCTGCTTTAGGGATTTCCTCACAAGCTTCATTTATCGAATTCCTCAACTTTGTCCATTGTTCCTCACTGTTACCAGCGTCTTCCAGAGCACTGGATTTGTTTTGAACATGTACATTAAATTTTTTACGTATCACTTCATATGTCTTTAAGAGTCCAAGGTTTAATTTGATGTTGTTTTTGGTGTGTTTCCTTTTCCTCAATTTCAGTCTAAATCTTCCCACTACAGGATTGTGGTCACTGTTGCAGTCTGCGCCTGGTAGTGTTTTTGCTGACAGTAAAGAATTTCTAAATCTTTTGTTGATCCGGATGTAGTCAATGTGATTTTTGGTATTATCTCCTGGACTCATCAAAGTCCATTTTCTTCTACTAGGCTGCTCAAACCAGGTGTTTCCTACTATAAACTCATTCATCTGTGCCCATTCCACAAGTTTCTCACCCCTTTCATTTTGCGTACCAAGGCCATGAGGTCCAACTATATCCTCCACCCTATCCTGTCCCACTTTAGCATTTAAAATCTCCATTATTACAGTAACTTCCTGTGATTTACATTGGACTTTGGCCATCTCTAATATTTCGTAGAAGTTGTCGATGTCTTCCTGAGTACTTGCGGATGTTGGTGCATACACCTGAATGATGTTGATATCAAATGGTTTGCCTCCCAACTTGACCAGCAAAACTCTGTCGGACACAGCCCAGTATCCCTTAACTGCTTTTGATTTGTCTTTGTCCATCATGATGCCTACTCCTCTTTCATGTGAGTTATCACCATTGTGTATTCTCCTGATGTTATCATGCCTGCCCCCTTCCATCTCACTTCCCCTAGTCCTAAAATACCAATGTTAAGTCTTTCCATCTCTGTCTTGATATTTTCTAATTTACCCTTTTGCAACAATGTTCTTATATTACATGTTGCAACTTTGATGTTTTTAAATCTGAAAGTGTACTCTATGCTAATGCTATCGAACAAACAGTACGGTAGTTTACCCTCAACTCATCAACGGGTTACTCAAAGTTTTATCAATATCAATATTTGTTCCATGTTTACAAACGCTAGTGCTTTTGAGTGAAAATGGAGACACTACATATTTTGTTATGATGTAGTAATTCATTCTTGTACATTGACACTGTTAGTTCACAAAATGTGCACTTTGTCATTGTATTTATGAAAATTGTTTTGTGTCTTACAGGCACTGTCTTCCTCCATGTCTTCTTCCATTGTCATGAAGATGTACTTTGGTGAGAACTGGTACACATGTAAATAAAGTTTGGGAACCACCGTCCTGGCTTTATGTGTGTTCGAGTGGAAGAGTCCTCCATCTGCCTCTGACCTTGCACAACTATATCCCCTAAACCTTAACCAACTCCGGTTCAGGGTTTTCTACCTCCCTTTTTCTTCCCCCCTTTCATCACACACGTACCAAGCAAGTGCAACTAAGTGTTTGCTAGGAAAGACTTACGTAGCATTGAAAATATCTTCCAGAAATGTTATGGTGGTGGTCGTGGAAACTGCCTTTGTGTTTGACAATAACTTCACCTTCCATCATAAAATAAACACCAAACAATGGCTGAAATCTCCTTGCACACTTTTTTCTTGCCTTTGTCATTAACTATCTCACCACTTGCACACAATCCTGCTAACTTGTAAGAAACGGACTCCAGCATCTACATTTGACTGTGTGGTCCCAGTTGTTCCAATTACCTCATGGCACACTCAGTTCTGGACAGGAGCTGCTAGGGGTTGAAAAATCTCAATGATTTTGACAGGCTTGATGGGTTTTGAACCCATAACCTTCCAGTCTGTAAGCTGTTGTGTTAACCACTGCACCACAGCATCTGGTATTCTTATCCAACTTTACTCTGCAGTCTATTCATATCAGTTTGTCTGATGCGATCCAACTTGTACACTGAGTTAAACACCTCTGAATCATATATCTTTTAGAAACATGGCACACATTTGTCAATGAAATAACAGTCGTTCAAATTAAATCAATATTAAGACTATGTGACAGATCTGTGTTAATTTGGTAGGACCTGAAAATCCTACACTTACTTGGACTCGTGAGATTTGAACCCGCAACTTTCTTGTATCAATCTGTTAACTCTTTCCAGCCGCAGAGTTTGGGAGGCGGCTGAACCCCTGTGACGCACGTTTTTGGGCATTTTAAAAAAAAATATAGAAAAATTCAGAGACCTAGCAGGAAAAAAACTTTATATCAAACAAAAATTTAAATCTTCGAGTTTTGGAAAAACATGCACAATCATGCACACAGATCATGCATCTTATCTCAGCAGACAAGGAAAAAATGTATCCGAGCAGCTCAAAACAAAAAGTCCTGGCAGCACAGCGGTCAGGTATCCAACACAATACACAGACAATCCAGCTGGAATACACATCAGTCCAGAATCAGATCCTCCATTGAATGTCCAGCAGAAAAGTGAGAATGAATTACACAGTGGTATGAAGCACAGAAAAGTCTCAACACGCGGTCGCTTTGTGGAAGTCGCCATTTTTACAACAGTTCACCACCACGGGTGTCGTAAAAAAACAACAACAAAAAACAAATCCATCAAAGTGCAAAACTATGAAAAGGGAAGTAACACAACACTGCTACAGTGCCCAAAGATCATGTTGGAATACTGAGTTACTTCCCATTGACCACTGGTAAGTACGGCGAGTTTTTGAAATTATCAATACAATCACATCAATACGGCAAAACTACGCGTGAGCAGAAAATGAGGTGTTTGGAAATGACCGTTTTGTCAGTTTACTCATTTTCTCACACTGGACCCAACAGCAGGGAAGTTTCAGTCTTTTTCTCCTGATTTTTGTATCTGGTGTTTGTTTGTTTGTGATCTTACGCTTGACAAGAGCCAGTTAGTTGGCTGAAAATTTGCGCCTGTCTTGTCTTGTATTAAATACGTGATCTTATTGTCGTTTTGTGTTTTTTCTGGTTCCTGCTTTTTCAGTGCTTTTTAGTTTCTGAGTGTTTGTAGCACAAAGAGCATGTCACTTGTGCCTCTGTTGGATCTGTAGCCTGCCTGGCAGTCAGATATTTCTTCTTCTATCTTGGGCTTCAATCTGTTGAGATTAATTATGAGCAGGATCCTATTGGTGTGGCTGATTAGGGCAATTGTTCTGTAGTTGTTGCAATCTTTGACACTGCCACTCTTGTGAAGCATCACAAATTCTTGAAGTTTCCAATCTATTGGCCACTGATGAGTATTCCAGCTTTTACAGCAAAGATGGTGCACAACTTTTAGATCTTCTTTTCCACCACGTTTAAACAGTTCTCCTGGAATGTCATCAATTCCTGGGGATTTTCTTGTTTTTAACTGCCTGATGGCTGCTTCAATTTCACTTAAAAGTAGTTCTGTTCTGATTCTGGACAGTTCAGTTTAGGGCATAGAATGTCTTGAGGGCTATTGTTGCTAAAAAGGGATGCTCCATATTCATTCCATCTGTTCATAATATACTTTGGTTGATGCACTCATTTCTGGGCTGGAATTTAGTGGATTGAACTTCCTTTACCTGTTGGGATAGATCCCCGGATCTTCTGCATTCATTGTGCTCGTTTATTTTTGCACATTCTTCCTCCAGCCAATTTTTCTTATCTCATCTAATTTTGCTCGTGATTTCTCTTTTGAGTTTTTAGTTTCTTTTCTTCCAGATCTGTGAGCTTTGCTTTTCTGTTTGGCTAGATCATAACTTCCTTGATGATGAAGGGCTTAGTTGGTTTTCTTTTTTTCCTGCCTAACTTTTCTTCTGCTTCTTCATGTAGGTCTCTTTCATATCTGCCAAAATTTCTACTGGATAATGAGTGTTGAATGTCCAGTCCTGGATTAAAGCCTCGAAACGATTGCTGACTTCAATCTCAAAATCAGATGCAATGTCTTGATTTTTTGTTTTCTCCAGATAAAACTTAGGGGCCTGTTTGGCTTTGTTTTGTCTGTAACTAGTGTAAGCTTTGAGTCAAATTTTTGTTGCGACAAGGTGGTGATTGCTGTCACAATCAGCTCCTGATTTTGTTTTCGAGCTTAGGACAGTAATTCTTCATGTCATGTCATGATGTAATCTATCTGATTTCTGATGTTTATTGTTGTCATCATCTGTTTTTTCGAGTTTCCAGGTATATCGTCCACGATAGTGTTGTTTAAAAAGGGTAAAAGTGATGTCCAATTCATTGGCCCGGCAGAAAGATGCTAATAATATCTCCTCTTTCGTTGCATTTTCTCAGCCCATAAGGTCCTATTCCACACTCTCTGTCCTCACCTTCACTCACGCTGGCGTTCATGTCTCCCATTAGTATGCAAACTTCTCTTTTTGGTATTTTATCCTTGGCAGTTTGTAGGTCATTATAGAATTTTCTATCTCTTCATCTGAGCTGGTAGAAGTGGGGGCATATACCTGGATTATGTTTAAGGCAACTGGCTTTGTGTTCAGTTTAATGGTAATCAATTGGTCATTGATTGTGTTAGAGCTTTTCAGTGCTGCAGCATGTTGTTTATCTAGTATGATATCAACCCCATATAGGCCTTTTTATCCCCAGTGTAAATGATGGTATGCTTGCCAATGGTGAACTTTCCCTCAATCGCTCCATCTGGTCTCGCATAATCCCGTGAAGTTCATACCTGCTCTTCCAAGCTCCAGCAAGAGGAGATGAAGCTTTCCCATTTCTTGCAGTGTTTACAAATTCCGAGTTCTGATGCCGATAAGCCCTTTCTTTTTCTTTTTGTTGTTTCTTTTTGTAGAGTCTCTGCAAGTGTGCTTCTGACAGCTGCCATCAGATACATATGTATCATCATCATTGCTGCCTTTCACTTCCTTGGATCCTCTCTTCCAGAAGCCAATGAGTTCTGTTCTTCCCTGGGGGTCTCAGAAGACATAGAACTACGACTTTTTTCTCTTCTTAGTGTCATCATGTGCACTTTTTGGCAAAAATACTTGAGGTGGGTTGCCATTGCCTTCCTCAAGCGCAGTGCACATACTGTGCAGGTGTCCTGGCCATTGTTTCCTTGGAAATCCTCTGCCCACGACCATGAAGTGGAAGCCGATTGTTGTACAGTACTCTGCCTTCACCCCCTAATTCATTCATCCCCTGCTTCCAGGACTTCAGTGGTTGGAGTTATGGTGCCCCTACTCGCCTGACAGTATTCATTGCAGGGTTGTGAGACCACCTTATAGAAGTATAGGTACCACCCTGTACTCCAGCCTCCCATAGAATACTGATGCCGTTTGGTCTGTGGCTGCTAATTCGGTATTCACAGCTGGGCACTATATCTGGAGGTCATTCCCTTATCTGCCACCTGGAGACGCGTCAAAAACCATAACTAACCTGACCAGTTTAGCTCTCTGTTCTTGTCAGGCAATTACAGAGATTTTCAAAGCCTCATGAGAGGGAAAGATTAAACCAAACAGAAACAAGGTGGGGTTGGGGGGGGATGACAAAATACACCTTTCAGTCGACAGAATACACTAGTCTAAACTACAAAAACTATATTCCTGTACCATTTATAACCATTACTATACTAGCCAGCATAATTCTGCACCTTTGCCAGAATTTTAGTCAAATGACCTCCCTTGGCCTCATTCTAGTACAGCCAATCAATTGCCTTCCTACAGATGTTAGTTGCGAGAATCAGATTGATATATGTGGGATGTTAAAAATATTAAGTGTATATAGCTAAAGTGGGATTTCGGGGGGAAATCCTCATTTTAGCTTTATGCACAATTACCATTTCTAACAAATGTGACTTTACAGAATGGAGGAGGGGCTTGTCACTCTAGAGGTTCGAACTGAGGGCCCTGGGACAGAATGGAGAGTGTATACTCAAAAACGAATTTTCAAGGGGACCATCTGCTGATTTAAATGTAGATTTCTAAGGTAGTGGATTTTCAAGGTGCAATAGGCTGCTATTAAAATGTCCTTCTAAGGGAGAGAATGATGAAGGCCTGAAGATGTGGTCAGGACCTGATTGTGGGCCCTGGAAAAAGTCAATGTCCGTGTCTTATTGGGCAATATGTAAGCTCAGGAGATTGTTTGGGAGATCCATCAGGATATTGCAGTAACAGTGATATCTTTAATTATGATTGTCAATGTATGAGGGAATAAAGGGCAATTGCATGTGGCGTGTTCATTTTGGTAAGCCCAGTAAGTAGGGTAAAAGAGGGAGAAACATGCGTGACCAGGAAAAGTTGTTTCAGAAACATGATTTTGATGAAAGTGTGATTGTCATTTAAGCCTAAAAACTTTGAGGTGTTGGTGTCCCTGTGAAATTTTGTTAAGTAGTCGAAATGGCAGGACAGGTCTGGTCAGCTCATTAGACTCAGCACAAACTTAAATAAAGAGAGGGAAAAACAGGCATGCCTCAGGCAATCAGGATTAAGAACAACATTTGAGGGGGGGGAGGGGATATGTGACATTAAAGGTTGGCGAAGGACGAACCATTATGACTGTGACTAAGTTTGGGACCACGTCTAATTTTTATTTTCCTGAGTTTGACAAATGATAAGGCAAAACTGATTATTGGAGGCCAGAAAAGGGGTTTGATCGATTTAGTATCGGCATGGTTTCTTCAGTGTTGATGTGGTATACATCAGAAACTGGTCAAGAAGTATAAATGGTGATCACAGTCGAAATGCTAACAGTTTTCTTGCAAAAACTTCACAATCATCATTTCAAGTTCATTGTAAGTAAAGAAAATATATGTCTGTAGGTAAAATATCAGTATGATATTGGTCCTGTTTCTTCATGTTGGCAAGGTTCATGTCCTATGTTGAAACCAGCTCAGAATCAAAAACGGTGATCGCAATTGAAACATTATTGTCTTTCTCATGACAATTATCCCAACTGTTGTTCAAATGGATCATGATCAAACAAAGAAAGACACTTATGATCAACCAGCAAAGTACAGGCATGGATCAACAAAGACAGCTGAGGCAGAGGGAAAAACCAGAGACGAGGACACTTCAATATCTGCACAATACAAGAGTGTGGACAGTGTATGAAACAAAGCAAGGTGAACATAGGTGCATCAAATAGGAAAGGCACTGACTGGCTGTATCAGAACGAGAATCACAGAATCATCATATGCAAATTCAGGCCAAGACCAACTGAGCTGGCTAGGATAGCAATTGTTAGAAATGTTATTGTGCATGAAGCTAAACAGAAACATATGATGGAGACAACACAAAAAAAGGCAAAAAAGAAAAAAAAAAAAAGAAAATACATAGAAATACTAACAATGGCAGAAGACCTAGCTAAGTATCAGGACAGAAGACCTTTGCAGAGTGCTATGTCCATGTTTAGGTCTTTCAATGGCAGACCAGACAGTTTAGAACAGATGTTTTATTCTGTCAAGTAAAACATCTGTTTTGTTTATTTTTGTCACCTTCTTTCTGTTTTAATCATTCCCCCTTCTCTTGGGGCTGTGACAATATGTCTACATCTGCCTGACTTTGTAGCTAGTCCCTGGCAGTCAATATCACTGGCCAAAATTCATGTATTTGTCCATGTCATATTGGCAGATGTGATGCATCTAGTGTGTCGGCTTCAGCCTGCGCCGCTGGCTAGCACTGTTGTGTGAAAAGAAGAGCAGAAGGCGTAAGTCTCTTCCTGTCAGTACATAGCCTCTCCATCAGCAAGCCCTACGCTGTGCCTCCTCGTGGCGACAGGCGATAACTAAGCACATCATGGACTCAGGCTGAATCTTGTAGTATTCGGAGGAGGTCTGGCCCCCAGACGTGAGGCATGCAGGCCCACCGGCGTGTGGATACGCCCTGGTGCCCACGAACCAGACTCCCAAGCTATGGGTGAATAGCTCCACTGCCTTGTGGACATCTCGGGAGAGAGTAAGGCTAGCGGAGAGACCGTACACAAACCGATGGAAGGCAACGGGAAACCACCATCGTAATTTTTCCCAAGTTATCATGGACAGAAACAAAAAAATCAAAGACAACGATGTAAATAGGTGCTCCTATGGAGCAGCTTCGTCCGGTAGGGATCGTCATGCGGCGCAGGTGACACCAGAACGTCAGTAACTTACTGCGAACCCTAAACTCAGATTTTAAAACATCAAAGTTGCAACATGGAATATAAGAACACTGTTGCAAAAGGGTAAATTAGAAAATATCAAGACAGAGATGGAAAAACTTAACACTGGTATTTTAGGACTAGGGGAAGTGAGATGGAAGGGGGCAGGCATGATAACATCAGGTGAATACACGATATACTCTGGTGGTTACTCACATGAAAGAGGAGTAGGCATCATGATGGACAAAGACAAATCAAAAGCAGTTAAGGGATACCGGGCTGTGTCCGATAGAGTTTTGCTGGTCAAGTTGGGAGGCAAACCATTTGATATCAACATCATTCAGGTGTATGCACCAACATCCGCAAGTACTCAGGAAGACATCGACAACTTCTACGAAATATTAGAGATGGCCAAACTCCAATGTAAATCACAAGAAGTTACTGTAATAATGGGAGATTTTAATGCTAAAGTGGGACAGGATAGGGTGGAGGATATAGTTGGACCTCATGGCCTTGGTACGCAAAATGAAAGGGGTGAGAAACTTGTAGAATGGGCACAGATGAATGAGTTTATGTAGGAAACACCTGGTTTGAGCAACCTAATAGAAGAAAATGGACTTTGATGAGTCCAGGAGATAATACCAAAAATCAGATTGACTACATCCTGATCAACAAAAGATTTAGAAATTCTTTACTGTCAGCAAAAACACTACCAGGCAGACTGCAACAGTGACCACAATCCTGTAGTGGGAAGATTTAGACTGAAATTGAGGAAAAGGAAACACACCAAAAACAACATCAAATTAAACCTTGGACTCTTAAAGACATATGAAGTGATACGTAAAAAATTTAATGTACATGTTCAAAACAAATTCAGTGCTCTGGAAGATGCTGGTGACAGTGAGGAACAATGGACAAAGTTGAGGAATTCGATAAATGAAGCTTGTGTGGAAATCCCTAAGGCAGATAGAAAAGCAAAAAAAGAACTGGATGACTAATGAAATTTTGGGCTTGATGAAGGAAAGGGAAGGCAAAGAGAAATGAGGAGATCTACAGGAAGATAAACAAGATCAGGAATAGGTGCAATGAAGCTAGTGAAGCTTGGCTGAAAACAAAGTGCAAAAAAATGGAAGACCGACAAAACAGATCCTCAGGGTATGTACAGACGAATTGAAGAAATTGTCCACAGAAAAAAATACATGCACATCAACTGATTGCTTGAAATTGAAAGATGGCACGCTTATCATGGAAAAAGACAAAATATTAGACAGATGGGGAGAGTACATTAAAGACCTTTTTGAGAATGACAGAAACGAAGAACACATTATAAAAAACAACTTTGAAGGACCACCCATAATGAAAAAGATGAAACCAGGAAAAGCCCCAGGACCAGACAACATTACTACAGAGATGATTGAAGCCCTGGAGGAATTTGGCATAGAAAAAATAAGTCCTCCTAAATGAAATTTACGACACTGGAAAAATCCCCAAAGATATGTCAAAATCAATTTTCATTGCACTTCCAAAGAAGACAGGGGCTAAAGAATGCGAACTCCATCGCACAATCAGTTTGATGAGTCATGTAACAAAAATCCTATTAAGAATAATCATGATGAGGACAAGGAATAGAATCAAAAGAGAAATAGCAGAAGAACAGTGTGGATTTGTGGAAGGGAAAGCAACTATTAATGCCATATACATCCTAAGAACTACCATAGAGAGGTCAAATGAGATGAATAAGGATTTGTATTTATGCTTTGTTGACTACACCAAGGCTTTCGATCGGGTAAGACATGATGAATTGATCAACCAACTGGAGAGACTCGATGTTGATGGAAAAGATCTACGAATAATCAGAAATATGTACTGGGAACAAACAGCTGCAATGAGAATAGAAAACAATGTAAGCTCTTTCCAAAATATCAAAAGAGGAGTCAGACAGGGTTGTGTTCTGTCACCAGATCTGTTTTCACTTTACAGCGAAAACATCATGAGAAACCTAGAAGAAGACCTGGATTAAAGGTTGGAGGGAAAATGATAAACAACATTCGATACGCAGATGACACCGTGCTAATTGCAGAAAGTGAAAGAGACCTACAAAACTTGTGAATATACTAGAAATAGAAAGCAAAGGTAAGGGGCTGGAACTAAACAGCAGGAAGACTAAAGTCATGGTGATCAGTAAAAAACATGAAATCTCCTCATGCAAAATAACAGCAAATGTCACAACCCTGACAAGGTTGATAAATTCAAATACTTGGGAACGATTATTTCATCAGACGGCAGATGCACATCAGAAATAGCCGGCAGAATCAGCCAAGCCAAAACAGCATTCAAGAAGATGACAAGCATTCTTACCAACAAATGCCTGTCAATCAACATCTGAAAGAGAGTTCTTGAATGTTATATAGAACCAATACTGTTGTACGGATGCGAGGCGTGGACAGTCAACAAACAAAGCCAGAACAAGATTGAGGCAGCCGAGATGTGGTTTCTAAGAGGAATGTTGAGAGTTCCATGGACAGCAAACAAAACAAACGAGACAGTCTTGATGGAGGCAGACACAAGTTGATCACTCATAAGGAAGATTAGGAAAAGACAGGCAACATTTATAGGCCATTTTATGAGGAAGGGGGGATTTGGAGCACCTGGTCACAACGGGAAAGCTGGAGGGAAAGAGAGCACCGGGTAGACCCAGGGAAAAAGTGCTGGACGGACTTGCAGAGTGGCTGGGGACAAGGAGGGTGGGGGAGATGCTAGGGGCAACGAGAGATAGAGACAGATGGAAGTCCATGATCGCCAACGCTATGCGGCAGGGCACCTGATGATGATGATCCATGATTTCCATGTGATCCGCTTTGACCAATCACCAAGTGCTGAATAATTTCTATCAATCCTCATTCTTCTGGCCCTCATAGCTATCCTCTGTGAAAACCAGAGCAATATGGGTGAGGCTGGATGGGTGGGGAATCTGGGTTTTGGATTTGGTACTATACTAAGTCAAACAGGGATTTCAGTAAAGAAATCCTCATTTCAACTTTGCATGATTATACCAAATAAAAAACCATCACTTATATTTACTTTTTCTGTCCTCTTGTGATGTAAAGTGTCACATGGCTGTTCAGGTGCCATGATTTCTGGCCATTTAGTTGTGAACTACTTAGGCAGCCAGGCTCAGCACCAGCAAAGCCACTGTTATCTTTGGCACTGCTGCCTGCAAGGTGAATCCCGCAGCCTTCTTTGCTCTTCTTTGTTATTCTTTGTAAACTCACAGATTTTGGTTACTTACTGCAGGAGCTTGTTATGTTTGCCTTAAAGTTTATGATGGCTCTCAAAATTTGCACAGGATTGGAAAAGATATTGTTATTTTGTTCTGTGTGATCCAATTTGAGAATTCATATTTGTGATGTCCATATTGTGTATTTTTCATGCAAAGTCTTATGGAAAGCACGTATTATGTCTGAACAATGGGTGTAGGAGGAACAAATCGTTTTTAATTTTATATATATTCTATATAGTATATACAATTCCTTGGTTCCCCTCTTAATCTCTCTGATTGCTTTCAGTCAGTTGTTGTCAATGGAAATCAGTCTGAACCTGGTTGGCTTGCGGAGTTCCTCAGAAATCTGTGTTAAAGTCTGTCCTGTTCATCCTCTATACTTCACCCCCAGCCCACATCATCAACCAGTACGACATGAAATGTCATTTTTACGCTGATGATTCATTAATTCAGAATAGCACCACCCCCGAAAATATCACCTTCCTAATCTCAGAAGCATCCAGCTGCTTGTTGATATCCAGAACTGGATGACACAAAATGAACTACAGTTAAATGACGATAAAACCGAAGCCACGCTTGTAGGTACTAAAAATAAACTTGCCTCTATCACACTGTATACTATCCAGCTAGGTGACAATATCATCCCTCTTTCTGATTCTGTCAAGAACCTGGGTGTGACCTTGGGCAACGCTCTTTCTATGCAGAAGTTTCTGACCAGATCTGCCAATCATGCTACTATCAGATTCGGCGCATTGGTCACATTCCAAGATATCTTTCAACTGAGGCTGCATCTCAGATTGTGACATCTCTCATTTTGTCTCGCCGTGATCACTGTAATGCTCTCCCTACTGGACTACCAGCTTCTTCTCTCTTGTGTCTGCAATGCGTACAAAACACAGCTGCTGGTCTTGAACTCAGAAAGAAAAAGTTTGATCACATCAGTCCTCTCCTTCACTCTATTCACTGGTTGCCTGTCTTTAAAAGAACTGAATATAAATAAGCTGGATACCTCATGTTACAAATCTGTTAACCAGTTTGCTCAATCATATCTTTGCAACAATCAATATTTATACACCAACTCACACCTTGCACTTAGCTTCAGATACTCTTTCCCTTCAGGTCCCTAGATTTAAATTATCAACTGTTGGTCAGCGTTCTTTTGCTCTCTGAGGACTGTCAGCCTGGAATAGACTTTCGCTCTGTTTTCGCCTAACACCTACCCTTTCAGCTTTTAAATCCAATTTAAAACCTACTCTTTTCTCAACAATGATTCTACAACTACTTCTTTCCCTCAGTTTGTGCACTTTTTTTAAACAATAAATATGGTAAGGTAATCTTTGTTGACTGTATGCATATGCTTGGTGGTGAGTGCGCTTTGATTTGAACTATCAGGATTGGCATCGTCTAACTACTGTACTACATTGTAATACACATCAGCATTTACATGCTAAGAAAAACAAAATTCAAAAAAATTGGATGAACACTTTTGTTGTATTTGAAACGGAAAAACAAGTCTTTTTTTTCTCAAAGGACTGAATTACTAAAGATCATAATCATTCATGCACAGGGACGGAATTACTAAAGATCATAATCTTTTATGCACAGGGACTGAATTACTAAAGATCATAACCATTTATGCACAGGGACGGAATCACTAAAGATCGTAACCATTTATGCACAGGGACTGAATTACTAAAGATCATAACCATTTATGCAAAGGGTCTGAATTACTAAAGATCATAATCATTTATGCAAAGGGACTGAATTACTAAAGATCATAACCACTTAAGCACAGACTTCCCAAGTATCATTCTAGATGACTTGTTATCCCCAAATGTTCATTTTCTACCATCTGCTGAGATGAATGTTCATTCTTAAATAATAAACAGATATCAGATAATGTCTTCAAAGATATATGTCTCAGAGAATGGGCAATTAAACTGTATCATGCAGTGAACTGCCAAGTTCTAAAAAGGTGCATGCAATGTGTCAGAATATCTCAGCTTGGATCAGCAGAATTCATTCCATGCAGACTACAGAGTGCAAACACATAACCATACACAAGTACAATAGAAGTTAATAATGATAGCCTACTACTCGAAGATAGGGACAATGAGAGAATAAAACAGTTTGTAAAGGACTGACAGTTAAGCAAGTCTTCTCCAAACAAGTACCCATTGTGAAGATAGAATGACTACTATTGACTAGTCACTTCAAATAACACCATGTTCATGCATCAGTTTACAAACACTGTAAACAGTTACCTCTCAATTTCTTCACTCAGCCTTTCAGTCTAAAGAGTGTTGTGTCCAGAACCATGTCTAGGTACTAAGAGAAAAAAGCAAAAAACAAATTCAAAAAATAATAAAACATAAAGGATACACCCACACCCACACTCACACCCGCAACACACACACACACACACACACACACACACACACACACACACACACACACACACACAGTGACACACACACAGTGACACACACACACACCCTACTACTCAGCTAGCCCTATACAGAAGATTTATCTCACAACCGTAAGTGCACTGGAAAATGTGAGAGTTATTGGCACATACTGATGGGTAAATAGCTCCACTGCCTTGTGGACATCTCGGGAGAGAATAAGGCTAGCGGAGAGACCGCAAAGAAAAAAAAACGATGGAAGGCAACGGGAAACCACCATTGTATTCTCCCAAGAACATTATGGACAGAAAAAAGAAGGAAAATTAAGATAACGACGTGAATAGGTGCTCCAATGGAGCACCTTCGTCCGGTAGGGACTGTCATGCGGCGCAGGTGACACCAGACCGTCAGCCAGATACCGCAACCAAACTCAAACTCAAAAATACTGAAACAGCAACATGGAATATAAGAACTTTGTTCCAAAAAGGCAAATCAGACAATGTCAAAATGGAGATGGAAAGGCTTAACATTAGTATTTTAGGACTAGGGGAAGTGAGATGGAAGGGGGCAGGCATGATAACATTTGGAGAGTATACAGTGATATACTCTGGTGGAAACTCACATGAAAGAGGAGTAGGCATTGTAATGGACAGGGACAAATCAAAAGCAGTTAAGGGATACTGGGCTGTGTCCGACAGAGTCTTGCTGGTCAAATGGGGAGGCAGAACATTTGATTTAAACATCATTCAGGTGTATGCACCAACATCCACAAGTACTCAGGAAGACATCAACAACTTCCACGAAGTATTAGAGATGGCCAAGGCCCAATGCAAATCACAAAAAGTTACCATAATAATGGGAGATTTTAATGCTAAAGTAGGAAAGGGGAGGGAAACTTGTAGAATGGGCACAGATGAATGAGTTTATAGTAGGATACACCTGGTTTGAGCAGCCTAATAGAAGAAAATGGACTTGGATGAGTCCAGGAGATAATACCAAAAATCGGATTGACTACATCCTGATTAATAAAAGATTTAGAAATTCTTTACTGTCAGCAAAAACACTACCAGGCGCAGACTGCAACAGTGACCACAATCCTGTACTGGGAAGATTTAGGTTGAAAGTACGGAAAAGAAAACAGACCAAAAGCAACATCAAACTAGATCTTGGACTCTTAAAGACAGATGAAGTGATATGTCAAAATTTAATGTACATGTTCAACAAAATTCAGTGCTCTGGAAGACATCGGTAACAGTGAGGAACAATGGACAAAGTTGAGAAACTCGATAAATGAAGCTTGTGAAGAAATCCCTGTAGTAGATAGAAAAGCAAAAAAGAACTGGATGACAAAAGAAATTTTAGGCTTGATGGCAGAACGGAGGAAGGCAAAGAGAAACAAGGAAATATACAGGATGATAAACAAAGAAATCAGGAATAGATGCAATGAAGCTAAGGAAGCTTGGCTGAAAACAAAATGCAAAGAAATAGACGATCAACACAAAACGGATCCTCAGGATATGTACAGATGAATTGAAGAAATTGTCCACAGGAAAAATACATGGAAAAAGACAAAAAAAGACAAAAGACAAAATATTAGACAGATGGGGAAGAGTACATTAAAGACCTTTTTGAAGATGACAGAAATGAAGAACACATTATAAGAAAGAACTTTGAAGGACCACCCATAATGAAAGATGAAGTTAGAGCAGCACTGAAAAAGATGAAACCAGGAAAAGCCCCAGGACCAGACAACATTACCACAGAGATGATTGAAGCCCTGGAGGAATTCGGTATAGAAAAAATAACAGTCCTCCTAAATGAAATTTACAACACTGGAAAAATCCCCAAGGATATGTCAAAATCAATTTTCATTGCACTTCCAAAGAAGACAGGGGCTATAGAATGCGAACTCCATCACACAATCAGTTTGATGAGTCATGTTACAAAACTCCTGTTAAGAATAATCATGATGAGGACAAAGAATAGAATCAAAAGAGAAATAGCAGATGAACAGTGTGGATTTGTGGAAGGGAAAGCAACTATTAATGCCATATACATCCTAAGAACTATCATAGAGAGGTCAATCAAGGTGAACAAGGATTTATATTTATGCTTTGTTGACTATATCAAGGCTTTCGATCAGGTAAGACATGAAGAATTGATCAACCAACAAGAAAGACTCAATATTGATGGAAAAGATCTATGAATAATCCGAAATATGTGTTGGGAACAAACAGCTGCAATGAGAATAAAAAACGATATAAGCTCTTTCCAAAATATCAAAAGAGGAGTCGGAGAGAGTTATGTTTTGTCAACAGATCTGTTTTCACTTTACTGCGAAAACATCATGAGAAACCTTGAGGAAGACCCTGGATTAAAGGTTGGAGGAAAAATGATAAACAACATTCGATACGCAGATGACACCATGCTAATTGCAGAAAGTGAAAGGGACCTTGTGAATATACTATCCACCTGTTCAGTTCTGGGTTGAGGGACAGGTTGCTGCAGATTGTTGATCTTAGGCTTACGATTTGGTGTGATCACTGATGCTGATGTCTTCACTGGTGTTCTACCCCATGATCTCTGTCTTCTCTTCTTCAGACTGATCATGAGGAGCAGCCTATCCTCTGACACCAGGTTGTATGACATGTCAAGACAGTATCAGTCAAGGCAGCATTTCCCAGATCAGGACTGATGCACTTTGGTCTTCCTTCTGAGGCATGAAACTGAAAGGTTGACGAGCTTGCCATCAGACCTTGTGTGTATGTACATTCTGTAATCAGATGCTCTGACTGAAAGCGTATGACTGTACCAGGGATAACAAGATTCCAAAGAATGTTTGAGTGAGGATGCAACCCTGCTTCACTCTGACGATCCCGTGCTAATTGCAGAAAATGAAAGAGACCTACAAAACCTTGTGAATATAATAGAAATAGAAAGCAAAAGTAAAGGGTTGGAGCTAAATAGCAAGAAGATTAAAGTCATGGTAATCAGTAAAAAAACAACAACATGAAATCCCCTCATGCAAAATAACAGCAAATGGCACAACCTTGAGACAGGTTGATAAGTTTAAACACCTGGGAACGATCATTTCACCAGATGGCAGATGCACATCAGAAATAGCCAGCAGAATCGGCCAAGCCAAAACAACATTCAAAAAGATGGAAAGCATTCTTACCAACAAATGCCTATCCATTAAAATCAGGAAGAGAGTTCTTAAATGTTATATAGAACCGATAATGTTATACGGTTGTGAGGCATGGACAGTCAACAAGCAAAGCCAGAACAAGATTGAGGCAGCCAAGATGTGGTTTCTAAGAAGAATATTGAGAGTTCCATGGACAGCAAAAAAAACAAACGAGTCTTGATGGAGGCAGACACAAGAAGATCATTCATAAGGAAGATTACGAAAAGACTGGCAACATTTACTGGTCATTTTATGAGGAAAGAGGAATTAGAACACCTGGTCACAACAGGAAAGCTGGAGGGAAAATGAACACCAGGTAAACCCAGGGAAAAAATATTGGACGGACTTGCAGAGTGGCTGAGGACAGAGAGGGTGGAAGATGTGCTTGTGGCAATAGGGGATAGATGCATACGGAGGGCCATGATCGCCAACGCCATGTGGAAGGGCACTTGATGATGATGATGATGATGGGAGCTCATTAGTGGGTATCAGAGCATATCTATACGACAGTGGGCCATGTGCGTTACATGTTTAGGGGGCCAGATCTCCTCCCTTTTTATCCAGATCTACTACCCAGTCTGCACCATAACATGACAAACTTTGTGAGAATGGGGGATACCGCAAGATGGTGTTGTTACAGGCACAGTAATATAGAACAGGCCATATACAAGTGACAACCCAAATAGCAAGCAAGTAGGGATCCCACAGCAATCACTATACCTGGTAAGAAAAGGCTCTAATATGCATCTCTTTCCTTCAGATGAACAGCACTTTATAGCACCAGTCCTCACCAAATTATGCCGCTCAGGATAAACATTCTTGCCAATAGTTGAAGTCTTTAAAAGAAGAATACAATTTGCTAAAGAGAAACATCTTTTCAAATGGCTTGTTGTCCCTGATAAATGGACAATTTATGTTGAAAGTGTACGTATTATGTATGCTCACATTATGCCCATCACATAGTGTGTTTGTACATACATATGTGTGTATAAGTGAGTATGTTTTCATTTCCATACAACTTTCAACACTTCATGTATATCATATCATATAACTTTGACATTTCATATACCATATCATCACAACAACCCACAAGATAACATAGTTGCACCAACCTCTTCATACTTAACAAGATACCACTCACAAGGTAACATAATTTCACCAACCTCTTCGTAGCTAATCTGAATCAATCCTTGCTGGTTCACATCTTTGTGACGAAACTTGTCTGTGAAGCTTTTCAACATCACACAGGCTTGGATGAAGTCATCAAAGTTGATGTTGCCTCGACCCCCACGATCAAACACCCTCACCACTAACTGTGAAAACTGTGGTGACCTGCATTAAAAGATCTTTTTTAAAATGTAAATTTCTGTTTAGTGTCAACACTTACCATATCCAACTTATGCAATATGGCACACAACTGCTCTATTTTTGGCCGGAACCAACAAACATCTCTGAGAATTTACTGAAAATATGCTTCCAGGCACACAGGCTACACCCACAATGCCTCTGTTGTGCATAAACACATTTCCTCTTCCATATTTCTGTAGTTTTGAGGAGATACATCAGAATATTCAGACGAGGGAATGGATTGGTAGGACTGAGACTTGGATATGGTAGTATGCTAACTAAACAGGAATAAATGAAGAAAAATCCTTTCTAGCATCAGACAGACTACCATATACAGTTTATGCAGAATTTCATCCTTGGATGGTGGGAGTGGTCTGCCATCCTGATAGCACCGGTCACCATGAAGGAGACACAAGACGGACTGCTTGGACATGAGACTCCGAGTTCTCAAGTTTGGAATAATTACAAGACGGGTCTCCTCTTTCTAGAAGAAAAAAAATTTGATTCTGAATTGTGAAGTGTCTTTTTTTTCTCTTTTTTTCTTTTTCTTTTTTTTTTCTTTTTTTTTTTTTTTTTTTGTATGGAAAGAGGTTTCATCAAGATCTTTTACTCATGTGCACACAAGTGTTCAAAAAGAATGTCATGGTTAAAATCAAACAATGAAACAAATGTAATGTTTGGTCAAGGAGAAAGTCAAATTTGCCAGTAGTCAGTCTGCTTCAACTCCAAAAAATTTACAATTCTTGGACTTTATTTTCATAATGTTCTGTCAAATATAATACAGTGGACATTTTTCTATTAAAAGTCACTCAAACTCTGGAGGGAAAAACCCCAACTAACTGTAACTTCATTATTAAACAGAATGCCAGTAATGAAATTTATCAAAATATTTAAGAACAATTGCTGCTAAATCCTTCTGATGCTTCACGAAGAAAGCTCAGCACGCAACACCAGTTTGCTTTTCCCAGAATGTAAATGTCTTTCATTCATACAATACATGTCCATTTACAAAAATATCCATGTATGAAAACTGAAAGCAAGACACTGCACAAAAATCAGTTTGGGATTCATTAGTGCACAAAATATGTTAAGTCGAAACACATAAGCACCATGCTCCTGCGTTACCAACCTAAAAGGTAATTTGAAAAACATACGTGAAAATTAAGAATTACATGTAGGCTAATCAGCATATCATCTTTTCTGTAAGAAGCATACTGATGAAAAAGATAAGAAAGTCCTCCAGAACTGCTGCCTATGCACATTAGTCGCACTGATATCTGGCCATAAGCTTGAGTAAAGTATGCATGGACCAAGACAATGTACTGAAAGCAGACCTCTGGTCATAGTTCTTGGAGTGCCTTGCTATGTAAATTTATCTGTGTCCCTCTTGAAGCCAATGCTTTCACTGGCCACAACATAGTCACATATGCTTCTCCATTAGTCTACATCATGTGTTTGAACAGTCCATGCTGAAAACCACAGGCTTGTTCATACTGATTGATCCATTCAAGCTGCCTTTGACAATGTCAACATTCTGGAAAGGCTCAACATACTCCCTCACCATGTCCTCCTCCTTTGGAATGTCCCTGTCTTCCACGTCCATCACATCTTTTTGCTTCATCAGCATGTCCTGATCCTTCATCAGATTTGTCCCAAATCCTCATTAGAACACCCTATTCCTCCACAAGATTGTACTTGTCCTTCATGAGAATGTCCTTACCCTTCATCAAAATGGCCTCCAGCCTGCCAATGTTCATCATCAGCCTACCCTTTTCCTCCATCAAAATATCCTTATCTATTTCGACATGTCCTTGTCCTCTAAGTCCAGCACATCAAAATGTCCTTGATCCTCATTAGAATGTCCTTTTCCTCCATCAGAATGTCCTTGTCCTTCATATTCTCACGCCTGCTATCAATCTTCATCAGCCTATTCTTTTCCTCCAGCAGAATATCTTGGTCCTTCATCAGTTCATCCTTTTTCTTCATCAGATGGTCCATGTCCTTCAACACCATATCTTTATTCTTCAGTTGACATCCATTCTTCAGTCAGTATCCATTCATTCTGTCTTTAGAGGTTTGCACTTGTGCCTTTGTCAGAGTAGTATCCCGTTTTTTGGGGGGATGATGGTTGCTGATAAATGCTCTCTTTCTCCTCAATTCATATATTCTGTAAAAACATCTCCAAATGATAGTTTGAATGGAGAACTTGCAGTCAGACGTGTAAGGCACTTGCATTTTGTTTTCTTAAGTCCTAATCATTCATTCCAAATCAGTTTTCTGTCCAAAGTATTTTTCAATTGCCTTGTACAGTAGCGGAGCTTGCATTTTGCTTTCTGAAGTGCTTGTCGTACATTCCAAATTTTCTGTCCAAACCAACGGTCCATTGCCTTGCATAGCACTCATTTAAAACTGCAATGTACATGTAACTCTGCTATGGGGCATGATTTTGGCCAAGTTCTTTGTCATGTCCATTCTGTCGATTTGCAGACACTGTGAGCAGTAAGGTTTTGTCTCTTGTGTGTTTTTTCTTTTGCTTCCTTTCTGTTGTCGCATTCAACCCAAAACAGTCTTTTTCCCATGTTGTCATATTTAGAACTGGTACCAGCCACTTAACACTGCTGATCAGTATTCACCTCCTCGTTTTCTACTCGTATAGGTATGCTGTTTATGACCCACATCAGTCTGCGTGTTCTTTTTTGTGTTATCCACACCACTTCTGTTATTATCTGCTTGTTGTCATTATCCTCTACCTCTTTCTTCATGTTCCAGCGTTTGTCTGCCCCCAGACTACTTGGATCATTGCCTCTATGGTACATACTTTTCATCCGGATTTTAAACAATGTCAGTAGATTTGGTGATCATCTCACTCATCTCAGCATATTCATGAACACCCTGGGAAGACTCATCTGTGCAACACTGGTAATGGTGTCCTTCACTTCAGGATCCTGGCATACTTTAAAAATAACAGAACTGGGACTGATGTCTGACTTCCCAGTATCTTTTGAGATGCTAGGCTGGATTTCTAAGAATTCTGGTCATCTTTACCAGGAATGTTCTCAGTACACAGAAGGCCATCTTCACAGGTATTTGAACCACTTGTTTCTTTTAAATCCTCCTCTAGTTTGATATCCTCTCACTGATTCAGTTTTAACTAAATACTTGGCTTGAGACCTGCTAAAATTAAAATGGCTACGTCAATGAGTTGAGCTGATTTTCATATCCTCCTTAACTGTCTATTACAGGAGATTAAAGTGTTGTAGATTGGTTGGATGTCCTATCCATTGTAATGATATTGATATCAGTAAATTTTTCTTGTACAGCGGTATATTCTCCAAATTCATTTTGATAAAGAGTGTAAAATATATATATAAAACACAAGGGCTGATCAAAACGACTAGTCAGTCAGGCTCTATTTGTTAGTTGGTCATAGTATATATACATTCTTAATTTGTATTGCTATAAGTATAACAGATAGTCTTTGCCCTATTCATATGAACAAAATCATAATGACATTATTTTTTGTTTAATTCTATGACATTGAAAATGTGATATAACTAAATGTATGTCTAAAAATGGATCCTAATACAGAGCAACTTAGATGAAGTGTCTTCACATGGCTCAGTTGTGTGTGCAGATAAGTATATGTCACATAGGATAGTTTGCCACTGAACTGATAGTTTCAAACCAGGAAAAGTTAACTTGAAAGATAAAAACCAATGTGGATGTCCAAGTGATGTCCAGAACAAGCAAAGTGTTCAGCTTGTTATTAAGAGAGTAGTTGAAGATTAAAATTTACAAGGCACGGGTGAACGGATTCTGCGGTATGATCGTGACATGAGAAGAGTGGCTGCCAGAGGATACTTCATCTTCCCCCAGAGAAGCAAAAACACCCCCCCCCCCCCCCCCCCCACCGAGTTCAGCGTCCTAAGTAATTGCTTGAAATGTTTCAGCCAAAGGGCCCCAAATGATCATGTGATTTATCACAGATGATATAACACTGACTAAATTCTATGACATCCCAAACAATCATTCAATCAAATGTGGATAGGTGCCAACGACAAAAGACTAGATGTACTGAGGTTTGGTTTTCAAAGCTGAAAGACATTTTCTTCAACTCCTATGGCTCTGTAGCTGTCAATCTTTTCGTCCTTATCTTCCAGTGTTAAACATGGCACACAGGGCAGGGACCAAGGCTCTCCATCTTTCTCTATCAGCTGTTAATATTTTGTCTGAAAAGTCTACTGTTACTGCTAGATATGTAGAAAGTGTTTTGCCCAAGTTGTCCGGTCAATCCATGACCGATGTCTGAACATGGATACACCAAAATGCTTCTTTTTAGTGACAACACAAATGCCCATAAAGCCAAGGTCACTTTGATCTATCTGCAAGAGCAATCCTTTCAAGTTCTCCCTCGCCCAAACTACACTCCCGACTTAGCCCCATTCAACTATTTCTGGTTGTTTCCCCTTCTGAAACAAAACCTGGCTGACAAGAACTTTTCAAGAATTCAGGACAAACAAAGAAACAGTGAAATCAAGCTTTTGCAGCTGCATCTCAGAGAAATCAAGCTTTTGCAGCTGTATCTCAGAGTATCAAAAAGCATTTAGTACTTGGTTGACAAGGCTGTGAAGAGAGAGGGAGAGAGAGAGAAAGAGAGAGAGAGAGAGAAACTGAAACTGAAAATGGTTTATTGCCATTGACATTTTTGTCCTTGTGGCAAGGAGCATAAAACAAAGCCATTAAATTTTACGGTGATATTTTCGCGAAATAAAGATCTATCGATATAGTCATGGCTGACATTACATCCATTTAAGGGTTTTTTTCCCCTAATGATGAAGAAAAAATTGAAGGAAAAAAGTTGAACAAAAAGTTGAAGAAACAGTTGACCACCCGACATAAATAGTCATATAAGTAAGAGGGAGACCCAAATCCGGCAAATACACATAAGAACAGTATAAAGTGATATCTTCACTGGAAATAAACTTACATTAATTTACTGCTGTGTTATTTTCTTTCTCCGACTTTCCCAAGCAAGGGCGATAAATTTAGCGAGGGATTTTTGATATTTTTCATCTTCAGTCATGAGTATTCTGGTAATGACCCTTTGACTTGAAATGTCCTCATCGAAGATTATGCATTTTTGTCGTATACTTTCATACAACTTGCAAACAAACAAAATATGCATTTCATCTTCTGCTTCTGCATCACACATGGGACAAATAGAGTGTGCTGATGAATTTAAGTAAAACCATCTTGTTGTTGCATTTAGCCATAGGGCTCTTAGTCTAAAACGAGCAAGATTGCTTCTGTGCCATTTATTTGTTACGGCCTTAATATATTTTTACGTTTGAAATATACTTATAAAGGAAAGGAACCAATCATATTTCTCAGATTCTTCCACTTGAGCATGCCAGTTTTGTTTGTATGAATCAACTAGTCTATCCCTAAATTCTGAAATAAATCCTTGTTCATAACCAACTCCCTGGCACATCCACACAATACCAAATCCATGTGTGGTTCATATTTTCTTAACGAAATATGCCCAGTTTTGTTTACACGAATCTAACTGATTCAGTAACATCTCATATGCCTGCTTGCACAATCTTGACACTGGGAGCTGGGTTAATTTCAACCAGTATTTAATACACTTCATTTGAGTTTTCAAAATCAAAGGATAACGGCCAGTTTCTCCATACAACATTTTATTAGATGAATGCAATGGTACCGAAAGAAAGCGTTTGATGGAAAATGTATGTACCTTTTCCATTTTATGATTGCTTGAAAATCCCCATATTTCTGAGCCATATGTTAAGATTGGTTCAATCTGCAAGTCGAAAAGTTTCCAAAACATCGAGAAGTCAGTGCAGTTCAACTTTCTTAAAGATCTTAAAATTTCCATTGTTCCTCTTTTCCCTTTTCCGCTGCTTTCCACCCATGCGCTTTGGAGACTCAGTTTTGTTGTAAAAATAATACCTAGATATTTATACGAGTTTGTTACTTTAACTTTAGATATTTATATGAGTTTGTTGCTTTAACTTCAGAGTCACCATAAAACCATTTTTCTTAAGCTGAAAGATGTCCTCCCTTACGGAAAATCATCACATTCGTCTTTTCTAGGTTCACAGACAGTAACAACCTATCAGATTCATGTTTTAAAGCATTTAGTTGATTTTGTAACCCTATGACAGTGTCTGACAAAAGCACCACATCATCAGCAAATAGCAGTAAGAAGACTTCAACAGCACCAGGCAATAACTGTACACCATGTCTCCCTTTTTTGGCTATTTCTAACGCTAACTCATTAATGAAAAATGAAAATAGTAAGGGGCTGAGGAGACATCCTTGTTTCACTCCTCATGGACATTCGAAAAAGTTGGGAGTACATATCTTTGTCACAAACACATGCTAACACAGAATTATATATACTTTTAAGAGAAAATTATATAATTTACCATTAACTCCATTCTTGCGCAGAATACCCCAAAGTAAATTTCTATTAACTGAGTCAAATGCTTTGCGAAAATCTACAAATGCTATGTATAGTTTATGTGATTAAGAAGGTATTTTTGGACTAAAGCGTACAGTGTGAAAATGTGATCTATTGTACTGTAACCAGATCGAAATCCTGCTTGGACTTCCATTATTTTTTCATCCCTCTCTGCCCATTTCGTTAGTCGTTTATTTAATATATTTGTATAAACTTTGCCTAAAACACTTGTGAGTGCAACCCCTCGGTAGTTGTCTGGGTTGTTTACATCTCCTTTCTTATGTATGGGGACAATAATAGATTTGGCCCATTCTGTGGGGAAAATACCATTTTCAAATAACCGATTAAATAGAATGACTATAAAGTTTAACACTGAATCGCTGGAATGTTCAGAGAGAGAGAGAGAAAGAGAGACAGAGACAGAGAGAGAGAGAGAGAAAGAGAGAGAGAGAGAGAGAAAAGAGAGAGAGAGAGAGCGAGAGAGAAATCTGATAGACTGAAAGTCTCACGTATGTTGGATGTCCCATTTTTGTTTAGCAAAGTGACAAGACTTTTGAATCATTCCTCGTATGTCACACATATACACATCAATAAACATGCACAGATAAATGTAAAAAACTGTCTAACCATACACACCTATATATATAAATTTATGGTCATAAATGTATATACAGGAATGATGGCACAAAGCCACATGATCAGCAGCCAGAAGTGGGAGGTGCACAGTGAAGGATATATAACTATGAAATCAACAATGAAAAGCCTGGGCAAACAGGTAGGTCTTTAACTCTGACCTGAAATGCAAAAGGATGGGCAGATCCCTAGGATCAGCTGGCAGTGAGTTTCAAACAGATGGCATGATGAAACTGAAAGCACGCTCATCAGCCCATTTCAGATTGCCTTGTGCATCAAAGGAAGATTTTTCTTTTGGTCCCATTTTCTATTGTCACTTTACTGACCACAGAAGTTGAGACAAATTTTCCACAATGCTATGATGATGATGACAATGGGCATGATAATCATGATGCTATGGAGCTCCATTCTGGATGGAGATTGCATGACAGGGCTGTACTCTAGGTTTGCTTTCATAATATATCCTGGCATCAACCAGGCCTAAGAAATATACACACCCACAGTGTTGGTCAGGAAATTTGAACAAAACCCCCAATGATGCATCCATGAAGAGGATAAGACTCAACTGTGTAATCCCCGTCTTCCCAAGCACATTCAATTCTGGGTAAGAGGACCAGGCTGGGGTTGAAGTCTCTGTGTCTCTTTCAAACACACACACACACACACACACACACACACACACACACACAACACACACACACACACACACACACACACACACACACACACACACAGGGAGAGGATGCACAAAGAAAAATCTGGCCAGAATGTGGCCCACCCCTGTAAGTCAAACCGCCTCCCCCCTTTGTCCCATCCCCATACACTGTGACACACCACACACTAAGCTGATCATGAATGAACTATCAGGGGAACAAAGTCTTGTAACTTAGCAGTCAACATTTCTGAATGAAACTGATAGTGAATGAAACATTATCAATACTTCACTTGACAGCAACGTCAAGGTGATCATGAAATCATGATGCACATTGTACATCAACACTGCAGGAAAGAGGTTAATTCATAAAACAAGACCATGCATTTTTTGGCAAATTAATACAGCTTAACACTCAATGAAAAATTAGGGAAGCTGATCTTTTATATTTGTCCTAAATCTCGTGAATTTCTTTCTTTGTTATATTTTGTGTATGCTTGACAAAGGTAAGTTGGCCGAAAATATGTGCCTGTCTGGTTTTGTTAATTGAATGTGTTTCTCATTCCACTGTCACATGTTTATATATGCACACAAATTATGACTAAACACACACACACACACACACACACACACACACACACACACACACACACACACACACACACACACACACACACAAATACAGTACACTGGAGATCCATCAACAATGACATTGAATTGTCTATTACATAGACGAACAGAAAGGACAACAGGAATACATAATAATTTATGTTTATGCAGATTTTTTTTTTCAAAGTTTCTTTCCTTCTGCATATATGAATATTTACACGTCAATCTTTACAAGTTGTATATAAAATTCTTGTTCATGCTTTAATATTTTGGAAAATTGCATATCAATGGGTTGTTTACAGATTGGGTATACAATTATGCAGAATCTTGTTTTAAATCTGACTCAGAATTTCACACAGATATCCGAGTAAGTTCACGAGTTGTAAAAAATGCAGTTCAAAGAATTGCAATACTGTGATGTGCTTCATAAGCAACATATTTTAGTGCTTTCACTTCTACATCTGAAAATATTTTTGCTTTCTTTTTATTGCTATGTTTTATCCATCATACTAAAATGATAAAGTATTAGAGAAAAGCCCAGATCTATTCAATATCTTTACAGTATGATGACAAACTTTTTAAAAATTTAGTTTTTCATTCCAGCTACCTTGAAAGTGAAGGGTAAACCCAGACATTTGAAGCAGTATCAGAATGCATGTAAAGGCTGTTACCCAGTTAAAATATTCTGAGTCTTTTTCCCTAAGATGTATGGCAATAGCCTGTTTTTTTACACAGCTATAGAGAAAAGTCAATCTCAGAAATGGCTGAGAAATGGCTCTGTGAAAACGGCTCTCAAGTTCAATTCATATTGCTTATAGCCCAGCCAACCACTAGAGCCATATCAGGGCTAACACCATGTTAAAAACAACAACTAGGTTAAGATAATAGACAACAGTTAAAAAAACATGCTCACCGTTAACCTTGGAAGTCTAAAATGCAATTAAAGAAAAACATACTCAGATGTAAAATCATATCAGGTGAAATCTATTGATCTCATGTAAAAACTGGAAAATTGCATGCGGAGGGAAGTCTCACAAGTGGTTCTTTAACTCTTACTGTCTGTTAGGGGTTTTAAGTCTGGCCGAAGGCTTTACACTACGCGAATTGTCAAAGAGGGGGTCAGGTCAGTAAAATGATAATAACTTTTTTTGTATCCAACCTACAGCAAACATTTTGGCATGCCCATGTTCAAAATAAAATTGTGCATCTTGTGAATAATGTTACATTGATATTATTGTCATATTGAGATAATTAGAAATCTTAATTACAGACACATTTTACAGCTCAGACAAAAAACCAGTTGTATGGTTGATACTCATAGCACTATAGCTGACCAGGTAATACTTGTACATCCAAACTCAAAGAAAAAAAGATGTTCCTTGACATCCTACCAATAAGTTCACCACCACACAAAATGTCATTGTTGCTTTATTTTGATGCTTTTCACCTCTAATTGACTTCAGGTCACATCCCCAAAAATGACAAAAACCAGACACTTTAGCTGTTACACATGTCACAACTTGTTCGTGAGTAGTTGTTTTTTTCTATAGTGGCTGCAAATTTTCTAGCGTAGAACCATCATTTGATGCAAAAATAAGTAAAAACCACTAAAAAAAAAAAAAGTGTGCGCTCATCTGTGGACTTTTTTCACTGATCATATGATGTAGGTGAGTTTCAGAAAGTCGTCATTTCTTTGAAGAAGGCCCAGCTGTCACAACCATCCAAAGAAACTAACTCATCATTTCAGTGTCAGAAAACTCTCACCACTGTCACTGATGATATTATTGCTATTAGTATCGTCCAGTGTTTCTTGAAACAGTTTTGTCGCCTGCTCAGCAGTCAGTCTCATAGGGCGCCACCCACCCGATGCCATGAAAAATCAGAACACAGCACAAGATGCAAAAAAACCCAACTTCAAACTACTCCACCAACACAGAAAAGTGTGAAATGGAAATGCAAGTATCTATTTCCGTAAAGCAAGCTGTAAACCCGGCTGATAGAAAAGTAGTGACTGTCGCAATCCAGATGTCCAGTAACTGAAAAAGCCGACTGAGCTGGCTTGCCGTCCATTCAGGTTTTGAGTTAAGGAGTCTGTCGTGTAGTGCTTATGTCTCACATCGTGCAAGTCCCAGCAATCATGAAGAAGGTGTCTGTTGCTCAATAGGTCATCACATGGTATACACCATGGTGCTTCATTTTTTGAAAGGTAGGAATGAGTTAAGGATGTGTGACCTGTGTGAAACCTACCTAACTACACTGTTTCTTTCTTACAGATCCCTGCAGCACATGGGAGAACTTCTTTCAGGCTGGGATGAATTTTGAAAAGTTTGTTATCTTGTCTGTTTATTCCAATCCTTCTGCCACAGATTTCTCACATAACTATATACTTTGGATTTTACATCTGGGTAAGGAATGAAGGATTTAGACATCTTTTCCCTTGTGGCATTCTTGGCCAGGCAGTCAGCCATTTCACTGCCAATATGGCAGGAATCCTGGCAAAAACAATCCCGTAAGCTTCATTTGTAAGAGTGGACAGTTCGAAAAACTTCAGAAGTTCTGGCTGACTAATGCTTCGGCCAGCAATTGCCTGCAAAGCAGAAAGGGAGTCAGAAAAAATTAGAAATCTTTATGCATGGATTGGGGCACCATTTTTTGTGCCAAACCAGAGCAGACGGTTCAGCAGTATAAATGGAACTGTCTGACAGAATGTGTTTTGAAAACGAACGATTGGGCACAGCGGAACTGAAGGCAGCAGCAGTGACATCGTCAACAGACTTTGATCTATCAGTGAAGATTCTGTGGGATAACGGAAAATTCTGACACAGTTCTGCTTAAAACAACTTGCATACCAGTGAACTGGTACAGTCTTTACGGAAGGAAGCAAGATCAAAACAGACCCTCAATGTTGTCAAAGTCCAGGTTGGCTGTCTGGAAATTTCAAGAAGTTGGAAAAAAACTGCTAAATTTATACCATCCTTTTCGATATGAGGATGATACCGATTCCTAAAGGAGGAGTGACTTTCAGATGTTTTTTAAATTCGCTTTAAAATCTGGAGTTGAAGACACAGTCATAGGCCAGCTTTTCTGGTTCAAAGAGCAGTTTCAAACAGAAATTGATGGTTAATTTCAGTCTACGGTTGGGCAGGGAGGGTTCCCCTGCTTCCGTTTATAAACTGTAGACAGCAATTGTTCTGAATGCACCAAGTGCAGAGATGCAGCCCTTGATGGTGAATGGGATACTGCATAATCATAGTCCAGTTTAGAGCGAATTAAAGCTCTGTACAGGTGAAGCTTGTCATATTGGCAGATGTGATGCGTCTAGTGTGTCGGCTTCAGCCTGCGCCGCTGGCTAGCACTGCTGTGCGAAAAGAAGAGCAGAAGGCGTAAGTCTCTTCCTGTCAGTACATAGCCTCTCCATCAGCAAGCCCTACGCTGTGCCTCCTCGTGGGCACAGGCAGTAACTGAGCACCTCACGGACTCAGGTTGAATCTTGTAGGACTCGGAGGAGGTCTGGCCCCCAGACGTGAGGCATGCAGGCCCACCGGCGTGTGGATACGCCCTGGTGCCCACGAACCAGACTCCCAAGCTATGGGTGAATAGCTCCACTGCCTTGTGGACATCTCAGGAGAGAGTAAGGCTAACGGAGAGACCGTACACAAACTGATGGAAGGCAACGGGAAACCACCATCGTAATTTTTCCCAGGTTATCATGGACAGAAACAAAAAGATCAAAGACAACGATGTAAATAGGTGCTCTGTTGGAGCAGCTTCGTCCGGTAGGGATCATCATGCAGCGCAGGTGACGCCAGACCGTCAGCAAGTTACTGCGAACCCTCAACATCAAAGTTTGCAACATGGAATATAAGAACATTGTTACAAAAGGGTAAATTAGAAAATATCAAGACAGAGATGGAAAGACTTAACATTGGTATTTTAGGACTAGGGGAAGTGAGATGGAAGGGGGCAGGCATGATAACATCAGGTGAATACACAATGATATACTCTGGTGGTAACTCACATGAAAGAGGAGTAGGCATCATGATGGACAAAGACAAATCAAAAGCAGTTAAGGGATACTGGGCTGTGTCCGACAGAGTTTTGCTGGTCAAATTGGGAGGCAAACCAATTGATATCAACATCATTCAGGTGTATGCACCAACATCCGCAAGTTCTCAGGAAGACATCGATAACTTCTACGAAGTATTAGAGATGGCCAAAGTCCAATGTAAATCACAAGAAGTTACTGTCATAATGGGAGATTTTAATGCTAAAGTGGGACAGGATAGGGTGGAGGATATAGTTGGACCTCATGGCCTTGGTACGCAAAATGAAAGGGGTGAAAAACTTGTAGAATGGGCACAGATGAATGAGTTTATAGTAGGAAACACCTGGTTTGAGCAGCCTAATAGAAGAAAATGGACTTTGATGAGTCCAGGAGATAATACCAAAAATCAGATTGACTACATCCTGATCAACAAAAGATTTAGAAATTCTTTACTGTCAGCAAAAACACTACCAGGCGCAGACTGCAACAGTGACCACAATCCTGTAATGGGAAGATTTAGACTGAAATTGAGGAAAAGGAAACACACCAAAAACAACATCAAATTAAACCTTGAACTCTTAAAGACAGATGAAGTGATACATAAAAAATTTAATGTACATGTTCAAAACAAATTCAGTGCTCTGGAAGATGCTGGTGACAGTGAGGAACAATGGACAAAGTTGAGGAATTCGATAAATGAAGCTTGTGAAGAAATCCCTAAAGCAGATAGAAAAGCAAAAAAGAACTGGATGACTAATGAAATTTTGGGCTTGATGGAGGAAAGGAGGAAGGCAAAGAGAAATTTTGGGCTTGATGGAAGAAAGGAGGAAGGCAAAGAGAAATGCGGAGATCTACAGAAAGATAAACAAGGAGATCAGGAATAAGTGCAATGAAGCTAAGGAAGCTGGGCTGAAATCAAAGTGCAAAGGAATGGAAGACCGACACAAAACGGATCCTCAGGGTATGTACAAACGAATTGAAGAAATTGTCCACAGAAAAAATACATGCACATCAACTGGTTGCTTGAAATCGAAAGATGGCATGCTTATCATGGAAAAAGACAAAATATTAGACAGATGGGGAGAATACATTAAAGACCTTTTTGAGGATGACAGAAACGAAGAACACATTATAAAAAAGAACTTTGAAGGACCACCCATAATGAAAGATGAAGTTAGAGCGGCACTGAAAAAGATGAAACCGGGAAAAGCCCCAGGACCAGACAACATTACTACAGAGATGATTGAAACCCTGGAGGAATTTGGCATAGAAAAAATAACAGTCCTCCTAAATGAAATTTATGACACTGGAAAAATCCCCAAAGATATGTCAAAATCAATTTTCATTGCACTTCCAAAGAAGACAGGGGCTATAGAATGCGAACTCCATCACACAATCAGTTTGATGAGTCATGTAACAAAACTCCTGTTAAGAATAATCATGATGAGGACAAGGAATAGAATCAAAAGAGAAATAGCAGAAGAACAGTGCAGATTTGTGGAAGGGAAAGGAACTATTAATGCCATATACATCCTAAGAACTATCACAGAGAGGTCAAATGAGATGAATAAGGATTTGTATTTATGCTTTGTTAACTACACCAAGGCTTTCGATCGGGTAAAACATGATGAATTGATCAACCAACTAGAGAGACTCAATGTTGATGGAAAAGATCTACGAATAATCAGAAATATGTACTGGGAACAAACAGCACAATGAGAATAGAAAACAATGTAAGCTCTTTCCAAAATATCAAAAGAGGAGTCAGACAAGGTTGTGTTTTGTCACCAGATCTGTTTTCACTTTACAGCGAAAACATCATGAGAAACCTAGAAGACGACCCAGGATTAAAGGTTGGAGGGAAAATGATAAACAACATTTGATATGCAGATGACACCGTGCTAAGTGAAAGAGACCTACAAAACCTTGTGAATATACTAGAAATAGAAAGCAAATGTAAGGGGCTGGAACTAAACAGCAGGAAGACTGAAGTCATGGTGATCAGTAAAAAACATGAAATCCCCTCATGCAAAATAACAGCAAATGGCACAACCTTGACACAGGTTGATAAATTCAAATACCTGGGAACAATCATTTCATCAGACGGCAGATGCACATCAGAAATAACCGGCAGAATCGGCCAAGCCAAAACAGCATTCAAGAAGATGACAAGCATTCTTACCAACAACAACACATTCAAGAAGATGACAAGCATTCTTACCAACAAATGCCTATCAACATCAGGAAGAGAGTTCTTGAATGTTATATAGAACCAATACTGTTGTACGGATGCGAGGCATGGACAGTCAACAAACAAAGCCAGAACAAGATTGAGGCAGCCGAGATGTGGTTTCTAAGAAGAATGTTGACAGTTCCATGGACAGCAAAGAAAACAAACGAGACAGTCTTGATGGAGGCAGACACAAGTAGATCACTCATAAGGAAGATTAGGAAAAGACAGGCAACATTTATAGGCCATTTTAAGAGGAAGGGGGATTTGGAGCACCTGGTCACAACGGGAAAGCTGGAGGGAAAGAGAGCACAGGGTAGACCCAGGGAGAAAATGCTGGATGGACTTGCAGAGTGGCTGGGGACGGGGAGGGTGGGGGAGATGCTAGGGGCAACGAGAGATAGAGGCAGATGGAAGTCCATGATCGCCAACGCCATGCAGCAGGGCACCTGATGATGATGACAGGTGAAGCAGTGTTTTCTTGTCAGCACCCCAGTCTTTATGAGCTACAACTCGAAGAATATTCAGAGCTTTCTGGCAAAAGGTTTTAAGATGTTAGATATGACTGAGAAAGTTCAACTTTTGATCAAAGATCAATCCCAGAGATTTAGCTACTTTTACAGCTGGCATGACGGACTTTCCCAAATGGATTTCTGGATCAGCAAAGAATTGTCACAGGTTATGAAAGTGGATACACTGTGTTTTGGTTGTGGAAACAGTAAAACCATTTGTCTCTGCCCACCGTTGGATCCTATCTACGCAAAGCTGCAGCGGCCGCTGAAACGCCTGCATGGATGCTTCCACTCGCGTATACTGCAAAATCATCCACAAACAGGGAACAGTCAGAGGCCTGCCGTACAGACTTGATTTCCAGGTGGTATTATATGCTTTCTCCAGATCAAAGAAGATAGCCACTACATGGTGTTTGTTCAGAAATGCATTATCATAGCATGATTATGGACGGTCGTTTCAAGGTTGATTGAATGGTCCACTGTGGAATGGTGTTTGCAAAAACCGCATTGTTCCTTAGCCAAGATGCCATTATTCTCCAGTTTCCACATCAGTCTGCTGTTGACCATTTTTTCCATCACTTTGCAAAGACAGATGGTTAAGGCTGGCCGATAACTGGAAGGATTGGATAGATCTTTTCCAGGTTTAGGTACAGGGATGATCAGGGCTTTCCACCACAAGGGAGGAAAGAATCCTGTCCTCCATATGTAATTGTACACTTGCAAGAGAGTTTTTAAGCCCTTTTCAAGATGTTTCACAAGTTTGCAATAATTTTCATCTAAGCCCGGAGAAGAGTCAGAGCAAGTCAGAAGATCACCTTTTACTTCGCCTAACATCAGTGGAAGATTGTACTATTCTGTGTTACCAGAGACTAAGTTACACTTACAGGCTCTTTTCTTTCTGGGATTTGTGTTCAAGGAAAAGTGGCAATTTATTGGCTGAGGAAGAGTTGTTTTCAATGGTGGATGCTAACAGGTTAGAAACAACTTTTTTGTCAGTAACCAGAACAAGACTGAGGCAGCTGAGATGTGGTTTCTAGGAAGAATGTTGACAGTTCCATGGACAGCAAAGAAAACAAATGAGACAGTCTTCATGGAGGCAGATACAAGAAGATCATTCATAAGGAAGATTAGGAAAAGACAGGCAACATTTATAGGCCATTTTATGAGGAAAGGGGAACTGGAGCACCTGGTCTCAACAGGAAAGCTGGAGGGAAAGAGAGCACCAGGTAAACCCAGGGAAAAAATATTTGACGGACTTGCAGAGTAGCTGAAAACAGAGAGGGTAGAGGACATGCTTGCGGCAACAAGGGACAGAGATATATGGACGACCATGATCGCCAAAACCATGTGGCAAGGCACTTGATGACGATGATGAATCAGACAATCTGAAAATTTCAGATGGTTGACTGAGAGACAGGTGATTTTCCCTTTAATTTTCTTTTATAATTTTCCACACTTTCTTTTTTGGAGTTCAGGATGTCAGTTTGGAGCAAAAGTCACTCCATGACTGTCATTTACCTGTTTTAAAGACATACCTCGACTTTGCTTGGACTTTTTGATGAGCCCGAATGTTGTCCGCTGATGGCGTCTGGAAGACATAACGTTTAGCTCTCTTGCAGATTTGTTTTGTCTGTCTACATTCAGAAGTAAACCATGGTGTTTTAGGCATGTGAGGTTTCTTTGACAACATGGGAATTGCTTTTTTGGCACAATCCAGGATGATTTGTGTTAGAGAGTGTACCGGATCATCACTTTGCAGGACTTTCCCTTCCTCTAAGTCGCTATGGATGGTCCTTGCAAATAAATCACAGTTAGCCTCCTGAAAATTGAAGCGATTAGGTAAGGATTCATGTTTTGACATTTGTATTTGTTAAGAAAACTGGAACATGCTCACTTCTATGAAGATCATCAAGAACTCTCCACTCACAGTCCAAGACCAGTGAAGCATCACACATTGATAGCTCTAGACAGGAAAGTGTACCATTTGCAGGATGAATGCAAGTTGGAGATCCATCGTTTAGAAAGCATAAGTCTAAATCAGAAAAGGTGTTTTCCAGCAAGAGACCACGGGCTGAACTATCTTCACTTCCCCAAAGCATGAAATGGCCACTCAAATCACCCAACAACAAAAAAGGTTTTGGAAGTTCCTCAATCAGATCAACCAATTCTCGTTTGTACGAGGAACAGATGGAGGTAGGTACAGAGAGCAAATGATTATGATTATGTCTGGAGATACCCTTGCTGCTAGTGCTTGCAAAGAAGTGTTCAGATAAACAGGGCTACACAGAACGGACCTGTGTAGGAGCAAAGACACTCCATTTGTTACTGTTTCATCTTTAGGTTGTGCTGATTTGGAAATAATGCTGAAATCCATTAGAGAAAATCTTTTCCCTTCACACACTAACGCTTCTTGTAGAGCCAACAGGCTGCAGGTCACGGCAAAGTAGCTGGAGCTCCTCTAAATTGGAGTTGACACCTCTTATGTTCCAATGGACAATACTCTTCACTATCAGTGGAAACAACAGTAGACAAATTCAGTCCATATCCATTTCATCATCTTTAATCTGCAACAGAGCATATTTATTTTCCTTTTTTTTTTAACCGCTTTTTTCAGGCGGTCTGATCTGACGGTTGACATGCCTGCAGGCAGCGAGGGGCTTAGGCCCTTTGAGCGCTGGAGGAGATTTCTTCATCTCCACCAGCATCATTCTTTGCCCTCCCCCACTCATTGTGGAGCCACTCCTGGATGACTGGAGCAGGAGGGTGGGTTTCCCAGGGAGTCTGGGTTTCCCAGGCTGTCCAGCACTAGCTGGTTTCAACTGCTGAGCAACCTGAGAAACGCAGGTTTAACGCCCCCGCTGAGGACCTTTATGTCTTGGAATGTTTCAAAACTTGTCTTAGTCCATGTTAGATCCGTTTGACAGGCGATGGAGACTTGATTCACTGCCTTAATAGCTGATGCATAGCTTTTCGTCATCAAGGAGCCAATGGCTTCCACTAATCTTTGGCCTCATGTAAGGGTATCTTTTTGTCCATTTCACTCGTTGTATTCTCTGTTCTACCTGCCATAAGGGGCAGCTTTTGAAGGATGAAGGGTGGCTTCTTCCACAATTTAGACAGATTGGTGGTCTTTAACATGATCCTTCGTGTACTTCCTTGGCACACATGGCACACTTTTCTGTGTCAGTACATCTGTCTCTGATACGCCCAAATTTTTGACAGCAAAAACACTGCATCGGTGATGGAATATACAATGACACTTTAACATCGAGATACCCTATTTTATAAGCCTGTGGAATCACGGGACAGCAGAACGTCAGGACTAATGTGTTCAATGGGACTTTCTCCAAACCCTTTTGGAACATGGCCTGACGTACCTCCACAACACCCTGGCTCTTCAGTTCCGTTCTGATCTCCTCCTTGGGAACTCCCCTCAGCTCGGGGCACTTAACAACACCCCTGCTGCTGTTCAATCCCTTGTGTGGAGACACCGTTATTCTGCGATCCACCAGCATTAATGGTTTCTGCAGACGTTCAGACTGTTTTTGGTCTATACACTCCACGAGATAATCTCCATTTTGGCACTTCTTTATTGTCTTTAGGTTGCCAATGAGGGCCTGAAATCCCTTCTGTATCGCAAACGGACTCAGCGATGGCAGCAGTTTCTCATCATCTGTACCTGCCACAATCAGCCATGCTAGCCAGAAGCCTGTTTCCTGCCGAACTTCCTCCTCTGAATCCAAGTCACCATAGTAGTCTCTTGCAGAAATTTGTCGGTTGCCCCAGGAGTGCTGCCATGCTGGGGAAGGGAAAATGGATGGCCAATCTCTTGGTGTCCATCCACCTGGAACCGTCCCGCATCAATCCAGACAGTGTACTTTCAAGATTAACTCTTTGAGTGCTGAAAATCTAAAACCATCCTCTACCCTTCATTACCGGCGGCGAGTTTAGCGGGAGGCAGTGCGTCTATCCTTCCTACCAGCTTCCCGCTTTCCTCGCGGTAACGGCTATGCGGTTAACGGGACACAACTCTTGTGTTTATACTCTGCATTCCTGGATCAGATTGCCTTCGGCGGGTTTCCCTGTTCTATTTGGCGTGGTCAGTTAAGACACCTAGGCATGTTTATGAAAAAATAAACATTTTCCTCCGTTCCCATGGGACAGCAGTGAGGCTGTTGTTTAGGTACCATTTCCTGTTTGTCAGACCTACTACAGCTGCTTCCTGCTGTGGTTGTCAATGTCATTATAACTCAGTCCAGTCTCCAAGACTACCCCCTCTCCATACACCAATCATCTCCCAACCCCTTGGGAAAGTCGCTGTTGATTTAGAACAAGCAAGAGAGAGAGAACTGTTCACACACACACACACACACACACACACACACACACACACACACACACACACACACACACACACACACACACAGGTAAGCGCCCAATCACACACACACATACACACACACAGGTGAGCGTGCAAGCACACACACACATACATACACACACACATACACACACACACCTGAGCTCCATAAGTCGTGGGATTTTAGCAGAAAATCAGTAATTTTCTACCTTTGGCCAAAAGTGCATGTGGACCTCCCAAGCTGTGCCCCCTCCCCTCCATGTATCCCCCCACCCCCTTCCAGAATTATTTTTCCCACGCCCACTCCTCATCTCCTTCACTACTGTGCCAATCCTCACAACCACCCGCCCAACCACCCACCCCCTCTCCGATTCTCAGACTGTCCATCTAACATATACATATATTCTGCCAGTGTCTTCTGCCCTTTTTCTCATCAGGTGCCCCTCCCCCCCAACCCCTCCCTACGTCCACTTTTCCTCCAACTCCCCCACCCTGCTCCTGCTCCCCCCACCACCTCCTCCCCCCATCTTTACTGGCATAAACTTCACACAAAGTTCTATGTGTTCTCTCTCATTCTTACTTTGTAAAATGGAGGGGGAAAATATGCTGACAACCCCTTCAAACTCAGGAAAACAACCATGATGCTTCAAAGTGAATCACACCCGTGTTACCTTTGAGTGACATGTTTGTGACAATCTGGTGACAATGACACCAACAGCCCCTACATGTAAATAACACATAGCGTAGCATTTATAATCTATACCATCTTTTGTTTTATGTTAGTCACAACGTAATTTTGCAGCAAAACTGTTCAGAAAGACTTTGTATTTGGAACAACAGGCTCGTGCTTTGAGCTATTATGTGGTGGCAACAATGACACAGTGACATATTGTGTGACTGGATACCTCGTTCACAATGAGACAGTGACATGACAGAAAGATGAATCTGTAAGTACCAGCATGCGTTATACCATTTCGTCTGTATATGTCGCTGTCTCTGTCCATGTAATCATTTCGTTTATCTTGTGATGCAATATTGTCAACTGTTTTGTCTCCCTGTGCGACACCACAAGTATGCAGGTCTGTTAAAGCATGCTATTTTTATAACGACTTCAGTTCCGTACACAACGGTATATCACATGTCGTCTTTGTTATTCATCCACATTGAGCAGAGAAACAGTAACATAAGTACCCTCTTTTCACAGTTTTACTCTCTCAGGAAACCCAGGAAACAAAAGAGTGTATGAACAAATTCAGTTCTTACAGTAAGAAAGTACTCTCCTGCTAAAGCGGGAGTGAGTAACAAAAGAGTTAACATACAGCCACCCATCCCATAACCAAGTTACTCGAGCTCCAGACTACGGGTTGCTTACGGCAACCACTCATGAATATGAAGATGGAGACGATGAAAATGGAAATGAAAGTGAGACCACGCTCTGTCTCATACCTCCCCTTGACCTGTTTGACATGGGTAACCCCGCCAGGGGCTTCAATTTACATTGTCAAGTCTAGTCCATTAAACTGCCTTGGTTATCAGGACTGTCTCTAGTGAAAAAACAAAGCTTTCCAACTAGTACCCCAATCAGAACAGCTCAAGGGATCATTGGACCTCAAGCTCCCCCCAACCACAACAAGGTGGTGGTCCCGTCTGGCGTGCACACACACACACACACACACACACACACACACACACACACACACCCTCCCCCGTCTAATATCACTTACAGTGAAAAGACGTTAAATCAAAGAACGAACGAACGAAACACACACACACACACACACACACACACACACACACACACACACACACACACACACACACACACACACACACACACACACACACACAGAAGAGAGACCTAATTTAAGATTAAAAGTACACAAAACACAAATTAATTCATATGCACTACAAACCAGACACACATGAAAATAGAATGAGAACAGATATTCAGCTCACAAAACAAGATTTCTGGCCAACTGGTCTTGTCAAGTATATGCACAAACAACGGAAATGCTTCGTTGAATTTCTCCTGCTCAACGAATCATCAGAGAAGTTCTGCTGGTCTTTCCCACCCACCCCTTCAGTTTTGTGCATTTGTTTCTTTGTTGTCTTTTCTGCGCTTGTCTTGTGTTGTGAATTTAATACAAGTTCTCATCTATATTCATTTGTTTCTGGATTCTATTTGCTTGAATGCTGGCAGATACTTTGACTTAGAGTTTGCATGCACTATCTAAACCCTAAAATATATACATCATATTTCACTCAAAGACATTACACAAACCTAATGGCACCAATTCGTTTGGATAAGTATCAAGAGCTATAAGGTAATAATACAGGTTATGATTATAAAGTCCAATCACTGTTACTATTATTAATATGATTATTATCATTCTTGATTTCATCATTATCATCATTATTATTATTATTACTACAACTACTACTACTACAACTATTATCCTCATCATTGTCATTGTTGTTGTTGTTACTGCCATTGCTGCTGTTGTTGCTCTTGTTGCTGTTATTGCTCTTACCCCAACTGACTGTGTAAAGCCATATCAGGGCTATAACCATCTAGGTTTTAGTTTCAGTTTCTCAAAACAATTATGTTTGTGTAATAGACCTGTTAATTTTTTTCCTTCTCTATGTAAGTTTGTTTGGTCTGAACTATATTATTTTCCCCAATCCCCCTCCCTTTTTTTAATCCTCAGTTCTAAGTATACATGATCTGAACCTCACAAACACACCCACAGAAACACACAAAGTACATGAAGCTCACTAAAGGCAAGTAACAAGCTTTTGCCCCATGTTTTACCTCAACTTTGCTATGCGCATTATCTCCCCCCACCCCACCCCTGCAGTATGCCATGTCAATTTCGTATAGTTCCTGTCTTGCAAATGTGTCTACATGTTGTCTTTGTACCCTATTTGTCATTGTAAACCAACAGGCGTTTTGTCTACATCTGTGTTATTGTGAACACTTTCAGGACCTAAGGTGCGCACAGTATATCTCTTTTTCATACAAATGTTCTGTCTCACCTGCATTTATTCTTCTGTTTACCTTTGTAGTTCTTTTTCTCATAATCAGTTACGTCTGCTATTGGCCACACTCCAATGGTTTTGAACATGGGTGGATACCAAACTGTTTTTAGATGAGATAGGCATGTCGCAATATTTTCTAGTACCCAACCATTTTGCTACAATGTAAGTGATGACTGGGTTCGAATGTTTCATGCAACACATGGACTGTCCTCCCTTCGTTTGATTGAATGGCTACCGTGTGGTGTCAGGAGCTTGGGATGTGAATGTCCAGAGAGTGGTGAGGTATTGCTGGGTCCCATCCAGCACCCTCAGATGTTTCTTGTTAACTCTGGCTTGTGGCTTCACCTCTGACTTCAGGGAATCAGACCTGATGACCACAGGAAAAGGCCTGCCGGTGGTTTGGAAAGACGACAAACTTGGGATCCCTTTGGGGGCATGTCAGACCTAGGTGAACAGCAAAACTGGCTGTGTCTACAACATCATGCTCGGCCACTTTTTGTAGTAAAGCAACATTGAGAGCTTCAGACTACTAACTGTCAAGACTAAGGGGAACAGAGTTGGCAGCTGGGTGGGTTGTCCAATAGAGAGACGAAGGCCCAGGATAAGAGAAGAGATGGCTCTTCTGTTCTGTCTTGGTCCGGTAGCTGGGCTGAACTTGGTTGGTGTATGTTGTGTGGCTATGTCCCAGGATCTGATATCTCCCTACCTTGCCATTCGGGTTTATAAGCAAGGTAACTGATAACTGGTTGTGAATGTGTCATGCAACACATGGATAGCCTCCCTTTGCTTGATGAAATGTCTACCATATGGTGTCAGGAGCTTGGGAGGTGATCGTCTGACGAGTGGTGAGGCATTGATGCTCTATGTCCCATCCAGCACCCCCAGGTGTTTCTTGTTGACTGTTGACAGTTTTCTAACACAGAATGTATTGTTGTTCTTATAACTCTCTTCAAACGAACCATAATCCACTTCTGTCATCATTTGTGTGTCATCAGCAAAATGTGCAATTTTATGTTCTATTCTGTTAACAGTTATTTCTCTGACTAGTCTTCTTAAATCATTATGACAAGTATTTCAACATACAGCAGGAACAGAGGTCATCTTGTCAACATCCTCTCTCTACACAGAAATAAAAAAAAAGGTGTGTCTATTCATAATAACAACTGATTTAATGTTTCTATAAAATGCATGCATTCACTGACAGAAAGCTGGACCAAAGCTTTTAAGACTTTCATCACAGACATCACATCCACAGAAATAATATCATGAACAAATAATCACAAACATACAAACAAAAATATGACATCACAACAACAAATATAATTTGATAGGCTGTAAAATCGGCACCTCTGCACTAAGAAAACAATTTAATAATCAAATCATGGTATATCAGAAAATCTTTATAATCAAAAAAATCATTAATAAAAAAAGAAAAAATCCATGTGTCAAAAGCAGTATAAATTCTACAGCCATACTATCAAACAGGTATTTCACTCTAAAACACAGGCAACTGTAAATACTAAGGCAGTGAAATAATAACATACTCACAAGTTATATCCAAAGGTGCGGAAAGCATTACCAAGTTCACTGGCATCTATGTTTCCAGATTGATCTGTATCAAACCTACACACAGACAGAATTAACTGTGACTTGAAAAATGAAATGAACTTACAGTTTCAGTGTCTTAAAAATACAGACTCTGAAATTTAGACAACCTTCTTCAAAATTACATATAGCTGTTAGTGATTGAGTAGTTATTCTGGTTATGTTTAAATCAAAACTGGACAACTTAGACAACCTTCTTCAAAATTACATATAGCTGTTAGTGATTGAGTAGTTATTTTGGTTATGTTTAAATCAAAACTGGACAAAGCCCTTGGGAGATAAAGAAAGAATTTTTTTTCTTTTTCACGCCATGGTTCACTTTACCCCCAAAAACCTTTAAACTAATTCATTCATAATTCCATCTGCCATAGACCTGGTTCAGATCTGGTATATATTTATCCAGAAATAGTAAAGACATCTTTTCTGATCATTTTCATTCACACACACACACACACACACACACACACACACACACACACACACACACACACACACACACACACACACACACAAACACACACACACACACACAGGACAATAACAATAACTTTTTCACAACTTGCCCTGAAACTAAGTAGACAAAATTTCAATAGCCCCGCAATCAAGATCATTTACACGCTGATCGTAGACAATTTCATAAGATACTGTGAGAAAAATATGAAAACAATGTACACAGCCTAACAAACACGTATTTTCAGTACACACACACACACACACACACACACACACACACACACACACACGCACAGCACACGCACACGCACACACACACCGCATTTTCAACACAATCCAGCAGGCTGGCTGGCTTTTGTAATAGAGATGTGGAATCCAGATTTGATATGAGTCCAAACCAGCCCGCAACATAAAAACTGTTCAATGTGGTATCAGCTTAGTGTTTCACAGGTTCCCCCCTCCCCCCTCAAATTCCTGTCCATGTCAAGATCTTGCCAGCACATAGGGTTTTGTGCAAGTTCATGGGGTCTGTCAGACAACAGATTGGGTGAAGCGCATATGAAACTGTCTGAGTGCAATGAATCCTTCCTGAACAAACTCTAGACACCTTCAAACTTGCACTCATACCGAACCATTGACAGTGAGGATTAATTCTCTTACCATTCATTATTTTATAATGCATCAGCAGATAAACAAGCCAAAATTTTTCCAAAACTGTGAACCAATGTTCTTTCAAACCTGTGAACCAAGCACTTGGCTGGAGAAGCAAGTTCAGTTCCTGCCTTTTCACTAACATCTCTGTCAAACATCTTTGAACTGCATGTAGACAGTTTTAATAATAAATGTCTGGGCCCTCAATAGATGCACACTTAAGTTTTGACAGTATGATGGTACTGAGCTTGCTCCTTGATTCATTCTCGAGCCTTTTCATTGTTGAAAGCCGTATTCACAGTACCTGAGGGAATCGGCAGCACAAGGATATGAGCATGAATTTCAATTATTTGTAAAGTCATTTAGTCTGTCCTCATCTGCCAGGAACTGCTGCCACATTTCTTGCTTCTGGGAACTCAGTGGCAGCCTCTTCAACACTTGTCTTCATCTTCAGCTATACCCTATACCACTTCTTGCTGTACCAAGTTCACATCCATTTTCTGTCAAGATCTCCTCAAAGTAGATAAGGAGAGCAATCAGCGCAGGAACACCATAGTTGACCATATCTTGACATGCCAAAACCAAACAAAATGCCTTATCTAGAAGAGTTCTTTTTGTGGACAACACAAACATCTTTACTTACATGGACATTGATCTCACTTTATTGTCTGACATTGTGTCATCTGTAAGTGGTCAGAAAATCAGAAACGGTAAGCCCAATTCTGATTGGCCAATGTCTTTGATTGAGCCAATCGCTTCACACATATACCAACATCAATGTCATCAAATGTTACTTTACTAGTACTGCACTTTGGCTGTTGGCTACACGAGTAGAAAAAATGAAATGACCAAATTCTCTTCAGCAGATGGTAGGAAAATATTGCACTTACCCACAGGCAGGTCGCAGTGCTTGTCACATGCCCATCTTGCAGGCTACCAAGTACCTTTTGAGCAATTTTGTTAGTGACCATGTCTGGCACTGGTACGTAAGACTTGGGATGAAGATGGCACTGCTTAGTTTTTCTTTGGTGATCATGGGAATGCTTGGATACAGCAAAAGAGGTGCTAATTGGTAACTAGCAGACTTTGATTTCTGGCAGCATGTTTCGATTTCTTTTCATAATTTTCCATTTTCACTAAAAATGATACCTAGATATTTGATTTCTAATGTTCGTTTCAGCTGAATTCTATCTATATTAATGTCCAGCTTCTCCAGTGTTATGTCAATTATCATTACCTCCATCTTTTCAATGCTAATCATCATACCATTTTCCTCACAGCATGCATTCAGCTGGTCTAGATATCATGGAGTTGAGTTTTGTTGTTGTTTATCATGGCCTGATCAGCAGCAAATAACTCATTCGGCGCATCTGGGTCTGCTTCTCTGGTGATGCAGTCCATATAAACGATAAAGAAGTCAGTGATCAGGTCACTCCTTTGCTTCACTTTCTCCACCAGTTCCTATTCCTCAAAGAATTTCATACAAAATCAATACACTGTGCAACAAGTGTATCAATGGTACTGTGCCTATTTATCTTTGTGACCACCTCTGAATGTACATCCTGCCCAACCTTTCCATTCTGCTTCTGATATTAGTTACTTAAAAATTCCTCAGTGCAGATGTTCCACGGTTGGTCGCACCTCTTTTCTGTGTCTGATCCATACAACTGGAACGATTGCCCATCTAGGCCTATTTCACTGTCACATACTCACTCTGTCTTTCTTCAAGTCGAGCGCAAAAACATATCTTTTTGTCCAGCAGTAATTTCCCCTCTACATGCCCACTCTTTTGCCCTACTCCCCTCCCTTCCTCCTCCTCCCAGTCTGCACGTGCTTTGTGCCCTGGCATTTTGTCTGTTATTGGGAGACTGCTTCGGTCAACGATAAGTGTGCATGTTCTGGTTTGATACCTGTATCAAGATTTGGCACCTCATAAATGTTACCATTATTTACTATTATTATTATTATTACCATCATCATCATTATCATCATCATCATCATCATCATTATAATCATTATCATTATCATCACCAAAATCCTGAATGCCTCTTCTTCAAAAGAACTCTTTACAACCATGAATCATCTCCTTGGCACACGAAAAGATTTACCTCTCCCAACAAAACACACTAATGAAGAACTCCCATCTGTATTCTCCAAGTACTTCACCACCAAAATACAAACTCTTCATGACAAGCTTGACAGGACACCTTGTCAACCCTGCCCACCTGACCCTTCCTTCTGTGGCTTACCTCTTACTACTTTCACACCAGTTTCACAAGAAGAAATTCTCAACACAATCAGATCCATGTCGTTCAAAACCTGCGAACTGGATCTTCTTCCAGGTTCTCTCTGCTCCGACTGTCTCCCTACTCTCCTCCCATTCATCACTGACATCATCAACACTTCTCTTCAAACTGGAACTGTCCCGGATTCTTTCAAGTCTGCTATCGTTCACCCTCTCCTCAAGAAATACAATTTAGACCCTAATGAACTGAAAAACTACCGGCCTATTTCTAATCTCTCTTTATTGTTAAAACTCCTTGAAAAAGTTGTCTCAACCTGCTGAACTCTCACCTGTCTGCCAACAATCTCCTCCATCCTTTCCAGCCTACCGCCAGTGCCACAGCACAGAAACTGCCCTACTACACATTCTCAACAATCTCCTCCTTGCAACTGATACTGGCAAAGTCTCTCTCCTCACACTCCTTGATCTGTCTGCAGCCTTCGATACCATTGATCATGGTATTCTCCTCTCTAGACTCCATCATACTTTTGGCATCTCTGACACAGCTCTCTCCTGGTTCACTTCATATCTATCAAACAGAAAACAAACTGTTCTCATCAATGGCACTTACTCTCAACCTGCATACCTGACCTGTGGTGTTCCACAAGGATCTGTCCTTGGCCCTGTTCTTTTCACTCTTTACACCTCCCCCCTGTCCACCATCATCAACTTCCACTATAAAACACCACTTCTATGCTGACGACACCCAACTTCAAGATAGTGACTCACCTGACAAAGTACAGTGTCTCTTGGCTCGCACCACTGAGTGTTACTCGGACATTAAGAACTGGATGACATACAATAAATTTCAGCTTAATGACGGCAAGATGGAAGCTATCCTCATTGGCACCCGTCAGAAACTTTCTCAGCTGCCTCCTCATTCTCTCCCATTATGAAACACATCAGTCCCAATTTCTGATTCAGCTAAAAACCTTGTTGTCTACCTTGTCTCTACCCTCTCCATGAACAACTTTGTTTCTCAAACTGCCAAATCTTGCTACTATCACCTCCATCGTATAAGCCTGATCAGGAAATATCTTTCTGTCGAAACAACTGCAAAACTCATTCTCTCCTTCATAATGTCTCACATTGACTATTGCAATTCACTCCTGTCTGGTCTTCCCACTTCCACCATTCACATCCTACAGCGCATTCAAAACAATGCTGCACGCCTTGTACTCAAAGGAAAAAGCTGACCACATCTCCCCTCTCCTGGCACAACTTCACTGGCTCCCTGTATCAAAGCGCATACAGTACAAACTAGACACCATGTGCTACAAAAGCCTCAATAACGCAGCCCCCAATTACCTGTCAAGCCTACTTGAGATCTATGTTCCCTCACGTACCCTCCGCTCTGCCTCTAATCCTCTCACTTTTCGCTTTTCACGCACTAAGCTCAATACTTATGGTCCACGAGCCTTCTCTGTTTCTGGTTCACTCTCCTGGAACAAACTTCCTCTCTCAGTCCGTCAGCAACCTACTTTTGTCTCCTTCAAGTCCGCTCTCAAAACCCACCTTTTCTCCTCTGCATAAAATCCTGACCTCACTCAACCCCCATTGCAGCCTGTCTCCACTCGGTGTGGAATCACATTGTAATATATATTTGTATATAATATGTTCTCTATAACTTTCCGTTGCTTTTCTTCTTTTTCCCCATTTATAGCCATGTGTATGCGTGTGTGTGCCTGCATGCGTATGTGTATGTTCAGCACTTAAGATATGATTTCTATCAAGAATTTGCGCTTACAAATAATGTAATTATAATTGTTATTATTATTATTATTATTATTTAACAGAATTTAATGATTTGGTGATCTGACTAGGATGCAACTTCACCAGCTGTCTCAATAAGTCATCATCATCATCAGGTGCCCTGCCGCATGGCGTTGGCGACCATGGACTTCCAACCATTTCTATCTCTCATTGCCCCCAGCATCTCCCCCACCCTCTTCATCCCCAGCCACTCTGCAAGTCCGTCCAGCATTCTCTCCCTGGGTCTACCTGGTGCTCTCTTTCCCTCCAGCTTTCTCGTTGTGACCAGGTGCTCCAAATCCCCCTTCCTCATAAAATGGCCTATAAATGTTGCCTGTCTTTTCCTAATCTTCCTTATGAGTGATCTACTTGTGTCTGCCTCCATCAAGACTGTCTCGTTTGTTTTCTTTGCTGTCCATGGAACTGTCAACATTCTTCTTAGAAACCACATCTCGGCTGCCTCAATCCTGCTCTGGCTTTGCTTGCTGACTGTCCACGCCTCGCATCCGTACAACAGTATTGGTTCTATATAACATTCAAGGAATCTCTTTCTGATGTTAATTGATAGGCATTTGTTGGTAAGAATGCTTGTCATCTTCTTGAATGCTGTTTTGGCTTGGCCGATTCTGCCGGCTATTTCCGATGTGCATCTGCCGTCTGATGAAATGACCGTTCCCAGGTATTTGAACTTATTAACCTGTGTCAAGGTTGTGCCATTTGCTGTTATTTTGCATGAGGGGATTTCATGTTTTTTACTGATCACCATGACTTGTCTTCCTGCTGTTTAGTTCCAACCCCTTACCTTTGCTTTCTGTTTCTAGTATATTCACAAGGTTTTGTAGGTCCCTTTCATTTTCTGCAGTTAGCACGGTGTCATCTGCGTACCGAATGTTGTTTATCATTTTCCCTCCAACCTTTAATCCAGGGTCTTCTTCTAGGTTTCTCGTGATGTTTTCGCTATATAGTGAAAACAGATCTGGTGACAAAACACAACCCTGTCTGACTCCTCTTTTGATGTTTTGAAAAGAGCTTATATTGTTTTCTATTCTCATTGCAGCTGTTTGTTCCCAGTACAATGTCATATTCCTGATTATTCATAGATCTTTTCCATCAACATTGAGTCTCTCCAGTTGGTTGATCAATTCATCATGTTTTACCCGATCGAAAGCCTTGGTATATTCAACAAAGCATAAATACAAATCCTTATTCATCTCAATTGACCTCTCTATGATAGTTCTTATGATGTATATGGCATTAATAGTTCCTTTCCCCTCCACAAATCCACATGTTCTTCTGCTATTTCTCTTTTGATTCTATTCCTTGTCCTCATCATGATTATTCTTAACAGGAGTTTTGTTACATGACTCATCAAACTGATTGTGCGATGGAGTTCGCATTCTATAGCCCCTGTCTTCTTTGGAAGTGCAATGAAAATTGATTTTGACATATCTTTGGGGATTTTTCCAGTGTCATAAATTTTATTTAGGAGGACTGTTTTTTTTTTAAGCCAAATTCCTCCAGGGCTTCAATCATCTCTGTAGTAATGTTGTCTGGTCCTGGGGCTTTTCCCGGTTTCATCTTTTTCAGTGCTGCTCTAACTTCATCTTTCATTATGGGTGGTCCTTCAAAGTTCTTTTTTATAATGTGTTCTTCGTTTCTGTCATCCTCAAAAAGGTCTTTAATGTACTCTCCCCATCTGTCTAATATTTTGTCTTTTTCCATGATAAGCGTGCCATCTTTCGATTTTAAGCAACCAGTTGATGTGCTGTATTTTTCCTGTGGACAATTTCTTCAATTCGTATGTACATACCCTGAGGATCCATTTTGTGTCATTCTTCTATCTCTTTGCATTTTGTGTTCAGCCAACTTTCCTTAGCTTCATTGCACCTATACCTGATTTCTTTGTTTATCTTCCTGTATATCTCCTCGTTTCTCTTTGCCTTCCTCCTTTCCTCCATCAGGCTCAAAATTTCATTAGTCATCCAACTCTTTTTTGCTTTTCTATTTGCCTTAGGGATTTCTTCACAAGCTTCATTTATAGAACTTCTCAACCTTGTCCATTGTTCCTCACTGTCACCAACGTCTTCCAGAGCACTGAATTTGTTTTGAACATGTACATTAAATTTTTGACGTATCATTTCATCTGACTTTAAGAGTCCAAGGTGTAGTTTGATGTTGCTTTTGGTCTGTTTCCTTTTCCTCAATTTCAGCCTACACCTTCCCACTATCGGATTGTGGTCACTGTTGCAGTCTGCGCCTGGTAGTGTTTTTGCTGACAGTAAAGAATTTCTAAATCTTTTGTTGATCAGGATGTAGTCAATTTGATTTTTGGTATTATCTCCTGGACTCATCCAAGTCCATTTTCTTCTGTTAGGCTGCTCAAACCAGGTATTTCCTACTATGAACTCATTCATCTGTGCCCATTCTACAAGCTTCCCCCCTCTTTCATTTTGTGTACCAAGGCCATGAGGTCCAACTATATCCTCCACCCTATCCTGTCCCACTTTAGCATTAAAATCTCCCATTATGACTGTAACTTCTTGTGATTTACATTGGACCTTGGCCATCTCTAAAACTTCATAGAAGTTGTCGATGTCTTCCTGAGTACTTGCGGATGTTGGTGCATACACCTGTATGATGTTGATATCAAAAGGTTTGCCTCCGAATTTGACCAGTAAAAATCTGTCGGACACAGCCCAGTATCCCTTAACTGCTTTTGATTTGTCTTTGTCCATTATGATGCCTACTCCTCTTTCATGTGAATTACCACCAGAGTATATCACTGTATATTTCTCTGATGTTATCATGCCTGCCCCCTTCCATCTCACTTCCCCCAGTCCTAAAATACTAATGTTAAGCCTTTCCATCTCCATTTTGATGTCTAATTTACAACAAAAAGATATATAGATTTAAAGTAAGAAGCAGACCATGGAAGACCTTGAGTGATGGCATAAAAGAGATCCAGGTATCACGTGGCATTTCTCCACCTTATGCCTTCCAGGTTGCTGCTGAGTGTCACATTTTCTACGCGCACTACCCATGATGGTACACGTAGACAAATCAAAGAAACAAACAAAAAAAGATCTATGATTTTTGGCCATGATGGTACAAGCAGACAAGTCAAAGAAACAAACAAAAAAAGATCTATGATTTTTGGCAAACATAAACTGTGAGATACAATGTGTGATTTTATATCTACCTGTCAAAACAGCTTTTCCAGTCTTGAATGTATTTCCACAGTGCTGCAAACTCATGAACATCAATGGTGCCATTTCTGTAACAAAGTAAAAGAGGTATGGAATACAACCTTCTCAGACATCACAAAGAAAAAACTTGTTTTATGAGGACTACAGTCCTTTGTTTGGTATCTCAACAACATGAAAATAAAAATCAGAAATCAGATAGATTACATTATGATAGACAGGACATGGAGAATTACTGTCCTAAGCTTGAAAAAACAAACAAAAACAGGAGCCGATTGTGACATCCATCACCACCTAGTTGCAACAAAAATTCCACTCAAAGCTTACAAACAAAACAAAGTCAAACAGGTCCCTAAGTTTGATCTAGAGAAATTGAAAAATCAAGACATTGCATCTGATTTTGAGATCAAAGTCAGCAATCATTTCGAGTCTTTAATCCAGGTCTGGACATTTAACGACCAGTATCCAGACAAAATTTGGGCAGATATGAAGAAGACCTACACTGAAATAGCAGAAGAAAAGTTAAGCAGGAAAAAAAGAAAACCAACTAAGCCCTACATCAGCGAGGAAGTTATGGATCTAGCCAAACAGAAAAGCCAAGGTCACAGATCTGGAAGAAAAGAAGAATACAAAAGAGAAATCAAGAGCAAAATTAGAAGAGATAAGAAAAATTGGCTGGAGGAAGAATGCCCGAAAATAAATGAGCATAATGAATGCAACAGATCCAGGGATCTATTCCAACTAAATTCCAGCCCAGAAATGAGTTCATCAACAGCAAGAAAGGCACCACACTGACTGAACCAGAACATATGAACACATGGAATGAATATGAAGCATCTCATTTTAGTGACAATAGCCCTCAAGACACTCTATGCCTCACCTGAACTGTCCAGAATAGAACCAGAATTACTTTTAAATGAAGGTGAAGCAACCACCAAGCAGTTATAAACAAGAAAATCCCCAGGAATTGATAACATTCCAAGAGAACTGTTCAAACATGGTGAAAAAGAATGTCTAAAAGCAATGCACCATCTTTGCTGTAAAATCTGGAATACTCATCTGTGGCCAACAGATTGGAAACTTCAAGAATTTGTGATGCTTCACAAGAGTGGCAATGTCAAAGATTGCAACAAATACAGAGCCATTGCCCTAATCAGCCATGCCAGTAAAATCCTGCTCATAATTATTCTCAACACATTGAAGCCCAAGATAGAAGAAGAAATATCTGACTGCCAGGCAGGCTACAGATCCAACAGAGGCACAACTGACATGCTCTTTGTGCTACAAACACTCAGAGATTTGACAATGTCATTCATCTCCAGCTGTTCAGCACAATAGTTAAAATGGGCTTTCCAAAACACCTCATTGTATTAACTGCCTCAATCAACAAGAGCACTGACTATTTTCTCCAATATTTTGGCCCTTGGCCTTCTTCAGGGCAAAATGACAATAAAATCCTATTACCTCATCTACATTAGAGAATTCATCTCACTTCCTTTAAAACATCGCATAAATGTACACACAAACACATAGTCGCCCATATTCACACCCTCACACACACACACATACACATGTACGGGAACACACACACACACACACACACACACACACACACACACACACACACACACACACGCACGCACACACACACACTCACACACAAACACACACACACACACACATACACACACACACACACAAACACACCTACTCGCACACACGCACCCACCCACACACACATACCCGCACGCACACACTCACACGTTCATAACCATACACACACATTTCTCGCACACAGATCCCTGAACAATGATATCAATGCACGTATACCTGCCCGGATGATAAGAAAACTCCAAATGACCCAAATAAAATAGTATGATATAGTAAGAACAATCGAATTAAGACCCAAAATTATCAGTTTAAAAAACGTAAGAATTAAAATTAATAGTCTGCGCCATACATTCATTCCATACAGTAATTTACACTCCCTGTATATCTGTGTAGACATCTACACATTCATTCAGAGATATATACTACTTCTCGCCTCACCCCCCACCCCACATATATCCCAACTGACCAGTCTTCAGGAGAATGACCCATGTATATGTATATATATATATATATATATATATATATATATATATACATATACATGGGTCATTCTCCTGAAGACTGGTCAGTTGGGACCAGTTTTTAAGAAGCCATTATAAAATGTTTTTTGAAAAAAAAATCTTATGATATTGTTATATTTCGTTTGTACAATGTTCCAGTAATTGAAGAAAATGAAAAAAAGTGTGTGTGTTTTGTATTTTTTAGTCTACAGCACTTTTTGTCAGCAAAATGGATGATTTCTGTAGCTACATTTGTGACACGAGTTCAGACTGGTTGATCGATCACAATTATTTCCTACATACATGACCGAAATCAATACAACCTGTTTCAACAGTAAAAAAAAGAATGTAAATGTGTCTCTGACATCAATTTTTATCACACAGAATCCATGGATGATCAATATGTGCTCAGAGATCAATCAGTGTCCCACACGTTTCATACATTGTCTTCACTGTAGCGATAACTTAAGTCGTGCCTTTAAAATAGAAGGCATTGGGAATTTCTGATGTGATTCATTAAAAACACAAACATTTTTCATAATGATTCACGTCAATAAGTGATATGAGAGAGAAGAGGAGACTGAGAAATAATCACTTGATTACATATTGTGGGCATGGTGTCTTCAAAACCATGAAAAGCTCGAGACAAACAGAGGATCTATTTTGTCAACTTCCCTGAACTTTGACCGATCTTAACGTAAGAATCTCACTTTCCCTCCCTCACTTCAGTGATCATTTTAACAAGCACATTGATGCCTTTTTGGTGTCTAACACAACACACGAGACAATGCAGGATATGCAACATTTATTATATTTCACCAAGTTCCAAATGTTGTGTCAATTTATGCATTACAGTTCTGTATACTACAGATATCAAGCTTTCATTTTCAGTTAACATTAAAAAAATAACATTTTGATTTTTTACTTGTCATGTCACAATACTGACCAGTCTTCAGGAGAATGACCCATATATATATATATCCATATATATATACACACACACACATATATATATATATGTATATATATATATATATAATAAGACCAAAAGGCTACAGTTAGATGGAACAATCAGATATGTGAATTCTTCAACATCCACAGGGAGTCAGACAAGGTTGTATCCTCTCACAGTACCTTTTGAACATCTACATGGAAAAAGTATGAGAGACGCTCATATAGATTTCAATTTCAACTTCAATTTCAATTTCAATTTCAGTTTCTCAAGATGACGTCTCTGCACTCAGAATGAATTTCATATGCACTAACGTCACAGGTGCCATGTGACGGAGAAGATCCAGAATGATCACAGCACAAGCCTTAATCCTGCACATAAACCCATGAGCTGGCCAGGTCCTGAGGTCCAATCTAGATAGTTCCATAACCCTGAGGTCATAGGGGAGTAAGGTGGCAGAGACCTCAACTTTTCCTGGGGCCAGAACCACAAGGGTGGTGCCCATCCCCTCTCCCTCGCTTCAAATTCATATTAATATTCCCTTTTCTTTCTAACCAAGACTCCAGGAAGGCAAGAAGGCTAGTTGGTCTTCAAGGGGTAGGACATGGGAAATCAACCTATCTCTTCAATGTTTTTACCAAGGCAGCCGAGCAAGGCCCTGCTCTTCACGATTTCTAGCTGCTGTGGGATCTTTAGCATGCGCAGCCAGAAGGCACATGGGTCCGACTCATTTTTAGTCCCCTTCTGAAGGACTATATGTTCAGTTTGATTTTCCAGTCAAACTGAGGAGAAAAGTCGTGGCCTTATGGGGAGCAAACCCTGAAACTTCGAGTTTAATTATCTGAACCATTTTGCCACTCTTCTCCATAGAAACAGAAACTGATGTAAAAGTAGGTACCGGCAGGCACGTCATTTTGCTGACATCATTGTGAAAATTGATGTTCAGTGTTTTTTCTCAAACGCGTATTCAGCAGTCATAACGCTACTTCTTTAAACCATTACGAAAAAATAAAGATTGATTTCTCTTCTTTCAATTGAGTGTATTTTTTATATTACTGAGTGTGTGTGGTGAATGGACAATGACAAAATATGAGCCATGTGCGTGACCGCTTTCAGCATGTTGTGCCACTATTTGGTAGAGGCCAAATGAAGCCCCAAACTGACACTCGCTTTTTCAACTGAAAGTCCATGCATGACACTCGCACTACATACCTATATTTAGTATCAAAATGTAGGTCAGACCATGAGGAAATCGAATACCTGAACGCCAGTCTGATTTGATTGACCATTTGCAGGATATTAATCCTTTTGTACGCACGGTGTTCTAAAATTTTGAATCCTGACAAACACGAATCTTAAAAATATGCAATCTTCAAGTGAAAACATAAAACAATGACTACTGTTTCGTGTGCATATGTTTACAATTACATTCATACGCTGTCGCAAATGGACTCAGTCAATTTGAATGAATACCGACTTTTTGCATCTGCCAATCTCAAACCAAGATGGCATCGACTACTTTCGTCTCTGTGTTAACTAATAATAATAATTAATAATTACAATATTTATATAGCGCAAAATCTTGATAAAAATCAAATCTAAGCGCTGAACAGACACACGCACGCACACACACACACACACACACACGCGCACACACACACACACACACACGGCTATAAATTGGGAGAAAGAATAAAAGCAATGGAAAATTATAGAGAGCATATTATATACAATTATATATTACAATATGATTCCCCTCCGAGTCGAGACAGGCTACAGAGGGAGTTGAGTGAGGTCAGGATTTTATGCAGAGGAGAAAAGGTGAGTTTTGAGAGCGGACTTGAAGGAGACAAAAGTAGGTTGCTGACAGACTGAAAGAGGAAGTTTGTTCCAGGAGAGTGGACCAGAAACAGAGAAGGCTCGTGGACCGTAGGTATTGAGCTTAGTGCGTGGAAAGCGAAAAGTCAGAGGATCGGAGGCAGAGCGGAGGGTACGTGAGGGAACATAGATCTCAAGTAGGCTTGACAGGTAATCGGGGGCTGCGTTACTGAGGCTTTTGTAGCACATGGTGTCTAGTTTGTACTGCATGCGCTTTGATACAGGGAGCCAGTGAAGTTGTGCCAGGAGAGGAGATATGTGGTCAGCTTTTTTCTTTTTGAGTACAAGGCGTGCAGCATTGTTTTGAATGCACTGTAGGATGTGAATGGTGGAGGCAGGAAGACCAGACAGGAGTGAATTGCAAAAGTCAATGTGAGACATTATGAAGGAGAGAACGAGTTTTGCAGCTGTTTCGACAGAGAGATACTTCCTGATCAGGCTTATACGATGGAGGTGATAGTAGCAAGATCTGGCAGTTTGAGAAACAAAGTTGTTCATAAAGAGGGTAGGCAGTTTGAGAAACAAAGTTGTTCATGAAGAGGGTAGAGTCAAGGCAGACACCAAGGTTTTTAGCTGAATCAGAAATTGGGACTGATGTGTTACATAATGGGAGAGAAAGAGGAGGCAGCTGAGAAAGTTTCTGACGAGTGCCAATGAGGATAGCTTCTGTCTTGTCATCATTAAGCTGAAATTTATTGTATGTCATCCAGTTCTTGATGTCTGAGTAACACTCAGTGGTGCGAGTCAAGAGGCGCTGTATATTGTCAGGTGAGTCACTGTCTTGAAGTTGGGTGTCATCAGCATAGAAGTGGTGTTTTATAGAGTGGAAGTTGATGATGGTGGACAGGGGGGAGGTGTAAAGAGTGAAAAGAACAGGGCCAAGGACAGATCCTTGTGGAACACCACAGGTCAGGTATGCAGGTTGAGAGTAAGTGCCATTGATGAGAACAGTTTGTTTTCTGTTTGATAGATATGAAGTGAACCAGGAGAGAGCAGTGTCAGAGATGCCAAAAGTATGATGGAGTCTAGAAAGGAGAATACCATGATCAATGGTATCGAAGGCTGCAGACAGATCAAGGAGTGTGAGGAGAGAGACTTTGCCAGTATCAGTTGCAAGGAGGAGATTGTTGAGAATGTGTAGTAGTGAGTGTTGTCATAGTGGACATTGATGTCACCTAGAATGATGAGATTTCCAGGTAAGAGACAGTAGTAGTCAAGTAGTTGGTCAAAGTCAGAGAGAAACATGGATGTGGTGAGCTTGTTGGCAGAGCTAGGTGGAGGTCAATAGACACAGGAGAAGGTGATGGGGTGAGGGGTGGATTGAAAGGATACTTCAACGTGCTTGAAAGAAGGATGGGAGAAAGGCAGAGACTGCGAGAAAGATAGGCGGGAATGGAGTGAGTCGTTGTAGAGGATGGCAATACTGCCACCTCGGGATTGGCGATGGAAAGAAGCAAGCCTGTAACCACTCGGAATGAGACTTGCATGTATAGGTTCATGACCAAGGGGGTTAAGCCATGTTTCGGTGATAAAAGTAATGTCAACATGCTCATCTGCGATGAAGTCAGCAATGACATCCGCTTTGCCATCTTTGCATGTTGACTGAGCTTGTTAACCCTATTACTGCCAACTGCCGATCAGATTGGCAGTTCGTCAGTGGTCTAACTGTTATTGCTGAGCAGATCGGCAGTTACTAAAATACGAAGCAAAACTTTCTGCTAGCTCAGTTTCGTAATTTCTTAATATACATGAGCCACCAGGAACCCAGTCTAATCATTGTGACCTCTTCTGTGTTTAGAAAGTTGCTTTAGTTTACTCTTTTTTGGCAAAGTTTACACTAGAGTTTTGAATAGTATCCAAGATGGCTGCTTGAAAGTTCCCTCGTGATAGAAACCTGTTTGAAGCCTTTGAAAACACAGAAAGCGACTCTGAGGATGATTTTCAGTTGGAAGATGATCAAGATAGAGACAGTTCTAGCGATAGTGAAGTTGATCAAGACAATTTTATTCGTTTTGAGGACTCAGTTATCACCGACAAAGCGAACGCCATGAGCAGCGTGAAACTGGGTCATCTGCCTGTCGCTTCTACTAGTGCCAATATTTCTGATGAAAGACTTTCTTTTATTGACTAAATTTAGCCCTAAGTGACTGAAAATAAGTAACAAAGACTCTGCCAAATGATTTCAGGTGAATTTATTCACAAGCTTTCAACAAGTTGGTTGGAAAAACATACACTGTCTCAGTACATCTGTTTTGGCGACCGCTGCAAGATTACTACCTGTTGGTTACAAACCTTCGTTTCACACAAACACAGACTGAAAACTACCCCAAACTATATATTTTTGGAAAGTAGACAAACTAAACAATTTATTTATGCAAAAACAATGTTTATTCTTCTAAGTATGACCGAGTTGAGGGATATCTATATTATATATTAGGTAATAAGTTTTGGCCATATTGGATTTTATTGATCATGTGACCCCATTTAGTATTATAATTTTCTTCTTTTTTTGCTTTCTCTGGTTAGTGTAGTCTATATCCTTTATGAAAATATATGGGTTGCCAGGGTTTGGGGTGAAATCAATGTCAAAATTCTGCTTTAAACATTGTAACCCAATTCGCAGTTTTCTCCCCCTGGCAAAACCATTGTTAACACTGGCAGTAGTAGGGTTAAAAAGGCACATTTTTAGTTTGTCAGAGTCACATGGCGGTGGCCGAGGTGGAGATGAAGGCGGCACCGACGGGACAGAAGATGAAGGCAGCACCAGCGGGACAGAAGATGAAGGCAGCATCGACGGGACAGAAGACGAAGGCGGCACCCGCAGGATAGAAGATGAAGGCGGCACCAACGGGACAGAAGATGAAGGCGGCACCAGTGGGACAGAAGATGAAGGCGGCACCAGCGGGACAGAAGATGAGGGCAGCACCGGCGGGACAGAAGATGAAGGTGGCACCATCAGGACAGAAGATGAAGGTGGCACCAGCGGGACAGAAGACGAAGGCGGCACCAGCGGGACAGAAGATGAAGGCAGCACCAGCGGGACACAAGCCGAAGGTGGCACCAGCGGGACAGAAGACGAGGGCAGCACCGGCGGGACAGAAGATGAGGGCAGCACCGGCGGGACAGAAGATGAAGGCGGCACCGGCAGGACAGAAGGTGAGGGCAGCACCAGCGGGACAGAAGGTGAAGGCAGCACCATCAGGACAGAAGGTGTAGGCGGCACCATCAGGACAGAAGGCGAAGGCGAAGGCGAAGATGGCAGAGGAGGAGACAAAGTCTGCAGCAGCACGGTCGAGGGCAGGGGCAGTGGAGGAGACGATGAAGCAGAAGAAGAAGTGTGGTGATGGACTGGTTCAGCCGGAGGCAGGTTGTGCCAAAGATGGTGGAGATGTCCAGCACGACAGGATCGCGCAGTGCTGGGCTTACGACACAGCCCCAATGCACATATGCGCTGGTAAACATCTCCACCGAGGTAGCACTTGATTTGTTTGAAAAGTGTCAGTCCAATTTGTTTTATGAAGATGCGTCCATTATTGCGAGCCAGTCGGGAAAGGACGATATTTGCAGGTTGGTGTGTGGGTTGGTCAGTTCACAACACACTTGAAACCAGAGAACAACAAAGGTTTGGGAGCTGTAGCGTTGGGCGAACACAGTAGGCCAAAATGTAAACACTGCTTACAGTTAAAAGTCAGACTTGTGCGGCTGAATTAACATGATGAAAAGTAGGTATATAAAACTTTAAAATCAGATTGTCTGGTAAAATATTCAAAATTTAAAAAAAAATATTTACATCACCATATTTCGGGATTTAAGAGGAACAAACTGATACTAAATTCAATGCATAAAATCCAATAGAACCACGATAAAATCGCTGTAAAACACCACACACACTTTTGCTGCCTGCTGGCGCGACATCTACACACACACAGTTTTTGATGAAAATCAAGTAGGCCTATATATCGGTACGTATGGATGAATTAAATCACTTTTTTTTTATCTTATGAGCAAGTTTTACACTGCTGTGGGATTAGATGAATAGATTTTAAGCTATTTGAACAGAACTGGCAACAATCATCTCAGTCACAAACCAGCACATGTTTTCTCAGAAGAGAGAAAGCCAGCACCTTGAGTTCGTCTTTTCCATAAATATTGACTATTAATGATGAAAGAAATTGTTGTGTTTGTAGAATACAACTGTTGTTAAAGAGCACTTTTTGTTTTGTTTTTTGTTTTTGTTCTGTGCCGTGTTTTGGAAAATTAAAAACTGAATAGTGGAAATTGAAAAATAAAGTTCATCACTGGATTTTTCATGGGAGGTAGACAATACCCTGTAAACTTTACTGCCGATGTAGACTTAAGCAACATAGCCCATGTAGACTTCAACAATTAGCTTGATGATTGTGATGTTGTGAAGACTGTCAGTAATGAATAATTTCCATTAAAAGTTATGAAAAAAAGTCTTAGAATTTGAATTTTTTTAATGAATGTTTACAGATCAAACATGATTATATAGATCTACATAAGATCAGTGATGAATAATTTCTTTAAAAAGTTATATAAAAATCTGAACTTTTTTGTTATGAATGATTGTTTACAAAGTAAACATGATAATTTATAAGATATCTTAGAATCTGAATTTTTTTATGAATGATTGTTTACAAAGTAAACATGATTATATATGAGACCTACTACTTCTGTAGATCAAAAATGCAACTGTTGTTGGATGCAGAGAGAGAGAGAGAGTGTGTGTTTTGTGTGTGTGTGTGTGTGTGTGTGTGTGTGTGTGTGTGTGTGTGTGTGTGTGTGTGTGTGTGTGTGTGTGGTGTGTGTGTGTGTGTGTGTGTGTTGTGTGTGTGTGTGTGTGTGTGTGTGTGTGTGTGTGTGTGTGTGCGCGCGCGCCTGCACACACAAACAGTGCTATGCTAGATGTGCACACCAGTATTAGGTACTGTGTATACACATGTGTGTGTGTGTGTGCTATGTTTGTTAGTATTTTAATGAATTGTGCCACACTGACACAGATTGTTTGTGACTTGTACATAATTTGAGAGGCGCATGTGTGTTTGTGGGTGTTGGTGTTTGTGAGTGCATCAGACTTAAGTATAAATCAGAGTAGCGTTTTGTCTCGTTTATTGCAGAAAATGATCAATTCCTCAAACTGAAGTAAGTTTTTCTGGCATGTGGAAAATGCTGTCGTCTGAATCTCCCATAGGTGACACTGGACAACAATTTGATTCAGCAGGATTGTAAACTAAATAAATGTAGTATATTTCCAGAAGGGCAGAGAGCAAGGCAGGGTATTAAATAAAATGGGGAAGGGGGGAGGGGAATATAGTGTAGACTGCAAAAAGTAAAATTATGACAAGTGCACATAAGTGAATTTGCAAACATCTCCATTTTTTTTTTATTCAAAATGGGACAATGTATCATATCAAGAAGACTGAGAAGAAGTATGTGCACGTAAAGACAATGTTTTACTGCCAGGAGAGAGATCTCAGCTGTTCATAGGTTGATTTTCATCAAATTTTTATCTGTGGTATTAACTCACTTGGTACGACGGAACGCTATAGCGGTCGTGATGAAAGGCACGGTTGTATAAGATGGAACGCAATAGCAGTTTCGATAATTAAAAAATTTTCGACGCTCCCCTTTAGACCTTGCACGCCTACCATAGCCACACTGGTCACTGCGAACGTGTCAAGGGTCAAGGGGACAGTTACTTCGTGAGATTCCATAGCCATACACTCGTCAGGAAATGATTGACTCGGCACCCTACACAACTGGTAATCTGCATTCGTGTCAAAAATGGCGTCGCAGGCGAGTAAGAGTTTTCGAACAAAGTAGATCGCGACGGCGGCATTTTACTGCTGCTGAAATGACTGAAGTGCTTCAGACTGAAGGATTGGACATCGAGGAGTATGCTGAAGATAATGGTGAAAGTGTATCAAGTGATGGAAGCTGCCAGCAAGAAGGTACTGACAGTGACCCAGTTTCATACGACAGTGAAGTGGGAGAGGGAGGTGGGCGTACACGTCACGAGAGGCGAGCAGTTAGCGGGCCAAGTACAGTTGAGTTGCATGTCTGATGGAGGTTTCATTCACTTTCCTATGCATGACTGGCACGAAGATTTTAGTTTTTCTCCCACTTTGCCTGCGTTCTCTGGCTCTTGTGGCCTGCATGTCTCATTTGAGTGCCACGCCCCCATAACTCCCATGTGTAACAATTTATAACATTTATTCATATAATATCACTAATAATCTTTTTTTTTTACCCTGAGCAAAGTCTACTTTATTCATGTTGTTTTGTGCATACAAAGACCTTCTCACCTTTGACTGTGTTCATGGAGCTGATCAAAGTGTGTGACTGTACGGTGATCCTGACCACAAAATTTGGGGTATTTTCAACGTGGCACATGAAGAAGAAACATTCAAGGAAGAACTTCAATATTTTGGCATGAACTAACCCAGTATGTAAATATTCAGATCTGAAAGTTTCATTTTGTTCCTTTATGTTTTATATTTTTTGTGATTTTTTTCCTAACCCTTCAAAATGGGCCGTCCCTGGGGAAACGCAAGGGGAAAAACTCTCCGTACTGAATGAGTTAATAGGTCGAAAACATTCAGCTATCTCATCTCCCCTTTCTGTCCTTGTAATTGTATTATATTTACTGAAACAATTATTCATTTAAACATTGATTGCATATGATGAGTATGATAATCAATTACCAGGTAGTCAGAGCATCAAAACTTAATGGGAGTATCTACGGTTTGGATCCTGTCTAGGTCTGATGGGTAAATACTGAAAGGTGGAGATATTCCCCATCTCCAAGGTGAACTTAACTGCGCACCTGTTAGTGCCTGACCACCTTCGTGTGTAGGAATGCAGAAGCTATATCATGTAGAAGCTATACATATTACTGATCCCATATTCCAAACACGGATATGACTTCCTACTTGGCTGTTACAAGCCATTAATGAAAATACATGTGGGACTTGCAGCTCATGAACACAAGAATGTCAGTCTTGTATTCAGTCATTTCTTTTTCAATATTTGTGAAGACACACATGCACTCATACACACATGCAGTACAAATTTGACCTCTCTCCATCTATGCACATACAATAACAGTCACTGAGACTGTCTTCCTCTATGTCACCAGGTGATGCTACTGATGGAGCAGGGCAACAAGTCATTTGATGAGGCAGCGCAGTTTCTCCAGCAACTGTTTCCATCTGCTGAAATCTCCAGACTACACTATCTCCATCAAAACTCTGAGACAAAGTTGAAGACTACAAACCCATCTCAGAGAACAGCTTTTCTTTCTCAGACTGTGCAGATAACTCTGAGTGTTAGCCCTTTCCTTGAAGAGACTGGACTTTCACGTTCACAGCTTCTTTCAGGAAATCCGGTGCTGTCTTTTGTGCCTCAGCTTTTTGGTCTTCTCAAAGACATAAATTCTCTACGAAAGAAGGAAGATAAGCCTTTTTAGGTCAGAAGAACATGATGTAGTCCACAGAAAGTACATCATTTCATCAGACATAGAGTTCGTCCCTTCATCAACCAGCAGAGGAACCTGGAGTTTGGCCAACTTGGATGAAATTAAATCCAAATGCAGGCTTTACATGACCCTGTTTTGTTAAATAAGAAAGAAAACTAGTACCACATGTATTAGTATTACTCTAGTCCAGTAATAGTACAACTCTATGCCTGTTGCGTCAACACAAATTGTAGTCCTTTTTCAACATTGGTCCATTTGGAACCCTGACTTTTGTTTATGAAATCATTTATGATTATAGCATAAACATTGACACACTTCATCACTACAGAGTGGACATAAGTGTTTATTGCTAGAAAGTAGGCAAGCTTAACTCACTCTCTACTGGGCGATTTGGAATTTTAACATTCCTCTGTGTACTGGGCATTTGTATAGGTTTTTAAAAAAATCATTAAAAGATAATGGCCTGACACATATTCTTCTAATTTTGATACATGATTATCATTAAATTGAACAAGCATTTTACCAAGTTTCAAAGCTGTTACCGTAACCTTTAAGGTACTCTTTTTGTTGCCAGTTGTAAAAAAGGTACACTTTTATGGTAATAAAAATGAGGGTGATCACAAGAGCATATAAGGGAAGTTCTCACTTCTTGAAAAGAGGACTGTTTTCCACATAAATCACATTGGAAATACCAGTAGAGAGTAAACAATAACTGATTGAGAGTTTCTACTCTACAAATAAACTAAAATCAATAACATATTACTGATAACTTGTCGATTTGTCATTTCACATTCTCCTGTATACAGGCGATTTGTACAGGTGTTTAAAAAAAACATAAAAAAATAATGAGGAAACACACACTCTTGAAATTTTCACACATGGTTAATGTTTGATTGAATAAGCACATTACAGAGTTTCAAAACTGTAACTTTTATAGTTCTCTTTTTGCAGGTGGTGATGAGAGAAAATATGTTTTTGTGACAACAAAACTGAGGGTGGCTGCAATTGGATGGTAGTAAAATTCACACTGCTCCTGAAAAGTGGACAGTTTTCCACATAAATCACATTGAAAATCCCAGAAGAGAGTGAACAATGGCTACCTGAGATTTTTACTTTATACAATTCAGCTAAAGTCAGCAAAATGTTGCTGACTACTTGGCGATTTGTACTCAGCTTCAGTATACCAAGTGAATAGAGTTGGGAAAATCATGAAAAATATTAACAAAACACACATTCTTGAAATAGTAACAAATGATTATTGTCTGACTGAATAAGCACAGCACAAGGTTTCAAAACTATAACCTCAACACACAGACACAAACACCCAGACACACATACACCCACATCCATAAACACACACCATACAAACACATTCATACATACAACATACACACACACACACAACACACACACAGAGTGCACACACACAGTTCAAACATCTACACACAGTACAAACATCCACATGCACATAAAAGTACACACATGCACACACACACACGTGCGCACACACACGCATACATACACACACACAAACACATCACACACTTATCCACATCACACACACAAACACATACACACACACACTCACACACACACACACACACACACACACATACACACACACACCACACACACACACCACACACACACACACACACACACACACACACACACACACACACACACACACACACACACACACACAAATACATGCATTTCATTCACTGCTGTTCCATTTCCAAACTGTATTTTGCTAGTTCCCCTTAAGCCTGAAGGCTTTGATCACTGCATCGCTTTGTTTCATCAACCATGTGCTTCATAATCAGGTCATTGAATATTTGGTCAAAAAATGAATGGGGGCGTGACCTGTAATGCCATACAACTTTAGCCTATGTGTTTGGCTATCTGTGTGTGGAGGTATAACTGAAAGGAAAAAACACACACAAAATCTTCAAGGCAGAATTCATCATGAAACAACAGAACCAACCTCAGTCAGATCAGCTGGTGGGCTATTTGCATAAGTGCCGCGCTAGGAAGGCCACGGTTACACACTGTGTCACTCATCACACCAACCCCTCTCTTCCTTTCACCTACTCTGTCAGACACATTTTTGTCAATTCCATCCCTTCTGATGGGCTAAAACCACTTTCTTCAGACTGTTCTGCATCTTCAGAGTCAGACCCCTTGGTAAGAATGACTTTTATTGCCTGACATAAAGTGCAAACACGTCTTGTTCGACTGCTATGAGCGCAACTCGTTCGCAGTTGAGACGATATTGTTCTCACGTGGTAAACAGGAAAGGGGTCACCATAAAAACAGCTCAATGGCTGACCGGTCATAGGTCACTAGCCACATGCAAAAGTCAAATGTTCTCTGTGGTAATGAGGCTTTAGCAGGACCCCCTTCAATTTCTACTACACAGCACTATGTCACCAGTGGGAATTTTTTAATGTGCGATCCGCATATTTGGCCCTCAGTGCAGAAGCGCATCGCTGAGTCCGTTGGCATATTCCGATGTTAGTGCTGAGTGTGTTAAAATTCAGGCATGTTCTTGCTTTTATAATGGCCATCTGTCATGACATGACTAGCAGAACTTCACATTGGGCTCATGAAATTTGGGTATTTTAGTGAGGGATTGACATCATACCTTATTCTGATTTGAATACAAGTAAACAGTGTAAAAGAGGACAGCATTCTGTATATTGTGTCCAAATATGAAGTGAATCCAACAACTGGTTCAAAAGTTACAGTCGTTTGTACTCCTATGTCAGTTTGGTGCCTCTGTCACAGGCGATTTTGGCAATTTCATGAAGTTTTGATGTCTATAAGTATAACAAACAAACATGGCTACTGTTCATCTTCAGAAAAATATAGACAGTCTATATAGACAGTTGTCCTAAAGTACAAACACAAGTTGCAATTAAACACATCTTCTCCAAGATACAAACCCGTAAACATACCCTGCCGTGCTCATTTGAACTTAAGAAAAATATTCATTTTGCTATTTTCTCTCCCTTATAACTCTCTTTGTAACTGAGTAAATGTCCTGCTTTTCTGTTTTGGTGTAATCCTACATTACAAAGAATCAGTTATTTTACGATGAAATCCCTAGTTGTTATCGTTTATTTAATACACACAATCAAAAACAGCTTTCCATAGTGTTTTTGCTTGTTACGTTAAAGGTGTCACCTTAAAACGTCATTATCTCAGGAAAGAAAAGAGACAGAATGTTACTTTTTTTTTTCATTTTGTTTCTATTAAAAATTTCTATAAGAAAAGTATGAAGACGAACCTCTTCATGTTTATCCTAATTTTGCCTGCTGGTACCTAATAGAAGGCATGGGCATAAAGATGGGAGGAAAAAATCTTACAAATTTGCGCTATACCGATGATACTGAGCTGTTAGCAGACAACATCACCAGCATAAGAAGAATTCTATACAGGATAGATGCGGCAGGCAAAAAGGCTGGTCTTAATGCAAACGCCAAGGCAAACACACTGAAAACAATCATGACATCTTAATTAACAAAGTCCCCTTGGAAAATGTTAAGGATTTCAAATATCTTGGCTCTGTAAAAACTGATGATGGAACCTATTGCAAAGACATCAAAATAAGAATTGGAATGGTAACTCATCAACATTGGAAAGACAGAGGCATACCAAATCGCCTGACAGACTTTTAAAATGCTTGATCTGGCCAGTCATGATTTATGACTGTGAAGCCTGGACTCTGACAAAAACTGATTGCAGAAGAATTGAAGCAGCAGTGATGTGGTTTTATCGGAGACTACTACGTGTCAAACAGACAGAGAGAAGAACTAATGAAAATGTCCTGAAGTACTTGATACCACCAGGTAACTACTAGCAGACATCAACACGAGAAGACTAAAATACATTGGCCATGTGTCACGTAGCAAGAACACGGACCTCATGGCAATCATTTTTCAAGGAGAAACAGAGGCAAAAAAGGAAGAAAGGCAAACCTCCAATCCCATACATCAAGAACATAACCAACACCAGTGGCCTAAAAATTGAAGGAGTAGGCCACAAAAGTCAAGACCGAATCATTTGGAGGGCAGTAGCAGTGTCAAAGAGGGCAGCAGCCAACACTGAACCCAGTGACAGCAACAGATGAGACAGGTGAAACATATGCATTGATGGCACACTCCCCTGAAGACTTACTATTGGACCAGACAGAAAAAGAGAGCAGAGCCAAAGGATTACTTCTGAATGTGAAGACAGAATGCATAACAGCATCCAAATATAGAGAAGAAAGCACACCTCTAAACTTAACTAGCAATGGGAAACCATCAAGCAAGTAGATAATTCAAATACCTGAAAAATATGATCACCTCAAATACCAGAGACATCATTACGATAAAGATCCAGATAGCAAAACCTAAAGCAACCTTCAGATCATTAAAGAATGTACTAATGAACTCCAGATTATCCATGCGCAACAAGATGTCTCTAGTAAACACTTGACTACTCCATCTTGTTGCATGGTTGTGAAACTTGGGAATCAGGACAAGTTGAAAGCTATGTACATGTGGATATACTGCCTAAAATTTTGTGGGTGGTCAAGATGTCAAGATGACCCCAGCATACCTGCCTGAAGCTGAAGGGCCAGCGGTAGGCTGGCTGAGGAGGCCCCTGGTTCTAGACTTGTGGAGGCAGAGGAGCCAGCAGTTGATGTGCCACAAGTTGAGAGAGGTCCCGAATGTCCCACACCAGAACAACAAAAGCCATTCCGACCAGAGGGTTCACAGGTGGCCGGTTGGGAAGGCCACTCAAAGGCCAAGCAGCCTGGGGAGGCCCAAACCCCATGCCAAAAGGAAGCTTGATAAAGTGCATCCAGTAATGATAACAAGTAAAGGAGGCAAGAAAGGTAAATGCATTGAGCGGCACCAGGCACAGTAGCATCTCTTGAACAGCCCTATCCGATGAGTGATGGCCAGCTATGGAAAAGAAAACCCTGGACTGGCTAACACTTGTACCTGCCAAGTCCACCTCAAGACACCCCCAGCCTGAGCACAATCCATGGTACCAGGCTCAGATGGCACTGCTGGGAATGGGGGAGCAGTTTAAAGAACAAGCAGAGCTTGGACAGCTGTAGAGGAAAAAGGAAAAGAGGGCCAAAGACAGTGACAAAGATGGGGACTGGGTTACGAGCTAGAGAAAAACTAACGCATTTGAAGTGAGCCTTGCCACATACCATGCTTTCTCCTGGAAAAATGTTTTACACAGGCATTTGAACAAAACAAACAACTCATAATAGACAACACAAAAGGAAAAATATTCAGCCACTGTAAGAAGATGAGGCTAGGAAAAGATGACTGCCACAGAGGAAAATATGGCACATATGCGTAGGACCACCACCTGGTGGAGGTGATATTAGTACAGCATTATTCTTCTATGAAACAGAAAGAGCAAACTGCCGTAGAGTATTTGCACTTGTAAGTCTATGGTAAGGTACGTGTAAGTAAACAATCAGATTAGATTTACTGACTTTTCGCCAGAACGGGTCATATTATGTACTACACACTTTCTTCAGAAATTGTTCAACAGCATACTTGCATGATAAATTTTTGAAAGTTACTGCAAAAATATTGCTATGACTATAACAACTATTACAACAAACTGTCCTGGCATACCAAAACATCAAATAATCACATACCGATCTCTATCAAACATGCCTATCATCAGGCGGCAGGTTTCCGGATTGAAGGGAGACCAATTTCCATTCACCAAAGCCTGTTGAAGTTCCTGTGCAGTTATCTTCCCTGAATGGTCCTGATCAACTGCCTGTTAAACAAGAAATCACTTCAGTGTACATGTAGTGATGATCACATAAGATCGCTCACACTATAAACATCACTTTTTCTTGTCTTTTAATTAAAAGCCCATCCTCATCTTCTAAAAGATTACTGGCCGTAACTTAAGTGAGCATCTGTGGGCAAGCAGCACAAAGGCATATTTTTCTTCGAAAGGTTATTAATACTGTTATTATTCTTATTATCACTATCACTATCATTATTATTATTGTTGTTGTTGTTGTTGTTGTTGCTGTTGTTGTTGTTGTTGTTGTTGTTTAAAGCACTGCTCACTGCACAGAACCGTATTGGGGCTATAACCATTTCAAAACATACGCAATCCTTCCTTTACCATGAATAACAACTTACAAAAGAAAATTCAAAATACAAGTCAATGAATTCGTGCACATAATCAAAGGATATGCTCCTGGTATTGACCATTCCACCTCATTTATCACCAGGGTTTAAAGAAACTGAATACAAATGTAAACATCATTATGGACACTAATAAATATGTAAAAACTGTCCTAAATTGCCAAAAACTGCTCCTACACAGAACATGTCCTTAAAGCCAAATTCAGTTAACTAGATGTACTGGTATCAAATTACCAATCCTAATAGAAAGCGTGTTAGGCTTTATGGAACATATACTTGTGAATGGACCAGCAAAGCAGAAAATGATAGGAAAAAATGAAATTGAAAAAGCAAAGGAGCAAGGCAGAAACAAAGAGAGAAACAGAAAAGAGGGATTTTCTAGCACAGAAATTTCCAGAAGATGGGGAAGCTATTTCATCATCATCATCAGGTGCCCTGCCGTATGACTCTGGCGATCATGGACTTCCATCTGTCTCTATCTCTCGTTGCCCCTAGCATCTCTCCCACCCCCCTTGTCCCCAGCCACTCTGCAAGTCCGTCCAGTATCCTCTCCTGGATCTACCCGGTGATCTCTTTCCCTCCAGCTTTCCCGTTGTGACCAGGTGCTCCAAATCCCCCTTCCTCATAAAATGGCCTATAAATGTTGCCTGTCTTTTCCTAATCTTCCTTATGAGTGATCTATTTGTGTCTGCCTCCATCAAGACTGTCTCGTTTGTTTTCTTTGCTGTCCATGGAACTCTCAACATTCTTCTTAGAAACCACATCTCGGCTGCCTCAATCTTGTTCTGGTTTTGTTTGTTGACTGTCCACGCCTCGCATCCGTACAACAGTATTGGTTCTATATAACATTCAAGAACTCTCTTCCTGATGTTAGTTGATAGGCATTTGTTGGTAAGAATGCCTGTCATCTTCCCGAATGCTGTTATGGCTTGGCCGATTCTGCCGGCTATTTCCGATGTGCATCTGCCGTCTTATGAAATGACCGTTCCCAGTTATTTGAATTTATCAACTGGTGTCAAGGTTGTGCCATTTGCTGTTATTTTGCATGAGGGGATTTCATGTTTTTTACTGATCACCATGACTTCAGTCTTCCTGCTGTTTACGAGGGTTGTTCAATTTAAGATGACACTAGGCTTGCCGTTTGAAAACGAAGCAACGCACAGAAAAATGTTTATACCAAACACAACTTTAAAGTTTACCTGATTAGCATGCAGAAAATAAAGTTGACATCATGACGCAACTCGGAGTATGACGTAATTACAAATGTGTTTCAAATAGCTGAGCCTGAAAAAAATGGACGTCACCAATGAGCAATTTCGTTTCTACACTTTCACAAGGCTACAACTTGGTGACGATTGTAGGAAGATACACGCAGATTTGCAAGCTGTTTACGGAACGGATTGTGTGTCTTACCGCACAGTTTGCAGGTGGGTCAAACAATTAGGAGCAGGTAGAGTGCCATCTGATTGGGGTAATCGTGCAGAGCGAGCTTTACCAGCTCGGAACGAACAAAACATTGCATATGTGAAAAGACTGATAGAGGAGGATCCACATTCGACTGTGCGGGAATTAAGCGAGGCATGTGAGCTTTCAATTGGCACCATTAACAACATTCTGCACAAAGACCTTCACATGAGAAAACTGGCTGCAAGATGGGTGCCACATCTCTTAAGTGATGATCAGAAGCAGCAGCGGGTGGCATGTTCACGCAAACTGCTCGATGAGTTTGAGCCCAATGGGCCAAAACGACTGTGTGACTTAGTGACGGGAGATGAGAGTTGGCTCACATTCTACGGCATCCCCAACAAACGCTGCAACCGCATGTGGGTTGGCCTTGACGGAGACCGACCAGTTGTTCTTCGCCCAGGATTCCAGAGTCGCAAGCGACTGTTTTCTATTTTTTTCAACACGCAAGGCCTTGTGGCAATTGACATTTTGCCTGAGAAATCAACAATCACTGCCTCCTACTATACCCAAGTTGTGCTCCCCAAAGTTGTAGGAAAAATCCATGAGCAGCGCCCAACCATCGGCACCCAGAGGACCCTTCTTCTGCATGACAATGCCAGTGCCCATAAGGCGAAGGTCACCACAACCTTCCTGAGCGAGCAAGGGATCCAAGTTTTGGACCACCCACCCTACAGCCCCGACTTGGCCCCATGCGACTTCTGGCTGTTCCCTGTTCTGAAGGAAAAGCTCGCTGGGCGTAAGTTTGACCGGGTACAAGACCTCGCCAAAGCCGTAAGATCAGAGTTGTCTGGTCTGCCTAAAACCGACTATCAGAGGGCGCTTGAGAATTGGCGTAGGAGGCTTGAACTTTGCATCCTAGCCAACGGAGAATACTTCGAGGGGATGTAAAAGTTTCAAGTTGCTGAGATGAGAGGTACGTTTTTTAAGGGGGTGGTGACATCTTAAATTGAACAACCCTCGTAGTTCCAGCCCCTTACCTTTCTTTCTGTTTCTAGTATATTCACAAGGTTTTGTAGGTCCCTTTCACTTTCTGCAATTAGCATGGTGTCATCTGCGTATCGAATGTTGTTTATCATTTTCCCCCAACCTTTAATCCAGGGTCTTCCTCTAGGTTTCTCATGATGTTTTCGCTGTAAAGTGAAAACAGATCTGGTGACAAAACACATTGCACCTATTCCTGATCTTGTTTATCTTCCTGTAGATCTCTTCGTTTCTCTTTACCTTCCTCCTTTCCTCCATCAAGCCCAAAATTTCACTAGTCATCCAGCTCTTTTTTGCTTTTCTATCTGCCCTGGGGATTTCCTCACAAGCTTCATTTATCGAATTCCTCAACTTTGTCCATTGTTCCTCACTGTCACCAGCGTCTTCCAGAGCACTGAATTTGTTTTGAACATGTACTTTAAATTTTTCACGTATCACTTCATCTGTCTTAATTTAAGAGTCCAAGGTTTAATTTAATGTTATCTTTGGTCTGTTTCCTTTTCCTCAATTTCAGTCTAAATCTTCCCACTACAGGATTGTGGTCACTGTTGCAGTCTGCGCCTGGTAGTGTTTTTGCTGACAGTAAAAAATTTCTAAATCTTTTGTTGATCAGGATGTAGTCAATCTGATTTTTGATATTATCACCTGGACTCCTCCAAG